>CM019822.1:78149637-78583613 GCA_009763385.1 Coix lacryma-jobi var. lacryma-jobi
TTTTGACCCAAAACTCATGTTTTGGTGGTTTTTGGCACTTTCATTTTCGGGAACGGTGTCGCAAAACTCACGCAGCAGAGGCCGTTTTAACCACTGATGCAACCGAAAAACTCACGGTTGAATTTTTCACAACGGACGCACCCAATCATCTCCGTTTGACCCAAAACTCATGTTTGGTGGGTTTTGGCACTTTTATTTCCGGAGGAATGGAGCCCAAAACTCGCGCAGGAGGGCCGTTTTCACCACGCTGATGCACCGAAAAATTACGTTGAATTGTTCGCAACACGCCACCCAATCATCTCCGTTTGACCCAAACTCATGTTTGGTGGGTTTTTGGCACTTTCATTTCCGGAGGACGGAGCCGCAAAACTCCGAAGGAGGGCCGTTTTCACCGCTGATGCACCAAAAATTCGGTTAATTGTTCACAACGGACGCACCCAATCATCTCCGTTTGACCCAAAACTCATGTTTGGTGGGTTTTTGGCACTTTCATTTCTGGAGGAACGGAGCCGCAAAACTTACGAAGGAGGGCCGTTTTCACCCGCTGATGCAACCGAAAAATTACGGTTGAATTGTTTCACAACGGACGCACCCAATCATCTCCGTTTGACCCAAAACTCATGTTTGGTGGGTTTTTGGCACTTTTCATTTCCGGAGGAACGGTGTCACAAACTCGCGCAGGAGGGCCGTTTTCACAGCTGATGCACCGAAAAATTACGATAAATTGTTCACAACGGACTTTCCCAATCATCTCCGTTTGACCCAAAACTCATGTTTGGTGGGTTTTTGGCACTTTTTTTCCGGAGGAACGGAGCCGCAAAACTCCGCAGGATGGCCGTTTTCATCACCGCTGATGCACCGAAAAATTACGGTTGAATTGTTCACAACGGACGCACCCAATCATCTCCGTTTGACCCAAACTCATGTTTGGTGGGTTTTTGGCACTTTCATTTCCGGAGGAACGGAGCCGCAAAACTCCCGAAGGAGGGCCGTTTTCACAACCGCTGATGCACCAAAAAATTACGGTTGAATTGTTCACAACGGACGCACCCAATCATCTCCGTTTGACCCAAAACTCATGTTTTGGTGGGTTTTTGGCACTTTCATTCTGGAGGAACGGAGCCGCAAAACTCACGAAGGAGGGCCGTTTTCACCGCTGATGCACCAAAAATTACGGTTGAATTGTTCACAACGACGCACCCAATCATCTCCGTTTGACCCAAAACTCATGTTTGGTGGGTTTTTGGCACTTTTCATTCTGGAGGAACGGAGCCGCAAAACTCACGAAGGAGGGCCGTTTTCACCGCTGATGCACACAACTCACAACGGTTGAATTGTTCACAACGGACGCACCCAATCATCTCCGTTTGACCCAAAACTCATGTTTGGTGGGTTTTTGGCACTTTCATTTCCGGAGGAACGTGTCCACAAAACTCGCGCAGGAGGGCCGTTTTCACCGCTGATGCACCGAAAAATTACGGATGAATTGTTCACACGGACTTTCCAATCATCTCCGTTTGACCCAAACTCATGTTTGGTGGGTTTTTGGCACTTTTATTTCCGGAGGAACGGAGCCGCAAAACTCGCGCAGGATGGCCGTTTTCACCGCTGATGCACCGAAAAATTAAGGTTGAATTGTTCACAACGGACGCCACCCAATCATCTCCGTTTGACCCAAACTCATGTTTGGTGGGTTTTGGCACTTTCATTTCGGAGGAACGGTGTCACAAAACTCACGCAGAGGGCCGTTTTAACCACTGATGCACCGAAAAACTCACGGTTGAATTTTTCACAACGGACGCACCCAATCATCTCCGTTTGACCCAAAACTCATGTTTTGTGGGTTTTTGATACTTTCATTTCCGAAGGAACGGTGCCGCAAAACTCGTATGGGAGGGCCATTTTAGCCACGGATGAACCAAAAACAAACAGTTCAATCTTTCACAACGGTGCCCGCAACAACTCGTATGGGTGCGTCCAATCATCTCCGTTTGACCCAAAACTCATGTTTGGTGGGGTTTGGGCACTTTCATTTTCGGAGGAACGGTGTCACAAAACTCGCGCAGGAGGGCCGTTTTCACCGCTGAATGCAACCGAAAAATTACGGTTGAATTGTTCACAACGGACGCACCCATCATCTCCGTTTGACCCAAACTCATGTTTGGTGGGTTTTTGGCACTTTCATCATTTTCGGAGGAACGGTGTCGCAAAACTCACGCAGGAGGGCCGTTTTAACCACTGATGCACCGAAAAACTCACGGTTGAATTTTTCACAACGGACGCACCCAATCATCTCCGTTTGACCCAAAACTCATGTTTGGTGGTTTTTGGCACTTTCATTTCCAGAGGAACGGAGCCGCAAAACTCGCGCAGTAGGGGCCGTTTTCACCGCTGATGCACCGAAAAATTACGGTTGAAATGTTCACAACAGACGCACCAATCATCTCCGTTTGACCCAAAACTCATGTTTGGTTGGTTTTTGGCACTTTCATTTCGGAGGAACGGTGTCGCAAACTCACGCAGGAGGGCCGCTTTAACACTGATGCACCGAAAAATTCACGGTTGAATTTTTCACAACGGACGCACCCAATCATCCCCATTTGACCCAAAACTCATGTTGGTGGGTTTTTGGCACTTTCATTTCCGGAGGAACGGTGTCACAAAAACTCGCGCAGGAGGGGCCGTTTTCACCGCTGATGCACAGAAAAATGACGGATGAATTGTTCACAAACGGACTTTCCCAATCATCTCCGTTTGACCCAAAACTCATGTTTGGTGGGTTTTTAGCACTTTCATTTCGGAGGAACGATGTCGCAAAACTCACGCAGGAGGGCCGTTTTAAACCACTGATGCACCAAAAAACTCACGGTTGAATTTTTCACAACAGACGCACCCAATCATCTCCGCTTGACCCAAAACTCATGTTTGGTGGGTTTTTGGCACTTTATTTCCGGAGGAACGGAGCCGCAAAACTCGCGCAGGAGGGCCGTTTTCACCGCTGATGCACCAAAAAATTACGGTTGAATTGTTTCACAACGGACGCACCCAATCGTCTCCGTTGACCCAAAACTCATGTTTGGTGGGTTTTTGGCACTTTCATTTTCGGAGGAACGGTGTCGCAAAACTCACGCAGGAGGGCCGTTTTAACCACTGATGCAACCGAAAAAACTCACGGTTGAATTTTTCACAACGGACGCACCCAATCATCTCCGTTTGACCCAAAACTCATGTTTGGTGGGTTTTTGGCACTTTTATTTCGGAGGAACGGAGCCGCAAAACTCGCGCAGGATGGCCGTTTTTCACCCGCTGATGCACCAAAAAATTACGGTTGAATTGTTCACAACGGACGCACCCAATCATCTCCGTTTGACCCAAAACTCATGTTGGTGGGTTTTTGGCACTTTCATTTCCGGAGGAACGGAGCCGCAAAACTCGCGCAGGAGGGCCGTTTTCACCGCTGATGCACCGAAAATTATTACGGTTGAATTGTTCACAACGGATGCACCCAATCATCTCCGTTTGACCCAAAACTCATGTTTGGTGGGTTTTGGCACTTTCATTTTCGGAGGAACGGTGTCGCAAAACTCACGCAGGAGGGCCGTTTTAACCACTGATGCACTGAAAAACTCAAGGTTGAATTTTTCACAACGGACGCACCCAATCATCTCCGTTTATCCCAAAACTCATATTTGGTGGGTTTTGGCACTTTTATTTCTGGAGAAACGGAGCCGCAAAACTCGCGCAGGAGGGCCGTTTTCACCGCTGATGCACCAAAAAATTACGGTTGAATTGTTCACAACGGACGCACCCATTCATCTCCGTTTGACCCAAAACTCATGTTTGGTGGTTTTGGCACTTTCATTTTCGGAGGAACGGTGTCGCAAAACTCACGCAGGAGGGCCGTTTTAACCACTGATGCACCGAAAAACTCACGGTTGAATTTTTCACAACGGACGCACCTAATCATCTCCGTTTGACCCAAAACTCATGTTTGGTGGGTTTTTGGCACTTTCATTTCCGGAGGAACGGAGCCGCAAAACTCGCGAAGGAGGGCCGTTTTCACCGCTGATGCACCAAAAAAATACGGTTGAATTGTTCTCAACGGACGCACCCAATCATCTCCGTTTGACCCAAAACTCATGTTTGCTGGGTTTTTGGCACTTTCATTTTCGGAGGAACGGTGTCGCAAAACTCACGCAGGAGGGCCGTTTTAACCACTGATGCACCGAAAAACACACGGTTGAATTTTTCACAACGGACGCACCCAATCATCTCCGTTGACCCAAAACTCATGTTTGGGTGGTTTTTGGCACATTTATTTCCGGAGGAACGGAGCCGCAAAACTCGCACAGGAGGGCCGTTTTAACCACTGATGCACCGAAAAACTCACGGTTGAATTTTTCATAACGGACGCACCCAATCATCTCCATTTGACCCAAAACTCATGTTTGGTGGGTTTTTGACACTTTCATTTCCGGAGGAACGGTGCCGCAAAACTCGTATGGGAGGGCCATTTTACCCACGGATGAACCGAAAATAAACAGTTCAATCATTCACAACGGTGCCGCAAAACTCGTATGGGTGCGTCCAATCATCTCCGTTTGACCCAAAACTCATGTTTGGTGGGTTTTTGGCACTTTTATTCTGGAGGAACGGAGCCGCAAAACTCGCGCAGGAGGGCCGTTTTCGCCGCTGATGCACCGAAAAATTACGGTTGAATTGTTCACAACGGACTTTCCCAATCATCTCCGTTTGACCCAAAACTCATGTTTGGTGGGTTTTTAGCACTTTCATTTTCGGAGGAACGTTGTCGCAAAACTCACACAGGAGGGCCGTTTTAACCACTAATGCACCGAAAAACTCACGGTTGAATTTTTCGCAACGGACGCACCCAATCATCTCCGTTTGACCCAAAACTCATGTTTGGTGGGTTTTTAGCACTTTTATTTCCGGAGGAACGGAGCCGCAAAACTCGCGCAGGAGGGCCGTTTTCACCGCTGATGCCCCGAAAAATTACGGTTGAATTGTTCACAACGGACGCACCCAATCATCTCCGTTTGACCCAAAACTCATGTTTGGTGGGTTTTTGGCACTTTCATTTTCGGAGGAACGGTGTCGCAAAACTCACGCAGGAGGGCCGTTTTAACCACTGATGCACGGGTTGAATTTTTCACAACGGACGCACCCAATCATCTCCGTTTGACCCAAAACTCATGTTTGGTGGGTTTTTGGCACTTTCATTTTCGGAGGAACGGTGTCGCAAAACTCACGCAGGAGGGCCGTTTTAACCACTGATGCACCGAAAAACTCACGGTTGAATTTTTCACAACGGACGCACCCAATCATCTCCGTTTGACCCAAAACTCATGTTTGGTGGGTTTTGGCACTTTTATTTCCGGAGGAACGGAGCCGCAAAACTCGCGCAGGATGGCCGTTTTCACCGCTGATGCACCGAAAAATTACGGTTGAATTGTTCACAACGGACGCACCCAATCATCTCCGTTTGACCCAAAACTCATGTTTGGTGGGTTTTTGGCACTTTCATTTTCGGAGGAACGGTGTCGCAAAACTCACGCAGGAGGGCCGTTTTAACCACTGATGCACCGAAAAACTCACGGTTGAATTTTCACAACGGACGCACCCAATCATCTCCGTTTGACCCAAAACTCATGTTTGGTGGGTTTTTGGCACTTTTATTTCCGGAGGAACGGAGCCGCAAAACTCGCGCAGGAGGGCCGTTTTCACCGCTGATGCACCGAAAAATTACGGTTGAATTGTTCACAACGGACGCACCCAATCATCTCCGTTTGACCCAAACTCATGTTTGGTGGGTTTTTGGCACTTTCTTTTCCGGAGGAACGGAGCCGCAAAACTCGCGAAGGAGGGCCGTTTCACCGCTGATGCACCAAAAAATTACGGTTGAATTGTTCACAACGGACGCACCCAATCATCTCCGTTTGACCCAAAACTCATGTTTGGTGGGTTTTTGGCACTTTCATTTCCGGAGGAACGGAGCCGCAAAACTCACGAAGGAGGGCCGTTTTCACCGCTGATGCACCAAAAAATTACGGTTGAATTGTTCACAATGGACGCACCCAATCATCTCCGTTTGACCCAAAACTCATGTTTGGTGGGTTTTTGGCACTTTCATTTCGGGAGGAACGGTGTCACAAAACTCGCGCAGGAGGGCTGTTTTCACCGCTGATGCACCGAAAAATTACGGATGAATTGTTCACAACGGACTTTCCCAATCATCTCCGTTTGACCCAAAACTCATGTTTGGTGGGTTTTTGGCACTTTTATTTCCGGAGGAACGGAGCCGCAAAACTCGCGCAGGATGGCCGTTTTCACCGCTGATGCACCGAAAAATTACGGTTGAATTGTTCACAACGGACGCACCCAATCATCTCCGTTTGACCCAAAACTCATGTTTGGTGGGTTTTTGACACTTTCATTTCCGGAGGAACGGTGCCGCAAAACTCGTATGGGAGGGCCATTTTACCCACGGATGAACCGAAAACAAACAGTTCAATCATTCACAACGGTGCCGCAAAACTCGTATGGGTGCGTCCAATCATCTCCGTTTGACCCAAAACTCATGTTTGGTGGGTTTTTGGCACTTTTATTTCTGGAGGAACGGAGCCGCAAAACTCGCGCAGGAGGGCCGTTTTCGCCGCTGATGCACCGAAAAATTACGGTTGAATTGTTCACAACGGACTTTCCCAATCATCTCCGTTTGACCCAAAACTCATGTTTGGTGGGTTTTTAGCACTTTCATTTCGGAGGAACGGTGTCGCAAAACTCACGCAGGAGGGCCGTTTTAACCACTAATGCACCGAAAAACTCACGGTTGAATTTTTCGCAACGGACGCACCCAATCATCTCCGTTTGACCCAAAACTCATGTTTGGTGGGTTTTTAGCACTTTTATTTCCGGAGGAACGGAGCCGCAAAACTCGCGCAGGAGGGCCGTTTCACCGCTGATGCCCCGAAAAATTACGGTTGAATTGTTCACAACGGACGCACCCAATCATCTCCGTTTGACCCAAAACTCATGTTTGGTGGGTTTTGGCACTTTCATTTTCGGAGGAACGGTGTCGCAAAACTCACGCAGGAGGGCCGTTTTAACCACTGATGCATCGAAAAACTCACGGTTGAATTTTTCACAACGGACGCACCCAATCATCTCCGTTTGACCCAAAACTCATGTTTGGTGGTTTTTGGCACTTTCATTTTCGGAGGAACGGTGTCGCAAAACTCACGCAGGAGGGCCGTTTTAACCACTGATGCACCGAAAAACTCACGGTTGAAATTTTTCACAACGGACGCACCCAATCATCTCCGTTTGACCCAAAACTCATGTTTGGGTGGGTTTTTGGCACTTTTATTTCCGGAGGAACGGAGCCGCAAAAACTCGCGCAGGATGGCCGTTTTCACCGCTGATGCACCAAAAAATTACGGTTGAATTGTTCACAACGGACGCACCCAATCATCTCCGTTTGACCCAAAACTCATGTTTGGTGGGTTTTTGGCACTTTCATTTCCGGAGGAACGGAGCCGCAAAACTCGCGCAGGAGGGCCGTTTTCACCGCTGATGCACCGAAAAATTACGGTTGAATTGTTCACAACGACGCACCCAATCATCTCCGTTTGACCCAAAACTCATGTTTGGTGGGTTTTTTGGCACTTTCATTTTCGGAGGAACGGAGTCGCAAAACTCACGCAGGAGGGCCGTTTTAAACCGCTGATCCACCGAAAAACTCACGGTTGAATTTTCACAACGGACGCACCCAATCATCTCTGTTTGACCCAAAACTCATGTTTGGTGGGTTTTGGCACTTTTATTTCTGGAGGAACGGAGCCGCAAAACTCGCGCACGAGGGCCGTTTTCACCGCTGATGCACCGAAAAACTCACGGTTGAATTGTTCGCAAACGGACGCACCCAATCATCTCCGTTTGACCCAAAACTCATGTTTGGTGGGTTTTTGGCACTTTCATTTCCGGAGGAACGGAGCCGCAAAACTCGCGCAGGAGGGCCGTTTTCACCGCTGATGCCCCAAAAAATTACGGTTGAATTGTTCACAAACGGACGCACCCAATCATCTCCGTTTGACCCAAAACTCATGTTTGGTGGGTTTTGGCACTTTCATTTCGGAGGAACGGAGCCGCAAAACTCGCGAAGGAGGGCCGTTTTAACCACTGATGCACGGGTTGAATTTTTCACAACGGACGCACCCAATCATCTCTGTTTGACCCAAAACTCAGTTTGGTGGGTTTTTGGCACTTTCATTTTCGGAGGTAACGGTGTCGCAAAACTCACGCAGGAGGGCCGTTTTAACCACTGATGCACCGAAAAACTCACGGTTGAATTTTTCACAACGGACGCACCCAATCATCTCCGTTTGACCCAAAACTCATGTTGGTGGGTTTTTGGCACTTTATTTCCGGAGGAACGGAGCCGCAAAACTCGCGCAGGATGGCCGTTTTCACACCGCTGATGCACCGAAAAATTACGGTTGAATTGTTCACAACGGACGCACCCAATCATCTCCGTTTGACCCAAAACTCATGTTTGGTGGGTTTTTGGCACTTTCATTTTCGGAGGAACGGTGTCGCAAAACTCACGCAGGAGGGCCGTTTAACCACTGATGCAACCGAAAAACTCACGGTTGAATTTTTCACAACGGACGCACCCAATCATCTCCGTTTGACCCAAAACTCATGTTTGGTGGGTTTTTGGCACTTTTATTTCCGGAGGAACGGAGCCGCAAAACTCGCGCAGGAGGGCCGTTTTCACCGCTGATGCACCGAAAAATTACAGTTGAATTGTTCACAACGGACGCACCCAATCATCTCCGTTTGACCCAAAACTCATGTTTGGTGGGTTTTTGGCACTTTCTTTCCGGAGGAACGGAGCCGCAAAAACTCGCGAAGGAGGGCCGTTTTCACCGCTGATGCACCAAAAATTACGGTTGAATTGTTCACAACGGACGCACCCAATCATCTCCGTTTGACCCAAAACTCATGTTTGGGTGGGTTTTTGGCACTTTCATTTCGGAGGAACTGGAGCCGCAAAACTCACGAAGGAGGGCCGTTTTCACCGCTGATGCACCAAAAAAATTACGGTTGAATTGTTCACAAGGGACGCACCCAATCATCTCCGTTTGACCCAAAACTCATGTTTGGTGGGTTTTTGGCACTTTCATTTCGGGAGGAACGGTGTCACAAAACTCGCGCAGGAGGGCTGTTTTCACCGCTGATGCACCAAAAATTACGGATGAATTGTTCACAACGGACTTTCCCAATCATCTCCGTTTGACCCAAAACTCATGTTTGGTGGGTTTTTTGGCACTTTATTTCCGGAGGAACGGAGCCGCAAAACTCGCGCAGGATGGCCGTTTTCACCGCTGATGCACCGAAAAATTACGGTTGAATTGGTTCACAACGGACCGCACCCAATCATCTTCCGTTCGACCCAAAACTCATGTTTGGGTGGGTTTTGACACTTTCATTTCCGGAGGAACGTGCCGCAAAACTCGTATGGGAGGGCATTTTACCCACGGATGAACCGAAAACAAACTAGTTCAATCATTCACAACGGTGCCGCAAAACTCGATGGGTGCGTCCAATCATCTCCGTTTGACCCAAAACTCATGTTTGGTGGGTTTTTGGCACTTTTATTTCTGGAGGAACGGAGCCGCAAAACTCGCGCAGGAGGGCCGTTTTCGCCGCTGATGCACCGAAAAATTACGGTTGAATTGTTCACAACGGACTTTCCCAATCATCTCCGTTTGACCCAAAACTCATGTTTGGTGGGTTTTTAGCACTTTCATTTCGGAGGAACGGTGTCGCAAAACTCACGCAGGAGGGCCTTTTAACCACTAATGCACCGAAAAACTCACGGTTGAATTTTTCGCAACGGACGCACCCAATCATCTCCGTTTGACCCAAAACTCATGTTTGGTGGGTTTTTAGCACTTTTATTTCCGGAGGAACGGAGCCGCAAAACTCGCGCAGGAGGGCCGTTTTCACCGCTGATGCACCGAAAAATTACGGTTGAATTGTTCACAACGGACGCACCCAATCATCTCCGTTTGACCAAAACTCATGTTTGGTGGGTTTTTGGCACTTTCATTTTCGGAGGAACGGTGTCGCAAAACTCACGCAGGAGGGGCCGTTTTAACCACTGATGCACCGAAAAACTCACGGTTGAATTTTCACAACGGACGCACCCAATCATCTCCGTTTGACCCAAAACTCATGTTTGGTGGGTTTTTGGCACTTTCATTTCCGGAGGAACGGTGGCGCAAAACTCAGCGCAGGAGGGCCGTTTTAAACCAGCTGATGCACCGAAAAACTCACGGTTGAATTGTTCACAACGGACGCACCCAATCATCTCCGTTTGACCCAAAACTCATGTTTGGTGGGTTTTTGGCACTTTCATTTTCGGAGGAACGGAGCCGCAAAACTACGCCGCAGGATGGCCGTTTTCACCACTGATGCACCAAAAAATTACGGTTGAATTTTCACAACGGACGCACCCAATCATCTCCGTTGACCCAAAACTCATGTTTGGTGGGTTTTTGGCACTTTCATTTCCGGAGGAACGGAGCCGCAAAACTCGCGCAGGAGGGCCGTTTTCACCGCTGATGCACCGAAAAATTACGGTTGAATTGTTCACAACGGACGCACCCAATCATCTCCGTTTGACCCAAACTCATGTTTGGTGGGTTTTTGGCACTTTCATTTCGGAGGAACGGAGTCGCAAAACTCACGCAGGAGGGGCCGTTTTAACCGCTGATCCACCGAAAAAACTCACGGTTGAATTTTCACAACGGACGCACCCAATCATCTCTGTTTGACCCAAAACTCATGTTTGGTGGGTTTTTGGCACTTTATTTCTGGAGGAAACGGAGCCGCAAAACTCGCGCACGAGGGCCGTTTCACCGCTGATGCACCAAAAAATTACGGTTGAATTGTTCACAACGGACGCACCCAATCATCTCCGTTTGACCCAAAACTCATGTTTGGTGGGTTTTTGGCACTTTCATTTCCGGAGGAACGGAGCCGCAAAACTCGCGCAGGAGGGCCGTTTTCACCGCTGATGCACCGAAAAATTACGGTTGAATTGTTCACAACGGACTTTTCCAATCATCTCCGTTTGACCCAAAACTCATGTTTGGTGGGTTTTTAGCACTTTCATTTTCGGAGGAACGGTGTCGCAAAACTCACGCAGGAGGGCCGTTTTAACCACTGATGCACCGAAAAACTCACGGTTGAATTTTCACAACGGACGCACCCAATCATCTCCGTTTGACCCCAAAACTCATGTTTGGTGGGTTTTGGGCACTTTTATTTCCGGAGGAACGGAGCCGCAAAACTCGCGCAGGAGGGCCGTTTTCACCGCTGATGCACCGAAAAAATTACGGTTGAATTGTTCACAACGGACGCACCCAATCATCTCCGTTGACCCAAAACTCATGTTTGGTGGGTTTTGGCACTTTCATTTTCAGAGGAACGGTGTCGCAAAACTCACGCAGGAGGGCCGTTTTAACCACTGATGCACCGAAAAACTCACGGTTGAATTTTTCACAACGGACGCACCCATCATCTCTGTTTGACCCAAAACTCATGTTTGGTGGGTTTTGGCACTTTCGTTTCCGGAGGAACGGTGCCGCAAAACTCGTATGGGAGGGCCATTTTAGCCACAGATGAACCGAAAACAAACAGTTCAATCTTTCACAACGGTGCCCGGCAAAACTCGTATGGTGCGTCCAATCATCTCCGTTTGACCCAAAACTCATGTTTGGTTGGTTTTTGGTACTTTCATTTTGGAGGAACTGTGTCACAAAACTCGCGCAGGAGGGCCGTTTTCACCCGCTGATGCAACCGAAAAATTACGGATGAATTGTTCACAATGGACTTTCCCAATCATCTCCGTTTGACCCAAAACTCATGTTTGGTGGGTTTTTGGCACTTTTCATTTCCAGAGGAACGGAGCCGCAAAACTCGCGCAGGAGGGCCATTTTCACCGCTGATGCACCGAAAAATTATGGTTGAATTGTTCACAACGGACGCACCCAATCATCTCTGTTTGACCCAAAACTCATGTTTGGTGGGTTTTTGGCACTTTCATTTTCGGAGGAACGGTGTCGCAAAACTCACGCAGGAGGGCCGTTTTAACCACTGATGCACCGAAAAACTCACGGTTGAATTTTTCAGCAACGGACGCACCCAATCATCTCCGTTTGACCCAAAACTCATGTTTGGTGTGTTTTTGGCACTTTTATTTCCGGAGGAACGGAGCCGCAAAACTCGCACAGGAGGGCCATTTTAACCACTGATGCACCGAAAAACTCACGGTTGAATTTTTCATAACGGACGCACCCAATCATCTCCGTTTGACCGAAAACTCATGTTTGGTGGGTTTTTGACACTTTCATTTCCGGAGGAACGGTGCCGCAAAACTCGTATGGGAGGGCCGTTTTACCCACGGATGAACCGAAAACAAACAGTTCAATCTTTCACAACGGTGCCCGCAAACTCGTATGGGTGCGTCCAATCATCTCCGTTTGACCCAAACTCATGTTTGGTGGGTTTTTGGGCATTTTCATTTCCGGAGGAACGGTGTCACAAACTCGCGCAGGAGGGCCGTTTTCACCGCTGATGCACCGAAAAATTACGGATGAATTGTTCACAACGGACTTTCCCCGATCATCTCCGTTTGACCCAAAACTCATATTTGGTGGGTTTTTAGGCACTTTCATTTTCGGAGGAACGGTGTCGCAAAACTCATGCAGGAGGGCCGTTTTAACCACTAATGCACCGAAAACTCACGGTTCAATTTTTCACAACGGACGCACCCAATCATCTCCCGTTTGACCACAAAACTCATGTTTGGTGGGTTTTTGGCACTTTTATTTCCGGAGGAACGGAGCCGCAAAACTCGCACAGGAGGGCCATTTAACCACTGATGCACCGAAAAACTCACGGTTGAATTTTTCATAACGGACGCACCCAATCATCTCCGTTTGACCCAAAACTCATGTTTGGTGGGTTTTTGGCACTTTCATTTCTGGAGGAACGTAGCCGCAAAACTCAGCGCACGAGGGCCGTTTTCACCGCTGATGCACCCGAAAAACTCACGGTTGAATTGTTCACACGGACGCACCCAATCATCTCCGTTTGACCCAAAACTCATGTTGGTGGGTTTTTGGCACTTTCATTTCCGGAGGAACGGAGCCGCAAACTCGCGCAGGAGGGCCGGTTTCACCGCTGATGCACCGAAAAATTACGGATTGAATTGTTCACAACGGACGCACCCAATCATCTCCGTTTGACCCAAAACTCATGTTGGTGGGTTTTTTGGCACTTTCATTTCCGGAGGAACGGAGCCGCAAAACTCGCGAAGAGGGGCCGTTTTCACCGCTGATGCACCAAAAAATTACGGTTGAATTGTTCCAACGGACGCACCCAAATCATCTCCGTTTGACCCAAAACTCATGTTTGGTGGGTTTTTGCACTTTCATTTCGGAGGAACGGTGCAAAACTCGCGCAGGAGGGCCGTTTTCACCGCTGATGCACCGAAAAATTACGGTTGAATTTTCACAACGGACGCCCCAATCATCTCCGTTTGACCCAAAACTCATGTTTGGTGGGTTTTTGGCACTTTTATTTCGGAGGAACGGCCGCAAAACTCGCGCAGGAGGCCGTTTTCCACCGTGATGCACCGAAAAATCACGGTTGAATTTTCACAACGACGCACCCAATCATCTCCGTTTGACCCAAAACTCATGTTTGGTGGGTTTTTGGCACTTTTATTTCCGGAGGAACGGAGCCGCAAAACTCGCAGGGAGGGCCGTTTTCACCGGATGCACCGAAAAACGTTCAATTCACAACGGTGCCGCACTCACCCAATCATCTCCGTTTGACCCAAAACTCATGTTTGGTGGGTTTTTGGCACTTTCATTTCCGGAGGAACGGCCGCAAAACTCGCGCAGGAGGGCCGTTTTCACCGCTGATGCACCGAAAAATTACGGTTGAATTGTTCACAACGGACTTTCCCAATCATCTCCGTTTGACCCAAAACTCATGTTTGGTGGGTTTTTAGCACTTCATTTTCGGAGGAACGGTGTCGCAAAACTCACGCAGGAGGGCCGTTTTAAACCACTAATGCACCGAAAAACTCACGGTTGAATTTTTCGCAACGGACGCACCCATCATCTCCCGTTGACCCAAAACTCATGTTTGGTGGGTTTTGAGCACTTTTATTTCCGGAGGAACGGAGCCGCAAAACTCGCGCAGGAGGGCCGTTTTCACCGCTGATGCCCCGAAAAATTACGGTTGAATTGTTCACAACGGACGCACCCAATCATCTCCGTTTGACCCAAAACTCATGTTTGGTGGGTTTTTGGCACTTTCATTTTCGGAGGAACGGTGTCGCAAAACTCACGCAGGAGGGCCGTTTTAACCACTGATGCATCCGAAAAACTCACGGTTGAATTTTTCACAACGGACGCACCCAATCATCTCCGTTTGACCCAAAACTCATGTTTGGTGGGTTTTTGGCACTTTCATTTTCGGAGGAACGGTGTCGCAAAACTCACGCAGGAGGGCCGTTTTAACCACTGATGCACCGAAAAACTCACGGTTGATTTTTCACAACGGACGCACCCAATCATCTCCGTTTGACCCAAAACTCATGTTTGGTGGGTTTTTGGCACTTTTATTTCCGGAGGAACGGAGCCGCAAAACTCGCGCAGGATGGCCGTTTTCACCGCTGATGCACCAAAAAATTACGGTTGAATTGTTCACAACGGACGCAACCCAATCATCTCCGTTTGACCCAAAACTCATGTTTGGTGGGTTTTTTGGCACTTTCATTTCCGGAGGAACGGAGCCGCAAAACTCGCGCAGGAGGGCCGTTTTCACCGCTGATGCACCGAAAAATTACGGTTGAATTGTTCACAACGGACGCACCCACATCATCTCCGTTTGACCCAAAACTCATGTTGTGGTGGGTTTTTGGCACTTTCATTTTCGGAGGAACGGAGTCGCAAAAACTCACGCAGGAGGGCCGTTTTAAACCACTGATCCACCGAAAAACTCACGGTTGAATTTTCACAACGGACGCACCCATCATCTCTGTTTGACCCAAAACTCATGTTTGGTGGTTTTGGCACTTTTATTTCTGGAGGAACGGAGCCGCAAACTCGCGCACGAGGGCCGTTTTCACCGCTGATGCACCGAAAAACTCACGGTTGAATTGTTCGCAACGGACGCACCCAATCATCTCCGTTTGACCCAAAACTCATGTTTTGGTGGGTTTTTGGCACTTTCAGTTCCGGAGGAACGGAAGCCCGCAAAACGCGCGCAGGAGGGGCCGTTTTCACCGCTGATGCCCCGAAAAATTACGGTTTGAAATTGTTCAAAAAACGGACGCACCCAATCATCTCCGTTTGAGCCCAAAACTCATGTTTGGTGGGTTTTTTGGCACTTTCATGTTCGGAGGAAACGGAGGCCGCAAAACTCGCGAATGGAGGGCCCGTTTTAACCACTGATGCACGCGGTTGAATTTTTCACAACGACGTCACCCAATCATCTCCGTTTGACCCAAACTCATGTTTGGTGGGTTTTTGGCACTTTCAATTTTCGGAGGAACGGTGTCGCAAAACTCACGCAGGAGGGGCCGTTTTAACCACTGATGCACCGAAAAACTCACGGTTGAATTTTTCACAACGGACCACCCATCATCTCCGTTTGACCCAAAACTCATGTTGGTGGGTTTTTGGGCACTTTTATTTCCGGAGGAACGGAGCCGCAAAACTCGCGCAGGAGTGGCCGTTTTCACCGCTGATGCACCGAAAAATTACGGTTGAATTGTTCACAACGGACGCACCCAATCATCTCCGTTTGACCCAAAACTCATGTTTGGTGGGTTTTTGGCACTTTCATTTTCGGAGGAACGGTGTCGCAAAACTCACGCAGGAGGGCCGTTTTAACCACTGATGCACCGAAAAACTCACGGTTGAATTTTTCACAACGGACGCACCCAATCATCTCCGTTTGACCCAAAACTCATGTTTGGTGGGTTTTGGCACTTTTATTTCCGGAGGAACGGAGCCGCAAAACTCGCGCAGGAGGGCCGTTTTCACCGCTGATGCACCGAAAAAATTACAGGTTGAATTGTTCACAACGGACGCACCCAATCATCTCCGTTTGACCCAAAACTCATGTTTGGTGGGTTTTTGGCACTTTCTTTTCCGGAGGAACGGAGCCGCAAAACTCGCGAAGGAGGGCCGTTTTCACCGCTGATGCACCAAAAATTACGGTTGAATTGTTCACAACGGACGCACCCAATCATCTCCGTTGACCCAAAACTCATGTTTGGTGGGTTTTTGGCACTTTCATTTCCGGAGGAACGGAGCCGCAAAACTCACGAAGGAGGGCCGTTTTCACCGCTGATGCACCAAAAAATTACCGGTGAATTGTTCACAATGGACGCACCCAATCATCTCCGTTTGACCCAAAAACTCATGTTTGGTGGGTTTTTGGCACTTTCATTTCGGGAGGAACGGTGTCACAAAACTCGCGCAGGAGGGCTGTTTTCACCGCTGATGCACCGAAAAATTACGGATGAATTGTTCACAACGGACTTTCCCAATCATCTCCGTTTGACCCAAAACTCATGTTTGGTGGGTTTTTGGCACTTTTATTTCCGGAGGAACGGAGCCGCAAAACTCGCGCAGGATGGCCGTTTTCACCGCTGATGCACCGAAAAATTACGGTTGAATTGTTCACAACGGACGCACCCAATCATCTCCGTTTGACCCAAAACTCATGTTTGGTGGGTTTTTGACACTTTCATTCCGGAGGAAACGGTGCCGCAAAACTCGTATGGGAGGGCCATTTTACCCACGGATGAACCGAAAACAAACAGTTCAATCATTCACAACGGTGGCCGCAAAACTCGTATGGGTGCGTCCAATCATCTCCGTTTTGACCCAAAACTCATGTTTGGTGGGTTTTTGGCACTTTATTTCTGGAGGAACGGAGCAGCAAAACTCGCGCAGGAGGGCCGTTTTCGCCGCTGATGCACCGAAAAAATTACGGTTGAATTGTTCACAACGGACTTTCCCAATCATCTCCGTTTGACCCAAACTCATGTTTGGTGGGTTTTTAGCACTTTCATTTTCGGAGGAACGGTGTCGCAAAACTCACGCAGGAGGGCCGTTTTAACCACTATGCACCGAAAAACTCACGGTTGAATTTTTCGCAACGGACGCACCCAATCATCTCCGTTTGACCCAAAACTCATGTTTGGTGGGTTTTTAGCACTTTTATTTCCGGAGGAACGGAGCCGCAAAACTCGCGCAGGAGGGCCGTTTTCACCGCTGATGCCCCGAAAAATTACGGTTGAATTGTTCACAACGGACGCACCCAATCATCTCCGTTTGACCCAAAACTCATGTTTTGGTGGGTTTTTGGCACTTTCATTTCGGAGGAACGGTGTCGCAAAACTCACGCAGGAGGGGCCGTTTTAACCACTGATGCACCGAAAACTCACGGTTGAATTTTCACAACGGACGCACCCAATCATCTCCGTTTGACCCAAAACTCATGTTTGGTGGGTTTTTGGCACTTTCATTTTCGGAGGAACGGTGTCGCAAAACTCACGCAGGAGGGCCGTTTTAACCACTGATGCACCGAAAAACTCACGGTTGAATTTTTCACACCGACGCACCCAATCATCTCCGTTTGACCCAAAACTCATGTTTGGTGGGTTTTTGGCACTTTTATTTCGGAGGGAACGGAGCCGCAAAACTCGCGCAGGATGGCCGTTTTCACCGCTGATGCACCAAAAAATTACGGTTGAATTGTTCACAACGGACGCACCCAATCATCTCCGTTTGACCCAAAACTCATGTTTGGTGGGTTTTTGGCACTTCATTTCCGGAGGAACGGAGCCGCAAAACTCGCGCAGGAGGGCCTGTTTTCACCGCTGATGCACCGAAAAATATACGGTTGAATTGTTCACAACGGACGCACCCAATCATCTCCGTTTGACCCAAAACTCATGTTTGGTGGGTTTTTGGCACTTTCATTTTCGGAGGAACGGAGTCGCAAAACTCACGCAGGAGGGCCGTTTTAACCAGCTGATCCACCGAAAAACTCACGGTTTGAATTTTTCACAACGGACGCCACCCAATCATCTCTGTTTGACCCAAAACTCAATGTTTGGTGGGTTTTTGGCACTTTTATTTCTGGAGGAACGGAGCCGCAAAACTCGCGCACGAGGGCCGTTTTCACCGCTGAATGCACCAAAAAATTACGGTTGAATTTTCACAACGGACGCACCCAATCATCTCCGTTTGACCCAAAACTCATGTTTGGTGGGTTTTTTGGCACTTTCATTTCCGAGGAACGGAGCCGCAAAACTCGCGCAGGAGGGCCGTTTTCACCGCTGATGCACCGAAAAATTACGGTTTGAATTGTTCACAACGGACTTTCCAATCATCTCCGTTTGACCCAAAACTCATGTTTGGTGGGTTTTTAGCACTTTCATTTTCGGAGGAACGGTGTCGCAAAACTCACGCAGGAGGGCCGTTTTAACCACTGATGCACCGAAAAACTCACGGTTGAATTTTTCACAACGGACGCACCCAATCATCTCGTTTGACCCAAAACTCATGTTTGGTGGTTTTGGCACTTTTATTTCCGGAGGAACGGAGCCGCAAAACTCGCGCAGGAGGCCGTTTTCACCGCTGATGCACCGAAAAATTACGGTTGAATTGTTCACAACGGACGCACCCAATCATCTCCGTTTGACCCAAAACTCATGTTTGGTGGGTTTTTGGCACTTTCATTTTCAGAGGGAATGGTGTCGCAAAAACTCACGCAGGAGGGCCGTTTTAACCACTGATGCACCGCAAAACTCACGGTTGAATTTTTCACAACGGACGCACCCAATCATCTCTGTTTGACCCAAAACTCATGTTTGTGGGTTTTTGGCACTTTCGTTTCCGGAGGAACGGTGCCGCAAACTCGTATGGGAGGGCATTTTAGCCACAGATGAACCGAAAACAACAAGTTTCAATCTTTCACAACGGTGCCGCAAAACTCGTATGGGGTGCGTCCAATCATCTCCGTTTGACCCAAAACTCATGTTTGGTTGGTTTTTGGTACTTTCATTTTTGGAGGAACTGTGTCACAAAACTCGCGCAGGAGGGCCGTTTTCACCGCTGATGCACCGAAAATTACGGATGAATTGTTCACATGGACTTCCCAATCATCTCCGTTTGACCCAAAACTCATGTTTGGTGGGTTTTTGGCACTTTCATTTCCAGAGGAACGGAGCCCGCAAAACTCAGCGCGAGGAGGGCCATTTTCACCCGCTGATGCACCGAAAAATTATGGTTGAATTGTTCACAACGGACGCACCCAATCATCTCTGTTTGACCCAAAACTCATGTTTGGTGGGTTTTTTGCACTTTCATTTTCGGAGGAACGGTGATCGCAAAACTCACGCAGGAGGGCCGTTTTAACCACTGATGCACCGAAAACTCACGGTTGAATTTTTCACAACGGACGCACCCAATCATCTCCGTTTGACCCAAAACTCATGTTTGGTGTGTTTTTGGCACTTTTATTTCCGGAGGAACGGAGCCGCAAAACTCGCACAGGAGGGCCATTTTAACCACTGATGCACCGAAAAACTCACGGTTGAATTTTTCATAACGGACGCACCAATCATCTCATCTCGTTTGACCGAAAACTCATGTTTGGTGGGTTTTTGACACTTTCATTTCGGAGGAACGGTGCCGCAAAACTCGTATGGGAGGGCCGTTTTACCCACGGATGAACCGAAAACAAACGTTCAATCTTTCACAACGGTGCCGCAAAACTCGTATGGGTGCGTCCAATCATCTCCGTTTGACCCAAAACTCATGTTTGGTGGGTTTTTGGCACTTTCATTTCCGGAGGAACGGTGTCACAAAACTCGCGCAGGAGGGCCGTTTTCCACGCTGAGCACCGAAAAATTACGGTGAATTGTTCACAACGGACTTTCCCGATCATCTCCGTTTGACCCAAAACTCATGTTTGGTGGGTTTTTAGCACTTTCATTTCGGAGGAACGGTGTCGCAAAACTCGCAGGAGGGCCGTTTTAACCACTATGCACCGAAAAACTCACGGTTCAATTTTCACAACGGACGCACCCAATCATCTCCGTTTGACCCAAAACTCATGTTTGGTGGGTTTTTGGCACTTTTATTTCCGGAGGAACGGAGCCGCAAACTCGCACAGGAGGGCCATTTTAACCACTGATGCACCGAAAAACTCACGGTTGAATTTTCACAACGGACGCACCCAATCATCTCCGTTTGACCCAAAACTCATGTTTGGTGGGTTTTTGACACTTTCATTTCCGGAGGAACGGTGCCGCAAAACTCGTATGGGAGGGCCGTTTTACCACGGATGAACCGAAAACAACAGTTCAATCTTTCACAACGGTGCCGCAAAACTCGTATGGGTGCGTCCAATCATCTCCGTTTGACCCAAAACTCATGTTTGGTGGGTTTTTGGCACTTTCATTTCCGGAGGAACGGTGTCACAAAACTCGCGCAGGAGGGCCGTTTTCACCGCTGATGCACCGAAAAATTACGGATGAATTGTTCACAACGGACGTCACCCAATCATCTCCGTTTGACCCAAAAACTCATAGTTTGGTGGGTTTTTAGGCACTTTCATTTTCGGAGGAACGGTGTCCGCAAAACTGGCTGCAGGAGGGCCGTTTTAACCACTAATGCACCGAAAAACTCACGGTTGCAATTTTTCACAACGGACGCACCCAATCATCTCTGTTTGACCCAAAACTCATGTTTGGTGGGTTTTTGGCACTTTCATTTCGGAGGAACGGTGTGCGCAAACTCACGCAGGAGGGCCAGTTTTAACCACTGATGCACCGAAAAACTCACGGTTTGAATCTTTCACAACGGACGCACCCAATCATCTCCGTTTGACCCAAAACTCATGTTTGGTGGGTTTTTGGCACTTTCATTTCCGGAGGAACGGAGCCGCAAAACTCGCACAGGAGGGCCATTTTAACCACTGATGCACCGAAAAACTCACGGTCTGAATTTTTCGATAACGGACGCACCCAATCATCTCCGTTTGACCGAAAACTCATGTTTGGTGGGTTTTTGACACTTTCATTTCCGGAGGAACGGTGCCGCAAAACTCGTATGGGAGGGCCGTTTTACCCACGATGAACCGAAAACAAACAGTTCAATCTTTCACAACGGTGCCGCAAAACTCGTATGGGTGCGTCCAATCATCTCCGTTTGACCCAAAACTCATGTTTGGTGGGTTTTTGGCACTTTCATTTCCGGAGGAACGGAGCCGCAAAACTCGCGCAGGAGGGCCGTTTTCACCGCTGATGCACCGAAAAATTACGGTTGAATTGTTCACAACGGACTTTTCCAATCATCTCCGTTTGACCCAAAACTCATGTTTGGTGGTTTTTAGCACTTTCATTTTCGGAGGAACGGTCGCAAAACTCACGCAGGAGGGCCGTTTTAACCACTGCACCGAAAAACTCACGGTTGAATTTTTCACAACGGACGCACCCAATCATCTCCGTTTGACCCAAAACTCATGTTTGGTGGGTTTTGGCACTTTTATTTCCGGAGGAACGGAGCCGCAAAACTCGCGCAGGAGGGCCGTTTTCACCGCTGATGCACCGAAAAATTACGGTTGAATTGTTCACAACGGACGCACCCAATCATCTCCGTTTGACCCAAAACTCATGTTTGGTGGGTTTTTGGCACTTTCATTTTCAGAGGAACGTGTGTCGCAAAACTCACGCAGGAGGGCCGTTTTAACCACTGAGCACCGAAAAACTCACGGTTGAATTTTTCACAACGGACGCACCCAATCATCTCAGTTTGACCCAAAACTCATGTTTGGTGGGTTTTTGGCACTTTCGTTTCCGGAGGAACGGTGCCGCAAAACTCGTATGGGAGGGCATTTTAGCCACAGATGAACCGAAAACAAACAGTTCAATCTTTCACAACGGTGCCGCAAAACTCGTATGGGTGCGTCCAATCATCTCCGTTTGACCCAAAACTCATGTTTGGTTGGTTTTTGGTACTTTCATTTTGGAGGAACTGTGTCACAAAACTCGCGCAGGAGGGCCGTTTTCACCGCTGATGCACCGAAAAATTACGGATGAATTGTTCACAATGGACTTTCCCAATCATCTCCGTTTGACCCAAAACTCATGTTTGGGGTTTTGGCACTTTCATTTCCAGAGGAACGGAGCCGCAAAACTCGCGCAGGAGGGCCATTTTCACCGCTGATGCACCGAAAAATTATGGTTGAATTGTTCACAACGGACGCACCCAATCATCTCTGTTTGACCCAAAACTCATGTTTGGTGGGTTTTTGGCACTTTCATTTTCGGAGGAACGGTGTCGCAAAACTCACGCAGGAGGGCCGTTTTAACCACTGATGCACCGAAAAACTCACGGTTGAATTTTTCACAACGGACGCACCCAATCATCTCCATTTGACCCAAAACTCATGTTTGGTGTGTTTTTGGCACTTTTATTTCCGGAGGAACGGAGCCGCAAAACTCGCACAGGAGGGCCATTTTAACCACTGATGCACCGAAAAACTCACGGTTGAATTTTTCATAACGGACGCACCCAATCATCTCCGTTTGACCGAAAACTCATGTTTGGTGGGTTTTTGACACTTTCATTTCCGGAGGAACGGTGCCGCAAAACTCGTATGGGAGGGCCGTTTTACCCACGATGAACCGAAAACAAACAGTTCAATCTTTCACAACGGTGCCGCAAAACTCGTATGGGTGCGTCCAATCATCTCCGTTTGACCCAAAACTCATGTTTGGTGGGTTTTTTGGCATTTTCATTTCCGGAGGAACGGTGTCACAAAACTCGCGCAGGAGGGCCGTTTTCACCGCTGATGCACCGAAAAATTACGGATGAATTGTTCACAACGGACTTTCCCGATCATCTCCGTTTGACCCAAAACTCATATTTGGTGGGTTTTTAGCACTTTCATTTTCGGAGGAACGGTGTCGCAAAACTCATGCAGGAGGGCCGTTTTAACCACTAATGCACCGAAAAACTCACGGTTCAATTTTTCACAACGGACGCACCCAATCATCTCCGTTTGACCCAAAACTCATGTTTGGTGGGTTTTTGGCACTTTTATTTCCGGAGGAACGGAGCCGCAAAACTCGCACAGGAGGGCCATTTTAACCACTGATGCACCGAAAAACTCACGGTTGAATTTTTCATAACGGACGCACCCAATCATCTCCGTTTGACCCGAAAACTCATGTTTGGTGGGTTTTTGACACTTTCATTTCCGGAGGAACGGTGCCGCAAAACTCGTATGGGAGGGCCGTTTTACCACGGATGAACCGAAAACAAACAGTTCAATCTTTCACAACGGTGCCGCAAACTCGTATGGGTGCGTCCAATCATCTCCGTTTGACCCAAAACTCATGTTTGGTGGGTTTTTGGCACTTTCATTTCCGGAGGAACGGTGTCACAAAACTCGCGCAGGAGGGCCGTTTTCACCGCTGATGCACCGAAAAATTACGGTTGAATTTTCACAACGGACCCCAATCATCTCCGTTTGACCCAAAACTCATGTTTGGTGGGTTTTTGGCACTTTCATTTCGGAGGAACGGTGTCGCAAAACTCTGCAGGAGGGCCGTTTTAACCACTGATGCACCGAAAAACTCACGGTTGAATTTTCACAACGGACGCACCCAATCATCTCCGTTTGACCCAAAACTCATGTTTGGTGGGTTTTTGGCACTTTCATTTTCGGAGGAACGGTGTCGCAAAACTCACGCAGGAGGGCCGTTTTAACCACTGATGCACCGAAAAACTCACGGTTGAATTTTTCACAACGGACGCACCCAATCATCTCCGTTTGACCCAAAACTCATGTTTGGTGGGTTTTTGGCACTTTATTTCCGGAGGAACGGAGCCGCAAAACTCGCACAGGAGGGCCGTTTTAACCACTGATGCACCGAAAAACTCACGGTTGAATTTTCACAACGGACGCACCCAATCATCTCCGTTTGACCAAAACTCATGTTTGGTGGGTTTTTGGCACTTTCATTTCCGGAGGAACGGTGCCGCAAAACTCGCAGGAGGGCCGTTTTACCCACGGATGCACCGAAAAAAACAGTTGAATTTTCACAACGCGCACCCCAATCATCTCCGTTTGACCCAAAACTCATGTTTGGTGGGTTTTTGGCACTTTCATTTCCGGAGGAACGGAGCCGCAAAACTCGCGCAGGAGGGCCGTTTTCACGCTGATGCACCGAAAAATTACGGTTGAATTGTTCACAACGACCCAATCATCTCCGTTTGACCCAAAACTCATGTTTGGTGGGTTTTTGGCACTTTCATTTTCGGAGGAACGGTGTCGCAAAACTCACGCAGGAGGGCCGTTTTAACCACTGATGCACCGAAAAACTCACGGTTGAATTTTCACAACGGACGCACCCAATCATCTCCGTTTGACCCAAAACTCATGTTTGGTGGGTTTTTGGCACTTTATTTCCGGAGGAACGGAGCCGCAAAACTCGCGCAGGAGGGCCGTTTTCACCGCTGATGCACCGAAAACTCACGGTGAATCTTTCTGAACGGACGCACCCAATCATCTCCGTTTGACCCAAAACTCATGTTTGGTGGGTTTTTGGCACTTTCATTTCGGAGGAACGTGTCGCAAAACTCACGTTTTGGCACTTTCATTTCCCGGAGGAATGGTGCAAGCAAACACGCGCAGGGACGGCCCGTGTTAACCACTGATGCAACCGAAGAACCTCACGGTTGAATTTTTCACAACGGACGCACACCAATCATCTCCGTTGACCCAAAAAACTCATGTTTGCGTGGGTTTTTTTGGCACTTTCATTTCCGGAGAGAACGGTGCCACAAAACACGAGCAGGAGGGGCCGTTTTAAACCACGGATGCACCGAAAACTCAGGTTTGAATCTTTATGAAACGGCGCACCCCAATCATTCACCGTTTGACCCAAAATTCATGTTTGGTGGGTTTTTGACACTTCATTTCCGAGGATCACGGTGCCACAAAACTCGCGCAGGAAGGCAAGTTTTTAAACCAAGATGCACCGAGAAAACTCACGGTTGAAAATCTTTCGAAAACGGACAGCAACCCAATCATCTCCGTTTGACAAACAAAACTACATGTTTGGTGGGTTTTTGGCACTTTCATTTCCGGAGGAACGGTGGCCACAAAACTCGAGCAAGTGGGCCATTTAAAAACCACTGATGCACCGAAAAACTCACGGTTGAATCTTTCAAAACGGACGCCCCCAATCATCTCCGTTTGACCCAAAACTAATGTTTGGTGGGTTTTTGGCACTTTCATTTTCGGAGGAACGGTGCCGCAAAACTCGCGCAGGATGGCCGTTTTAACCACTGATGCACCGAAAAACTCACGGTTGTTTTTTTCGCAACGGACGCACCCAATCATCTCCGTTTGACCCAAAACTCATGTTTGGTGGGTTTTTGGCACTTTCATTTCCGGAGGAACGGTGCCACAAAACTCGAGTAGGAGGGCCGTTTTTAACACACTGATGCACTGAAAAACTCATGGTCGAATCTTTCGAAACGGACGCACCCAATCATCTCCGTTTGACCCAGAACTCATGTTTGGTGGGTTTTTGGCACTTTCATTTACGGAGGAACGGTGCCACAAAACTCGAGCAGGAGGGCAGTTTTCACCACTGATGCACCAAAAAACTCACGGTTGAATTCTTCACAACGGACGCACCCAATCATCTCCGTTTGACCCAAAACTCATGTTTGGTGGGTTTTTGGCACTTTCATTTCCGGAGGAACGGTGCCGCAAAACTCGCGCAAGAGGGCCGTTTTAACCACTGATGCACTGAAAAACTCATAGTTGATTTTTTCGCAACGGACGCAACGGCCCTCCTGCGCGAGTTTTGCGGCACCGTTCCTCCGAAAATGAAAGTTCCAAAAACCCACCAAGCATGAGTTTTGGGTCAAACGGGGATGATTGGGTGCATCCGTTGTGAAAAATTCAACCGTGAATATTTCGGTGCATCAGTGGTGAAAACGACCCTCCTGCGCGAGTTTTGCGGCACCGTTCCTCCGAAAATGAAAGTGTCAAAAATCTACCAAACATGAGTTTTGGGTCAAACGGGGATGATTGGGTGCGCTCGTTGTGAAAAATTTAACCGTGAATTTTTCGGTGCATTAGTGGTGAAAACGGCCCTCCTGCGCGAGTTTTCCGCCACCGTTCCTCCAAAAATGGAAGTGCCAAAAACCCACCAAACATGAGTTTTGGGACAAACGGAGATGATTGGGTGTGTCCGTTGTGAAGAATTCAACCGTGAGTTTTTCAGTGCATCAGTGGTTAAAACGGCCATCTTGCGCGAGTTTTGCGGCACCGTTCCTCCGAAAATGAAAGTGCCAAAAACCAACCAAACATGAGTTTTGGGTCAAACGGAGATGATTGGGTGCATCCGTTGTGAACAATTCAACCGTGAATTTTTCGGTGCATCAGTGTTTAAATTGGCCCTCCTGCGCGAGTTTTGCTTGCCCGTTCCTCCGGAAATGAAAGTGCCAAAAACCCAACAAACATGAGTTTTGGGTCAAACGGAGATGATTGAGTGCGTCCATTGTGAAAAATTCAACCGTGAGTTTTTCGGTGCATAAGTGGTTAAAACGGCCCTCCTGCGCGAGTTTTGCGGCACCGTTCCTCCGAAAAGGAAAGTGCCAAAAACCCACCAAACATGAGTTTTGGGTCAAACGGGGATGATTGGGTGCGTCCGTTGTGAAAAATTCAACCGTGAGTTTTTCAGTGCATCAGTGGTTGGAACGGCCCTCCTGCTCGAGTTTTGCGGCACCGTTCCTCCGAAAATGAAAGTGCCAAAAACCCACCAAACATGAGTTTTGGGTCAAACGGAGATGATTGGGTGCATCTGTTGTGAACAATTCAACCGTGAATTTTTCGGTGCTTCAGTGTTTAAAATAGCCCTCCTGCGCGAGTTTTGCTTGCCCGTTCCTCTGGAAATGAAAGTGCCAAAAACCCAACAAACATGAGTTTTGGGTCAAACGGAGATGATTGGGTGCGTCCGTTGTTTACAATTCAACCGTGAATTTTTCGGTGCATCAGTGTTCGAAATGGCCCTGCTGCGCGAGTTTTGCTTGCCCGTTCCTCCGGAAATGAAAGTGCCAAAAACCCAACAAACATGAGTTTTGGGTCAAACGAAGATGATTGGGTGCGTCCGTTGTGAAAAATTCAACCGTGAGTTTTTCGGTGCATCAGTGGTTAAAACGGCCCTCCTGCGCGAGTTTTGCGGCACCGTTCCTCCGAAAATGAAAGTGCCAAAAACCCACCAAACATGAGTTTTGGGTCAAACGGGGATGATTGGGTGCGTCCGTTGTGAAAGATTCGACTCTGTGTTTTTCGGTGCATCCGTGGGTAAAATGGCCCTCCTGCGCGAGTTTTGCAGCACCGTTCCTCCGGAAATGAAAGTGCCAAAAACCCACCAAACATGAGTTTTGGGTCAAACGGAGATGATTGGGTGCGTCCGTTGTGAACAATTCAACCGTGAATTTTTCGGTGCATCAGTGTTTAAAATGGCCGTCCTGCGCAAGTTTTGCTTGCCTGTTCCTCCGGAAATGAAAGTGCCAAAAACCCAACAAACATGAGTTTTGGGTCAAACAGATATGATTGGTGCGTCCGTTGTAAAAAATTCAACCGTGAGTTTTTCGGTGCATCAGTCGTGAAAACAGCCCTCCTGCGCGAGTTTTGCGGCACCGTTCCTCCGAAAACGGAAGTGCCAAAAACCCACCAAACATGAGTTTTGGGTCAAACGGAGATGATTGGGTGCATCCGTTGTGAACAATTCAACCGTGAATTTTTCGGTGCATCAGTGTTTAAAATGGCCGTCCTGCGCGAGTTTTGCTTGCCCGTTCCTCCGGAAATGAAAGTGCCAAAAACCCAACAAACATGAGTTTTGGGTCAAACGGAGATGATTGGGTGCGTCCGTTGTGAAAAATTCAACCGTGAGTTTTTCGGTGCATCAGTGGTTAAAAGGGCCCTCCTGCGCGAGTTTTGCGGCACCGTTCCTCCGAAAATGAAAGTGCCAAAAACCCACCAAACATGAGTTTTGGGTCAAACGGGGATGATTGGGTGCGTTCGTTGTGAAAAATTCAACCGTGAGTTTTTCGGTGCATCAGTGGTGAAAACGGCCCTCCTGCGCGAGTTTTGCGGCACCGATCCTCCGAAAATGAAAGTGCCAAAAACCAACCAAGCATGAGTTTTGGGTCAAACGGAGATGATTGGGTGCATCCGTTGTGAACAATTCAACCGTGAATTTTTCGGTGCATCAGTGTTTGAAATGGCCCTCCTGCGCGAGTTTTGCTTGCCCGTTCCTCCGGAAATGAAAGTGCCAAAAACCCAACAAACATGAGTTTTGGGTCAAACGGAGATGATTGAGTGCGTCCGTTGTGAAAAATTCAGCCGTGAGTTTTTCGGTGCATAAGTGGTTAAAACGGCCCTCCTGCGCGAGTTTTGCGGCACCGTTCCTCCGAAAAAGAAAGTGCCAAAAACCCACCAAACATGAGTTTTGGGTCAAACGGGGATGATTGGGTGCGTCCGTTGTGAAAAATTCAACCGTGAATATTTCAGTGCATTAGTGGTGAAAACGGCCCTCCTGTGCGAGTTTTGCGGCACCGTTCCTCCGAAAATGAAAGTGCCAAAAACCCACCAAACATGAGTTTTGTGTCAAACGGAGATGATTGGGTGCGTCCGTTGTGAAAAATTCAACCGTGAGTTTTTCGGTGCAACAGTGTTTAAAATGGCCGTCCTGCGCGAGTTTTGCTTGCCCGTTCCTCCGGAAATGAAAGTGCCAAAAACCCAACAAACATGAGTTTTGGGTCGAACGGAGATGATTGGGTGCGTCCGTTGTTAACAATTCAACCGTGAATTTTTCGGAGCATCAGTGTTTGAAATGGCCCTCCTGCACGAGTTTTGCTTGCCCGTTCTTCCGGAAATGAAAGTGCCAAAAACCCAACAAACATGAGTTTTGGGTCAAACGGAGATGATTGGGTGCGTCCGTTGTGAAAAAATCAACAGTGAGTTTTTCGGTGCATCAGTGGTTCAAACGGCCCTCCTGCGCGAGTTTTGCGGCACCGTTCCTCCGAAAATGAAAGTGCCAAAAACCCACCAAACATGAGTTTTGGGTCAAACGGGGATGATTGGGTGCGTCCGTTGTGAAAGATTCGACTCTGTGTTTTTCGGTGCATCCGTGGTTAAAACGGCCCTCCTGCGCGAGTTTTGCAGCACCGTTCCTCCGAAAATGAAAGTGCCAAAAACCCACCAAACATGAGTTTTGGGTCAAACGGAGATGATTGGGTGCGTCCGTTCTGAACAATTCAACCGTGAATTTTTTGGTGCATCAGTGTTTAAAATAGCCCTCCTGCGCGAGTTTTGCTTGCCCGTTCCTCCGCAATTGAAAGTGCCAAAAACCCAACAAACATGAGTTTTGGGTCAAACGGAGATGATTGGGTGCGTCCGTTGTGAAAAATTCAACCGTGAGTTTTTCGGTGCATCAGTGGTTAAAACGGCCCTCCTGCGCGAGTTTTGCGGCACCGTTCCTCCGAAAATGAAAGTTCCAAAAACCCAACAAACATGAGTTTTGGGTCAAACGGAGATGATTGGGTGCGTCCGTTGTGAAAAATTCAACCGTGAGTTTTTCGGTGCATAAGTGGTTAAAACGGCCCTCCTGCGCGAGTTTTGCGGCACCGTTCCTCCGAAAAAGAAAGTGCCAAAAACCCACCAAACATGAGTTTTGGGTCAAACGTGGATGATTGGGTGCGTCCGTTGTGAAAAATTCAACCGTGACTATTTCAGTGCATTAGTGGTGAAAACGGCCCTCCTGTGCGAGTTTTGCGGCACCGTTCCTCCGAAAATGAAAGTGCCAAAAACCCACCAAACATGAGTTTTTTGTCAAACGGAGATGATTGGGTGCGTCCGTTGTGAAAAATTCAACCGTGAGTTTTTCGGTGCAACAATGTTTAAAATGGCCGTCCTGCGCGAGTTTTGCTTGCCCGTTCCTCCGGAAATGAAAGTGCCAAAAACCCAACAAACATGAGTTTTGGGTCAAACGGAGATGATTGGGTGCGTCCGTTGTGAAAAATTCAACCGTGAGTTTTTCGGTGCAACAATGTTTAAATGGCCGTCCTGCGCGAGTTTTGCTTGCCCGTTCCTTCCTCCGGAATGAAAGTGCCAAAAAACCCAACAAACATGAGTTTTGGGTCAAACGGAGATGATTGGGTGCGTCCGTTGTGAAAAATTCAACCGTGAGTTTTTCGGTGCATCAGTGGTTAAAACGGCCCCTCCTGCGCGAGTTTTGCAGCAACCGTTCCTCCGAAAATGAAAGTTCCAAAACCCACCAACAATGAGTTTTGGGTCAAACGGGGATGATTGGGTGCGTCCGTTGTGAAAAATTCAACCGTGAATATTTCGGTGCATCAGTGGTGAAAACGGCCCTCCTGCTCGAGTTTTGCGCCACCGTTCCTCCGAAAATGGAAGTGCCAAAAACCCACCAAACATGAGTTTTGGGACAAACGGAGATGATTGGGTGTGTCCGTTGTGAAAAATTAAACCGTGAGTTTTTCGGCGCATCAGTGGATAAAACGGCCCTCCTGCGCGAGTTTTGCGGCACCGTTCCCTCCGAAAATGAAAGTGCCAAAAAACCCACCAAACATGAGTTTTTGGGTCAAACGGAGATGATTGGGTGCATCTGTGTGGAAACAATTCAACCGTGAATTTTTCGGTGCTTCAAGTGTTTAAAATAGCCCTCCTGCGCGAGTTTTGCTTGCCCTTCCTCTGGAAATGAAAGTGCAAAAACCCAACAACATGAGTTTTGGTTCAAACGGAGATGATTGGGTGCGTTCCGGTGTTTACATTCCAACCGTGAATTTTTCGGTGCATCAGTGTTCGAAATGGCCCTGCTGCGCGAGTTTTGCTTGCCCCGTTCCTCCGGAATGAAAGTGCCAAAAACCCACAAACATGAGTTTTGGGTCAAACGAAGATGATTGGGTGCGTCCGTTGTGAAAATTCAACCGTGAGTTTTTCGGTGGCATCAGTGGTTAAAAAACGGCCCTCCTGCGCGAGTTTTGCGCACCGTTCCTCCGAAAATGAAAGTTCCAAAAACCCACCAAACATGAGTTTTGGGTCAAACGGGGATGATTGGTGCGTCCGTTGTGAAAAATTCAACCGTGAATATTTCGGTGCATCAGTGGTGAAAACGCCCTCCTGCTCGGTTTTGCTGCCACCGTTTCCCTCCGAAAATGGGAAGTGCCAAAAACCCACCAAACATGAGTTTGGGACAAACGGAGAATGATGGGGTGTGTCCGTTGTGAAAAAATTAAACCGTGAGTTTTTTCGGCGCATCAGTGGATAAACGGCCCTCCTGCGCGAGTTTTTGCGGCACCGTTCCTCCAAAAATGAAAGTGCCAAAAACCCCACCACAACATGAGTTTTGGGTCAAACGGGAGATGATTGGGTGCAGTCCTGTTGTGGAACAAGTCGACTCTGTGTTTTTCGGTGACATCCAGTGGGGTAAAATAGGCCCTCCTGCGCGAGTTTGCTTGCAACCGTTCCTCCGTAAATGAAGTGCCAAAAAACCCACCAAACATGAGTTTTGGGTCAAACCGGAGATGATTGGGTGCAGTCCGTTGTGAACAATTCAACCGTGAATTTTTCGGTGCATCAGTGTTTAAATTGGCCCTCCTGCGCGAGATTTGCTTGCCCGTTCCTCCGGAAATGAAAGTGCCAAAAACCCAACAAACATGAGTTTTTGGGTCAAACGGAGATGATTGAGTGCGTCCGTTGTGAAAAATTCAACCGTGAGTTTTTTCGGTGCATAAGTGGTTAAAACGGCCCTCCTGCGCGAGTTTTGCGGCACCGTCTCCTCCGAAATGAAAGTGCCAAAAACCCACCAAACATGAGTTTTGGGTCAAACGGGGATGATTGGGTGCGTCCGTTGTGAAAGATTCGACTCTGTGTTTTTCGGTGCATCCGTGGGTAAAATGGCCCTCCTGCGCGAGTTTGCTACACCGTTCCTCCGAAATGAAAGTGCCAAAAAACCCACCAAACATGAGTTTTGGGTCAAACGGAGATGATTGGGTGCGCTCCGTGTGTGAACAATTCAAACCGTGAATTTTTCGGTGCATCAGTGTTTAAAGTAGCCCTCCTGCCGCAGTTTTGCCTTGGCCCGTTCCTCCTCGGAAATGAAAGTGCCAAAACCCCCAACAAACATGAGTTTTGGTAAAACGGAGATGATGGGGTTGCGTCTCCGTGTGAAAATTCAAAACCGTGAGTTTTTCAAGTGCATCAGTGGTTAAAAACGACGGCCCTCCTGCGCGAGTTTTTGCGGCACCGTCTTCTTCATTGCCTCCGAAAATGAAAGTGCCAAAAACCCACACAACATGAGTTTGGTTTTTGGGATAACGGAGATGATTGGGTCCATCTGTTGTGAAACATTCAACCGTGAATTTTTTCGGTGCATCAGTGTTTAAAAATGGCCCTCCTGCGCGAGTTTTGCTTGCCCGTTCCTCGGAAATGAAAGTGCCAAAAAACCCCCAACAACATGAGTTTTGGGTCAAACGGAGATGATTGGGTTCGTCCGTTGTTAAAGATTCAACCCTGAGTTTTTCGGTTGCATCCGTGGTTTTTAAAACTGCCTCCTGCTCGGGTTTTGTGGCACCGTTCCTCCAGGAAAATGAAGTGCCAAAACACACACCAAACAATGAGTTTTGGGTCAAAGGAGATGTTGGGTGCGTTCGTTGTGAAAAAAATCAACCGTGAGTTCTTCGGTGCATCAGGTGGTAACACGGCCGTACATGCGCGTGTTTTCTGCACCATTCCTCCGGACATGAAAGTGCCCAAAAACCCACCAAACATTGAGGTTTGTGTCAAAAAGGATATGATTGGTTGCGTCCGTTTCGAAAGATTCAACCGTTGAGTTTTTCGGTGCATCAGTGGCTTTAAAACTGCCCTCCTGCTCGAGTTTTGTGGCCCCGTTCCTCCGGAAATGAAAGTGCCAAAAACCCACCAAACATGAGTTTTGGGGTTAAACGGAGATGATTGGGTGCGTCCGTTTCAAAAGATTCAACCATGAGTTTTTCGGTGCATCAATGGTTAAAACGGCCCTCTTGCGCGAGTTTTGCGGCACCGTTCCTCCGGAAATGAAAGTGCCAAAAACCCACCAAAACATGAGTTTTGGGTCAAACGGAGATGATTGGGTGCGTCCGTTGCGAAAAAATCAACTATGAGTTTTTCAGTGCATCAGTGGTTAAAACGGCCCTCTTGCGCGAATTTTGCGGCACCGTTCCTCCGAAAATGAAAGTGCCAAAAACCCACCAAACATGAGTTTCGGGTCAAATGGAGATGATTGCGTGCGTCCGTTTCGAAAGATTCAACCACGAGTTTTTCGGTGCATCAGTGGTTAAAACGACCCTCCTGCTCGAGTTTTGTGGCATCGTTCCTCCGGAAATGAAAGTGCCGAAAACCCACCAAACATGAGTTTTGGGTCAAACGGAGATGATTGGGTGCGTCCGTTGCGAAAAAATCAACCGTGAGTTTTTCAGTGCATCAGTGGTTAAAACGGCCCTCCTGCGCGAGTTTTGCGGCACCGTTCCTTCGGAAATAAAAGTGCCAAGAACCCACCAAACAAGAGTTTTGGGTCAAACGGAGATGATTGGGTGCGTCCGTTTCGAAAGATTCAACCGTGAGTTTTTCGGTGCATCAGTGATTAAAACGGCCCTCCTCCTCGAGGTTTGTGGCACCGTTCCTCCGAAATGGAAAGTGCCAAAAACCCACCAAACATGAGTTTTGGGTCAAACGGAGATGATTGGGTGCGTCCGTTGTGAAAAATTCAACCGTGAGTTCTTCGGTGCATCAGTGGTGAACACGGCCGTCCTGCGCGAGTTTTGCGGCACCGTTACTCCGGAAATAAAAGTGCCAAAAACCCACCAAACAGGAGTTTTGGGTCAAACAGAGATGATTGGGTGCGTCCGTTGTGAAAAATTCAACCGTGAATTTTCGGGTGCATCAGTGGTGAAAACGGCCCTCCTGCGCGAGTTTGGTGGCAAACCGTTCCTCCGAAAATGAAAGTGCCAAAAACCCACCAAACATGAGTTTTGGGTCAAACGGAGATGATTGGGTGCGTCCGTTGTGAACAATTCAACCGTGAATTTTTCGGTGCATCAGTGGTTAAAACGGCCCTCCTGCTCGAGTTTTGTGGCACCGTTCCTCCGGAAATGAAAGTGCCAAAAACCCACCAAACATGAGTTTTGGGTCAAACGGAGATGATTGGGGGCGTCCGTTTCGAAAGATTCAACCATGAGTTTTTCGGTGCATCAGTGGTTAAAATGGCCCTCCTGCTCGAGTTTTGTGGCACCGTTCCTCCGGAATTGAAAGTGCCAAAAACCCACCAAACATGAGTTTTGGGTCAAACGGAGATGATTGGGTGCGTCCGTTTCGAAAGATTCAACCGTGAGTTTTTCGGTGCATCAGTGGTTAAAACGGCCATCCTGCGCGAGTTTTGCGGCACCGTTCCTCCGAAAATGAAAGTGCCAAAAACCCACCAAACATGAGTTTTGGGTCAAACGGAGATGATTGGGGGCGTCCGTTTCAAAAGATTCATCCGTGAGTTTTTCGGTGCATCAGTGGTTAAAATGACCCATCTGCTCGAGTTTTGTGGCACCATTCCTCCGGAAATGAAAGTGCCAAAAACCCACCAAACATGAGTTTTGTGTCAAACGGAGATGATTGGGTGCGTCCGTTTCGAAAGATTCAACCGTGAGTTTTTCTGTGCATCAGTGGTTAAAACTGCCCTCCTGCTCGAGTTTTGTGGCACCGTTCCTCCGGAAATGAAAGTGCCAAAAACCCACCAAACATGAGTTTTGGGTCAAACGGAGATGATTGGGTGCGTCCGTTTCTAAAGATTCAACCAAGAGTTTTTCGGTGCATCAGTGGTTGAAACGGCCCTCCTGCTCGAGTTTTGTGGCACCGTTCCTCCGGAAATGAAAGTGCCAAAAACCCACCAAACATGAGTTTGGGTCAAACGGAGATGATTGGGTGCGTCCGTTGTGAAAAAATCAACCGTGAGTTCTTCGGTGCATCAGTGGTTAAAACGGCCCTCTTCCGCGAGTTTTGCGGCACCGTTCCTCCGAAAATGAAAGTGCCAAAAACCCACCAAACAAGAGTTTCGGGTCAAACGGAGATGATTGGGTGCGTCCGTTTCGAAAGATTCAACCATGAGTTTTTCGGTGCATCAGTGGTTAAAACGGCCCTCCTGCTCGAGTTTTGTGGCACCGTTCCTCCGAAATGAAAGTGCCAAAAACCCACCAAACATGAGTTTTGGGTCAAACGGAGATGATTGGGTGCATCCGTTGTGAACAATTCAACCGTGAATTTTTCGGTGCATCAGTGTTTAAATTGGCCCTCCTGCTCGAGTTTTGCGGCACCGTTCCTCCGAAAATGAAAGTGCCAAAAACCCACCAAACATGAGTTTTGGGTCAAACGGAGATGATTGGGTGCGTCCGTTGTGAAATATTCAACCGTGAGTTCTTCGGTGCATCAGGGGTTAAAACGGCCCTCCTGCGCCAATTTTGCGGCACTGTTCTTCCGGAAATGAAAGTGCCAAAAACACACCAAACATGAGTTTTGGGTCAAACGGAGATGATTGGGTGCGTCCGTTGCGAAAAAATCAACTGTGAGTTTTTCGGTGCATCAGTGGTTAAAACGGCCATCCTGCGCGAGTTTTGCGGCACCGTTCCTTCGGAAATGAAAGTGCCAAAAACACACCAAACATGAGTTTTGGGTCCAACGGAGATGATTGGGGGCGTCCGTTTCGAAAGATTCAGCCTTGAGTTTTTCGGTGCATCAGTGGTTAAAATGGCCCTCCTGCGCGAGTTTTGTGGCACCGTTCCTCCGGAAATGAATGTGCCAAAAACCCACCATACATGAGTTTTGTGTCAAACGGAGATGATTGGGTGCGTCCGTTTCGAAAGATTCAACCGTGAGTTTTTCGGTGCATCAGTGGTAAAAACTGCCCTCCTGCTCGAGTTTTGTGCCACCGTTCCTCCGGAAATGAAAGTGCCAAAAACCCACCAAACATGAGTTTTGGGTCAGACGGAGATGATTGGGTGCGTCCGTTGTGAAAAATTCAACCGTGAGTTCTTCGGTGCATCAGTGGGTAAAACGGCCCTCCTGCGCCAGTTTCGCGGCACCGTTCCTCCGGAAATGAAAGTGCCAAAAACCCACCAAACATGAGTTTTGGGTCAAACGGAGATGATTGGGTGCGTCCGTTGCGAAAAATTCAACCGTGAATTTTTCGGTGCATCAGTGGTTAAAACGGCCATCCTGCGCGAGTTTTGCGGCACCGTTCCTCCGGAAATGAAAGTGCCAAAAACCCACCAAACATGAGTTTTGGGTCAACGGAGATGATTGGGGGCGTCTGTTGTGAAAGATTCAACTGTGTGTTTTTCGGTGCATCCGTGGGTAAAATGGCCCTCCCATACGAGTTTTGCGGCACCGTTCCTCCGGAAATGAAAGTGCCAAAAACCAACCAAACATGAGTTTTGGGTCAAACAGAGATTATTGGGTGGGTCCGTTGCGAAAAATTCAACCGTGAGTTTTTCGGTGCATTAGTGGTTAAAACGGCCCTCCTACGCCAGTTTTGCGGCACCGTTCCTCCGAAAATGAAAGTGCCAAAAACCCACCAAACAAGAGTTTTGGGTCAAACGGGGATGATTGGGTGCGTCCGTTGCGAAAAATTCAACCGTGACTTTGTCGGTGCATAAGTGGTTAAAACGGCCCTCCTGCGCGAGTTTTGCAGCACCGTTCCTCCAAAAATGGAAGTGCCAAAAATCCACGAAACACGAGTTTTGGGTCAAATGGGGATGATTGGGGGCGTCCGTTGTCGTGAATTTTTCAGTGCATCAGTGGTGAAAATGTACCTCCTGCGTGAGTTTTGCGGCACCGTTCCTCCGGAAATGAAAGTGCCGAAAACCCACCAAACATGAGTTTTGGGTCAAATGGAGATGATTGGGTGCATCCGTTGTCGTGAATTTTTCAATGCATCAGTGGTGAAAACGTACCTCCTGCGCGAGTTTTGCGGCAACTTTCCTCCAGAAATGAAAGTGCCGAAAACCCACCAAACATGAGTTTTGGGTCAAACGGAGACGATTCGGTGCGTCCGTTGCGAAAAAATCAACCGTGAGTTTTTCAGAGCATCAGTGGTTAAAACGGCCCTCCTACGCGAGTTTTGCGGCACCGTTCCTTCGGAAATGAAAGTGCCAAAAACCCACCAAACATGAGTTTTGGGTCAGACGGAGATGATTGGGGGCGTCCGTTTCGAAAGATTCAACCGTGAGTTTTTCGGTGCATCAGTGGTAAAAACTGCCGTCCTGCTCGAGTTTTGTGGCACCGTTCCTCCGTAAATGAAAGTGCCAAAAACCCACCAAACATGAGTTTTGGGTCAAATGGAGATGATTGGGTGCGTCCGTTGCGAAAAAATCAACCGTGAGTTTTTCGGTGCATCAGTGGTTAAAACGGCCCTCCTGCGCGAGTTTTGCGGCACCGTTCCTTCAGAAATGAAAGTGCCAAAAACCCACCAAACGTGAGTTTTGGGTCAAACGGAGATGATTGGGTGCGTCTGTTTCGAAAGATTCAACCGTGAGTTTTTCGGTGCATCGGTTCTGAAAATGGCCCTCCTACTCGAGTTTTGTGGCACCGTTCCTCCGGAAATGAAAGTGCCAAAAACCCACCAAACATGAGTTTTGTGTCAAACAGAGATGATTGGGTGTGTCCGTTTCGAAAGATTCAACCGTGAGTTTTTCGGTGCATCAGTGGTGAAAACGGCCCTCCTGTGCGAGTTTTGCGGCACCGTTCCTCCGGAAATGAAAGTGCCAAAAACCCACCAAACATGAGTTTTGGGTCAAACGGAGATGATTGGGTGCGTCCGTTGCGAAAAAATCAACCATGAGTTTTTCGGTGTATCAGTGGTTAAAACGGCCATCCTGCGCGAGTTTTGCGGCACTGTTCCTTCGGAAATGAAAGTGCCAAAAACCCACCAAACATGAGTTTTGGGTCAAACGGAGATGATTGGGAGCGTCCGTTTCGAAAGATTCAACCGTGAGTTTTTCGGTGCATCAGTGGTAAAAAACTGCCGTCCTGCTCGAGTTTTGTGGCACCGTTCCTCCGTAAATGAAAGTGCCAAAAACCCACCAAACATGAGTTCTGGGTCAAACGGAGATGATTGGGTGCATCCGTTTCGAAAGATTCGACCATGAGTTTTTCAGTGCATCAGTGGTTAAAACGGCCCTCCTACTCGAGTTTTGTGGCACCGTTCCTCCGGAAATGAAAGTGCCAAAAACCCACCAAACATGAGTTTTGGGTCAAACGGAGATGATTGGGTGCGTCCGTTGTGAAAAATTCAACCGTGAGTTCTTCGGTGCATCAGTGGGTAAAACGGCCCTCCTGCGCTAGTTTTGCCGCACTGTTCTTCCGGAAATGAAAGTGCCAAAAACACACCAAACATGAGTTTGGGTCAAACGGAGATGATTGGGTGCGTCCGTTGCGAAAAAATCAACCGTGAGTTTTTCAGTGCATCAGTTGGTAAAACGGCCCTCTTGCGCGAGTTTTGCGGCACCGTTCCTCCGAAAATGAAAGTGCCAAAAACCCACCAAACATGAGTTTCGGGTCAAACGGAGATGATTGGGTGCGTCCGTTTCGAAAGATTCAACCATGGGTTTTTCGGTGCATCAGTGGTTAAAACGGCCCTCCTGCTCGAGTTTTGTGGCACCGTTCCTCCGGAAATGAAAGTGCCAAAAACCCACGAAACATGAGTTTTGGGTGAAATGGAGATGATTGGGTGCGTCCGTTGTGAAAAATTCAACCGTGAGTTCTTCGGTGCATCAGTGGGTAAAACGGCCCTCCTGCGCCAGTTTTGCGGCACTGTTCCTCCGGAAATGAATGTGCCAAAAACCCACCAAACATGAGTTTTGGGTCAAACGGAGATGATTGGGTGCGTCCGTTGCGAAAAAATCAACCGTGAATTTTTCGGTGCATCAGTGGTTAAAACGGCCATCCTGCGTGATGAGGGCATCACCGGTTCAAATATGACCATCTTATCCACTTCTAAACCAAAGGTGCAACCATTCTATATGAGACTTATTATTGATACATTTGATGAATTGGTGCTGCACCATAAAATGTGTATATTGTCTTTTTCAGAATTACTTGCATGGATGAAGGGAAGGTTTGATTGCATAAGGAAAGTTTGGAAGATCAATGAAGTTGATTGGGGACCAAGTCCAAGTGTTCTTAATGTTCTCCACAAAGTCACCACGTCAGTTTTGGCAAAAGAAAGGAAAGAGTCCAAGTCCAACACGTTTTGGAAGTTGAATTCGGACTGCAGAAAAGTCCCAACTTGTTACGGTCACCACGACTTCATACGGACTCGGATTTGGATGGTTCAGGACTTGATGGAAAGCTTAACAAGTCTACTTTCATTTGGATCCAGCCCCATGTCCGTATCTTCTACACAGCGGCGACAATTATCCAAATACTACCGAGAGATCTTGCTGTCCAGGGTGCTGCGTCACCATATCTTGGGCTATTGGCCCATGTATCAAGTTGGGTCCATTAAGGACACGTCCTAGGGTTGGAGGACGACCCCAACACCCTCCTGGTCGTCCTCTCCTCCTCTAATACCTCCCCATAGCCGCCACAAACAGATTGGGTTTTGTTTAGATGTAAGTTTAGCTATTGCTACTTCCTGGTAGACGTTTGTGTCGACTAGACCATCCGTTCTACTTGATTTCGGAACCCCACTTTCATGTGTATCAGATTTGAACCTTCATCTCTTATGTTGCAATAGAGTGCTTGTTCTACTTGTTCTTGCTTGTTCTTCGATTGCTTGCAGGAATAACCCTAGTGGTTTGGTTGGTCGTGCATCCACAAGATCGCGAGCAACCGCTGGAATTGGTGTATCGATTGCTAAGGCGCAGCATCCTTGGATGGTTGTAGTCGGGTCGTGAACGTCATTTCAGTCCAAATCGAAGTTATCCCTCTCCACCGAAAGATCGGGAGACCCATACTCTTATCATTTGGTATTCAGAGCGAGGTTTATCGGTGAGAGATTTCCAATCCTTCGCTGTTTTATTTTTCCTATAGTCCAGAAAAGCCAAAAAATAGTAGATTAGTTTTCTCACAATCCTATAAATCTTTTTGAGCCTTTGCTGGTACCCCTTAGTTAGGGCTTGTTGAGTTTGGTTTACATCGGTTGAGTCAAGTTGCTGGTCTTAGCGTTAGGCTTTTAGAGTTTCGAGTTCTTGTCACGTTTCAGTCACTATCTATCATATCCATCTCCGCTGCCACCATCACCACCATCATACACATATCCACTACACCTTTTACATCTCCATTGCAATCATTACTATCATATACGTGTTCGCTGCACCATATTCATCCCCATTTTATTTGACATCAAAAAATCTGTTTGGACACATATAAAAATTTGAGTTGCTAGCTCTATTCTTGTTACTTCCTGAAAAGAAAGAGAAATACATTGTAAGTTGTTTCTTTCAAAATCTGATTTGTCAAAATTCAGATTTGTTCTAGTTGTGCAAAGTAAAAGAAAAGAAGAAGAAAAATCAGAAAGAAAAGAAAAGAAAGAGAAAGAGAAAGAGGAAAAAAAAGAGAGGAGGAAGAGAAAAAGGGAGTGATAACTTGCTGTTCTTGTTCTTTTTTGTTTCCTATTGTACCGTGACTTTGTTTGTGTCTAGGCTCGCGTCTCTAGCACGGTCTAGCCTAGGACCAGCACGGTGCCACCGCTGAACGATTTCTCAACTCGCTTTTGTGACTAATGTGGTGCTAGTACTTCCTTGCACATTAATTTCAGCCTTCCTACAGCTCCACATATCCAACTACAACTTAAAAGGTGTTGTTGCTGCGGTATCGATATACTATTTTCTAAGGTTTCCGACTTGTTGGTTGCTGCCACCTCTTGTTTGGCTTGGTAAGAACTGGTAAGAGCTCGTTTGAACAGGTTGAGAGTGAGAGAATTATATTTACAACAACCACATCCTAGTAGTTGATTGGAGCATAGATATTATTGTGGATATTTTTGGTTTTCTTCTAATCATGGCAGGGATTCACATGGAAAATAAGCGTGGACTTACTCAGGATGTGTATTCGCAATTTGCTCAACAAATGGATGGTGACAAGCATGGCACTCATGAGGTTTGCAATGTTTTTCTTGATACAATAAAATCTGCAATACCTTACTTTGAAGGAAACTATGATCCTCATGCATATATTGAATGGGAGCTAGCTGTAGATAAAGAATTTGATAAGCATGACTTGTCTGAAGAACAAATGATTTTTGTTGCTTCTAGTGCTTTAACCAAATATGCTTTGTATGAATGGAAATATCTTTGTAGGCATGACATTGTTCCGCAAACATGGAAAGACTTCAAAATGCATTTTAGAGGTGTATATGTTCCTGCATATTATGCTGATTACTTGCTTACCAAATTAGAGAAATTGAAACAGGGTAGTAGTACTGTGAGACAATACTATCATGATTTTAAAATTTGTATTAAGTTTGGTGGCTTGGATGAATGCATGGAAGATATAATGAGTAGGTTCATGAAAGGGCTCAATTCTGAAATTCAATCATTGCTCATTAGGGAAACATATAATCATATATCTTGCTTGTTTTGCCTTGCTTGTAAAGTTGAAAATCAGATTCTTTCATATTTGAATACTTGCAAGAATGGAGTGACACATTATAGCCAACAATTATCTACTTTAAATGCTAAAAGGAAGCAAAATATAGTGGAACTTGTTGTTGATATGCCTTTGTCACAACATGATTTGCTTGTTGTACCTTGTGACAAAGATGAGTTGTGTGATACTTCTTCTCTAACTTCATCACCACAACTGGAGATAGAGGACTGTCTTTTTTCTCTTGCTGTCCATAACATTTTGCAGGAGGATGAGAACAATACCATTGAATGCATTGAACAATTTGAGCAACTACACCCACTGCAAAAGTTGGAAAAAAATTATTGTGCAACACCCACCATGTTAGAGGAGAGCGAGAAAAGCAACACATATGATGCTGCAATCACTCCATGTGAGTATGACCATGCTTCACTTATATCTACAACACGACTAGTGCTTGGACATGATAATTCTATTCTTAACGACATGCATGCTAAAGTAAGGAGAGTTTGTCGCATTGCTAGTGAGAAAGAGGAGCTGAATATCATATCATCTTTAAATTGCTTAGGTTATATCGAATTTGATTTTCTTTGTGACCTGAATAGTTTGGAGAATGATATATCTATGAAATCTGTTTTGCCAAGCTTTATTCCATGTTCACTTTATGCAATTGGCAAATATGATAGCAAAGGAAATTATTTGGTGCATAAAGTTTATATTTGCTCTAATATGAAATCTACTTTGGAGCTACAATACCATGATCAAATCAAGGGATGCACTAACACTAATAATGTCCAACAAAGTATCCCTAGTTTTTCTTATATGCAACAGGGCCATCCTAAAGAAGGGGAGTATTGTTTGTTGTGGCCATGCAATATGGTCATCCTTCGGTATTCCGATATCAAAGTAAGCACATTTGTATGCCATTGGAGCAAGTCGAGGACGACTTGCAGACAAGAAGGGGAGAATGATGAGGGCATCACCGGTTCAAATATGACCATCTTATCCACTTCTAAACCAAAGGTGCAACCATTCTATATGAGACTTATTATTGATACATTTGATGAATTGGTGCTGCACCATAAAATGTGTATATTGTCTTTTTCAGAATTACTTGCATGGATGAAGGGAAGGTTTGATTGCATAAGGAAAGTTTGGAAGATCAATGAAGTTGATTGGGGACCAAGTCCAAGTGTTCTTAATGTTCTCCACAAAGTCACCACGTCAGTTTTGGCAAAAGAAAGGAAAGAGTCCAAGTCCAACACGTTTTGGAAGTTGAATTCGGACTGCAGAAAAGTCCCAACTTGTTACGGTCACCACGACTTCATACGGACTCGGATTTGGATGGTTCAGGACTTGATGGAAAGCTTAACAAGTCTACTTTCATTTGGATCCAGCCCCATGTCCGTATCTTCTACACAGCGGCGACAATTATCCAAATACTACCGAGAGATCTTGCTGTCCAGGGTGCTGCGTCACCATATCTTGGGCTATTGGCCCATGTATCAAGTTGGGTCCATTAAGGACACGTCCTAGGGTTGGAGGACGACCCCAACACCCTCCTGGTCGTCCTCTCCTCCTCTAATACCTCCCCATAGCCGCCACAAACAGATTGGGTTTTGTTTAGATGTAAGTTTAGCTATTGCTACTTCCTGGTAGACGTTTGTGTCGACTAGACCATCCGTTCTACTTGATTTCGGAACCCCACTTTCATGTGTATCAGATTTGAACCTTCATCTCTTATGTTGCAATAGAGTGCTTGTTCTACTTGTTCTTGCTTGTTCTTCGATTGCTTGCAGGAATAACCCTAGTGGTTTGGTTGGTCGTGCATCCACAAGATCGCGAGCAACCGCTGGAATTGGTGTATCGATTGCTAAGGCGCAGCATCCTTGGATGGTTGTAGTCGGGTCGTGAACGTCATTTCAGTCCAAATCGAAGTTATCCCTCTCCACCGAAAGATCGGGAGACCCATACTCTTATCACTGCGCGAGTTTTGCGGCACCGTTCCTTCGGAAATGAAAGTGCCAAAAACCCACCAAACATGAGTTTTGGGTCAGACGGAGATGATTGGGTGCGTCCGTTGTGAAAAATTCAACCGTGAGTTCTTCGGTGCATCAGTGGGTAAAACGGCCCTCCTGCGCCAGTTTCGCGGCACCGTTCCTCCGGAAATGAAAGTGCCAAAAACCCACCAAACATGAGTTTTGGGTCAAACGGAGATGATTGGGTGCGTCCGTTGCGAAAAATTCAACCGTGAATTTTTCGGTGCATCAGTGGTTAAAACGGCCATCCTGCGCGAGTTTTGCGGCACCGTTCCTCCGGAAATGAAAGTGCCAAAAACCCACCAAACATGAGTTTTGGGTCAAACGGAGATGATTGGGGGCGTCTGTTGTGAAAGATTCAACTGTGTGTTTTTCGATGCATCCGTGGGTAAAATGGCCCTCCCATACGAGTTTTGCGGCACCGTTCCTCCGGAAATGAAAGTGGCAAAAACCAACCAAACATGAGTTTTGGGTTAAACAGAGATTATTGGGGGCGTCCGTTGTGAAAAATTCAACCGTGAGTTTTTCGGTGCATTAGTGGTTAAAACGGCCCTCCTGCGCGAGTTTTGCGGCACCGTTCCTCCGAAAATGAAAGTGCCAAAAACCCACCAAACATGAGTTTTGGGACAAACGGGGATGATTGGGTGCGTCCGTTGTGAAAAATTCAACCGTGACTTTGTCGGTGCATAAGTGGTTAAAACGGCCCTCCTGCGCGAGTTTTGCAGCACCGTTCCTCCAAAAATGGAAGTGCCAAAAACCCACGAAACATGAATTTTGGATCAAATGGGGATGATTGGGTGCGTCCATTGTCGTGAATTTTTCAGTGCATCAGTGGTGAAAACGTACCTCCTGCGCAAGTTTTGCGGCACCGTTCCTCCGGAAATGAAAGTGCCGAAAACCCACCAAACATGAGTTTTGGGTCAAATGGAGATGATTGGGTGCGTCCGTTGTCGTGAATTTTTCAGTGCATCAGTGGTGAAAACGAACCTCCTGCGCGAGTTTTGCGGCACCGTTCCTCCGAAAATGAAATTGCCGAAAACCCACCAAACATGAGTTTTGGGTCAAACGGAGATGATTGGGTGCGTCCGTTGCGAAAAAATCAACCGTGAGTTTTTCGGTGCATCAGTGGTTAAAACGGCCCTCCTGCGCGAGTTTTGCGGCACCGTTCCTTCAGAAATGAAAGTGCCAAAAACCCACCAAACGTGAGTTTTGGGTCAAACGGAGATGATTGGGTGCGTCTGTTTCGAAAGATTCAACCGTGAGTTTTTCGGTGCATCGGTTGTTAAAATGGCCCTCCTACTCGAGTTTTGTGGCACCGTTCCTCCGGAAATGAAAGTGCCAAAAACCCACCAAACATGAGTTTTGTGTCAAACAGAGATGATTGGGTGTGTCCGTTTCGAAAGATTCAACCGTGAGTTTTTCGGTGCATCAGTGGTGAAAACGGCCCTCCTGTGCGAGTTTTGCGGCACCGTTCCTCCGGAAATGAAAGTGCCAAAAACCCACCAAACATGAGTTTTGGGTCAAACGGAGATGATTGGGTGCGTCCGTTGCGAAAAAAATCAACCGTGAGTTTTTCGGTGTATCAGTGGTTAAAACGGCCATCCTGCGCGAGTTTTGCGGCACTGTTCCTTCGGAAATGAAAGTGCCAAAAACCCACCAAACATGAGTTTTGGGTCAAACGGAGATGATTGGGGGCGTCCGTTTCGAAAGATTCAACCGTGAGTTTTTCGGTGCATCAGTGGTAAAAACTGCCGTCCTGCTCGAGTTTTGTGGCACCGTTCCTCCGTAAATGAAAGTGCCAAAAACCCACCAAACATGAGTTCTGGGTCAAACGGAGATGATTGGGTGCATCCGTTTCGAAAGATTCGACCATGAGTTTTTCAGTGCATCAGTGGTTAAAACGGCCCTCCTACTCGAGTTTTGTGGCACCGTTCCTCCGGAAATGAAAGTGCCAAAAACCCACCAAACATGAGTTTTGGGTCAAACGGAGATGATTGGGTGCGTCCGTTGTGAAAAATTCAACCGTGAGTTCTTCGGTGCATCAGTGGGTAAAACGGCCCTCCTGCGCTAGTTTTGCCGCACTGTTCTTCCGGAAATGAAAGTGCCAAAAACACACCAAACATGAGTTTGGGTCAAACGGAGATGATTGGGTGCGTCCGTTGCGAAAAAATCAACCGTGAGTTTTTCAGTGCATCAGTTGGTAAAACGGCCCTCTTGCGCGAGTTTTGCGGCACCGTTCCTCCGAAAATGAAAGTGCCAAAAACCCACCAAACATGAGTTTCGGGTCAAACGGAGATGATTGGGTGCGTCCGTTTCGAAAGATTCAACCATGGGTTTTTCGGTGCATCAGTGGTTAAAACGGCCCTCCTGCTCGAGTTTTGTGGCACCGTTCCTCCGGAAATGAAAGTGCCAAAAACCCACGAAACATGAGTTTTGGGTGAAATGGAGATGATTGGGTGCGTCCGTTGTGAAAAATTCAACCGTGAGTTCTTCGGTGCATCAGTGGGTAAAACGGCCCTCCTGCGCTAGTTTTGCGGCACTGTTCCTCCGGAAATGAAAGTGCCAAAAACCCACCAAACATGAGTTTTGGGTCAAACGGAGATGATTGGGTGCGTCCGTTGCGAAAAAATCAACCGTGAATTTTTCGGTGCATCAGTGGTTAAAACGGCCATCCTGCGCGAGTTTTGCGGCACCGTTCCTTCGGAAATGAAAGTGCCAAAAACCCACCAAACATGAGTTTTGGGTCAGACGGAGATGATTGGGTGCGTCCGTTGTGAAAAATTCAACCGTGAGTTCTTCGGTGCATCAGTGGGTAAAACGGCCCTCCTGCGCCAGTTTCGCGGCACCGTTCCTCCGGAAATGAAAGTGCCAAAAACCCACCAAACATGAGTTTTGGGTCAAACGGAGATGATTGGGTGCGTCCGTTGCGAAAAATTCAACCGTGAATTTTTCGGTGCATCAGTGGTTAAAACGGCCATCCTGCGCGAGTTTTGCGGCACCGTTCCTCCGGAAATGAAAGTGCCAAAAACCCACCAAACATGAGTTTTGGGTCAAACGGAGATGATTGGGGGCGTCTGTTGTGAAAGATTCAACTGTGTGTTTTTCGATGCATCCGTGGGTAAAATGGCCCTCCCATACGAGTTTTGCAGCACCGTTCCTCCGGAAATGAAAGTGGCAAAAACCAACCAAACATGAGTTTTGGGTTAAACAGAGATTATTGGGGGCGTCCGTTGTGAAAAATTCAACCGTGAGTTTTTCGGTGCATTAGTGGTTAAAACGGCCCTCCTGCGCGAGTTTTGCGGCACCGTTCCTCCGAAAATGAAAGTGCCAAAAACCCACCAAACATGAGTTTTGGGACAAACGGGGATGATTGGGTGCGTCCGTTGTGAAAAATTCAACCGTGACTTTGTCGGTGCATAAGTGGTTAAAACGGCCCTCCTGCGCGAGTTTTGCAGCACCGTTCCTCCAAAAATGGAAGTGCCAAAAACCCACGAAACATGAATTTTGGATCAAATGGGGATGATTGGGTGCGTCCATTGTCGTGAATTTTTCAGTGCATCAGTGGTGAAAACGTACCTCCTGCGCAAGTTTTGCGGCACCGTTCCTCCGGAAATGAAAGTGCCGAAAACCCACCAAACATGAGTTTTGGGTCAAATGGAGATGATTGGGTGCGTCCGTTGTCGTGAATTTTTCAGTGCATCAGTGGTGAAAACGAACCTCCTGCGCGAGTTTTGCGGCACCGTTCCTCCGAAAATGAAATTGCCGAAAACCCACCAAACATGAGTTTTGGGTCAAACAGAGATGATTGGGTGCGTCCGTTGCGAAAAAATCAACCGTGAGTTTTTCGGTGCATCAGTGGTTAAAACGGCCCTCCTGCGCGAGTTTTGCGGCACCGTTCCTTCAGAAATGAAAGTGCCAAAAACCCACCAAACGTGAGTTTTGGGTCAAACGGAGATGATTGGGTGCGTCTGTTTCGAAAGATTCAACCGTGAGTTTTTCGGTGCATCGGTTGTTAAAATGGCCCTCCTACTCGAGTTTTGTGGCACCGTTCCTCCGGAAATGAAAGTGCCAAAAACCCACCAAACATGAGTTTTGTGTCAAACAGAGATGATTGGGTGTGTCCGTTTCGAAAGATTCAACCGTGAGTTTTTCGGTGCATCAGTGGTGAAAACGGCCCTCCTGTGCGAGTTTTGCGGCACCGTTCCTCCGGAAATGAAAGTGCCAAAAACCCACCAAACATGAGTTTTGGGTCAAACGGAGATGATTGGGTGCGTCCGTTGCGAAAAAAATCAACCGTGAGTTTTTCGGTGTATCAGTGGTTAAAACGGCCATCCTGCGCGAGTTTTGCGGCACTGTTCCTTCGGAAATGAAAGTGCCAAAAACCCACCAAACATGAGTTTTGGGTCAAACGGAGATGATTGGGGGCGTCCGTTTCGAAAGATTCAACCGTGAGTTTTTCGGTGCATCAGTGGTAAAAACTGCCGTCCTGCTCGAGTTTTGTGGCACCGTTCCTCCGTAAATGAAAGTGCCAAAAACCCACCAAACATGAGTTCTGGGTCAAACGGAGATGATTGGGTGCATCCGTTTCGAAAGATTCGACCATGAGTTTTTCAGTGCATCAGTGGTTAAAACGGCCCTCCTACTCGAGTTTTGTGGCACCGTACCTCCGGAAATGAAAGTGCCAAAAACCCACCAAACATGAGTTTTGGGTCAAACGGAGATGATTGGGTGCGTCCGTTGTGAAAAATTCAACCGTGAGTTCTTCGGTGCATCAGTGGGTAAAACGGCCCTCCTGCGCTAGTTTTGCCGCACTGTTCTTCCGGAAATGAAAGTGCCAAAAACACACCAAACATGAGTTTGGGTCAAACGGAGATGATTGGGTGCGTCCGTTGCGAAAAAATCAACCGTGAGTTTTTCAGTGCATCAGTTGGTAAAACGGCCCTCTTGCGCGAGTTTTGCGGCACCGTTCCTCCGAAAATGAAAGTGCCAAAAACCCACCAAACATGAGTTTCGGGTCAAACGGAGATGATTGGGTGCGTCCGTTTCGAAAGATTCAACCATGGGTTTTTCGGTGCATCAGTGGTTAAAACGGCCCTCCTGCTCGAGTTTTGTGGCACCGTTCCTCCGGAAATGAAAGTGCCAAAAACCCACGAAACATGAGTTTTGGGTGAAATGGAGATGATTGGGTGCGTCCGTTGTGAAAAATTCAACCGTGAGTTCTTCGGTGCATCAGTGGGTAAAACGGCCCTCCTGCGCCAGTTTTGCGGCACTGTTCCTCCGGAAATGAAAGTGCCAAAAACCCACCAAACATGAGTTTTGGGTCAAACGGAGATGATTGGGTGCGTCCGTTGCGAAAAAATCAACCGTGAATTTTTCGGTGCATCAGTGGTTAAAACGGCCATCCTGCGCGAGTTTTGCGGCACCGTTCCTTCGGAAATGAAAGTGCCAAAAACCCACCAAACATGAGTTTTGGGTCAGACGGAGATGATTGGGTGCGTCCGTTGTGAAAAATTCAACCGTGAGTTCTTCGGTGCATCAGTGGGTAAAACGGCCCTCCTGCGCCAGTTTCGCGGCACCGTTCCTCCGGAAATGAAAGTGCCAAAAACCCACCAAACATGAGTTTTGGGTCAAACGGAGATGATTGGGTGCGTCCGTTGCGAAAAATTCAACCGTGAATTTTTCGGTGCATCAGTGGTTAAAACGGCCATCCTGCGCGAGTTTTGCGGCACCGTTCCTCCGGAAATGAAAGTGCCAAAAACCCACCAAACATGAGTTTTGGGTCAAACGGAGATGATTGGGGGCGTCTGTTGTGAAAGATTCAACTGTGTGTTTTTCGATGCATCCGTGGGTAAAATGGCCCTCCCATACGAGTTTTGCGGCACCGTTCCTCCGGAAATGAAAGTGGCAAAAACCAACCAAACATGAGTTTTGGGTTAAACAGAGATTATTGGGTGCGTCCGTTGTGAAAAATTCAACCGTGAGTTTTTCGGTGCATTAGTGGTTAAAACGGCCCTCCTGCGCGAGTTTTGCGGCACCGTTCCTCCGAAAATGAAAGTGCCAAAAACCCACCAAACATGAGTTTTGGGACAAACGGGGATGATTGGGTGCGTCCGTTGTGAAAAATTCAACCGTGACTTTGTCGGTGCATAAGTGGTTAAAACGGCCCTCCTGCGCGAGTTTTGCAGCACCGTTCCTCCAAAAATGGAAGTGCCAAAAACCCACGAAACATGAATTTTGGATCAAATGGGGATGATTGGGTGCGTCCATTGTCGTGAATTTTTCAGTGCATCAGTGGTGAAAACGTACCTCCTGCGCAAGTTTTGCGGCACCGTTCCTCCGGAAATGAAAGTGCCGAAAACCCACCAAACATGAGTTTTGGGTCAAATGGAGATGATTGGGTGCGTCCGTTGTCGTGAATTTTTCAGTGCATCAGTGGTGAAAACGAACCTCCTGCGCGAGTTTTGCGGCACCGTTCCTCCGAAAATGAAAGTGCCGAAAACCCACCAAACATGAGTTTTGGGTCAAACGGAGATGATTGGGTGCGTCCGTTGCGAAAAAATCAACCGTGAGTTTTTCGGTGCATCAGTGGTTAAAACGGCCCTCCTGCGCGAGTTTTGCGGCACCGTTCCTTCAGAAATGAAAGTGCCAAAAACCCACCAAACGTGAGTTTTGGGTCAAACGGAGATGATTGGGTGCGTCTGTTTCGAAAGATTCAACCGTGAGTTTTTCGGTGCATCAGTTGTTAAAATGGCCCTCCTACTCGAGTTTTGTGGCACCGTTCCTCCGGAAATGAAAGTGCCAAAAACCCACCAAACATGAGTTTTGTGTCAAACAGAGATGATTGGGTGTGTCCGTTTCGAAAGATTCAACCGTGAGTTTTTCGGTGCATCAGTGGTGAAAACGGCCCTCATGTGCGAGTTTTGCGGCACCGTTCCTCCGGAAATGAAAGTGCCAAAAACCCACCAAACATGAGTTTTGGGTCAAACGGAGATGATTGGGTGCGTCCGTTGCGAAAAAAATCAACCGTGAGTTTTTCGGTGTATCAGTGGTTAAAACGGCCATCCTGCGCGAGTTTTGCGGCACTGTTCCTTCGGAAATGAAAGTGCCAAAAACCCACCAAACATGAGTTTTGGGTCAAACGGAGATGATTGGGGGTGTCCGTTTCGAAAGATTCAACCGTGAGTTTTTCGGTGCATCAGTGGTAAAAACTGCCGTCCTGCTCGAGTTTTGTGGCACCGTTCCTCCGTAAATGAAAGTGCCAAAAACCCACCAAACATGAGTTTTGGGTCAAACGGAGATGATTGGGTGCATCCGTTTCGAAAGATTCGACCATGAGTTTTTCAGTGCATCAGTGGTTAAAACGGCCCTCCTGCTCGAGTTTTGTGGCACCGTTCCTCCGGAAATGAAAGTGCCAAAAACCCACCAAACATGAGTTTTGGGTCAAACGGAGATGATTGGGTGCGTCCGTTGTGAAAAATTCAACCGTGAGTTCTTCGGTGCATCAGTGGGTAAAACGGCCCTCCTGCGCTGGTTTTGCGGCACTGTTCTTCCGGAAATGAAAGTGCCAAAAACACACCAAACATGAGTTTGGGTCAAACGGAGATGATTGGGTGCGTCCGTTGCGAAAAAATCAACCGTGAGTTTTTCAGTGCATCAGTTGGTAAAACGGCCCTCTTGCGCGAGTTTTGCGGCACCGTTCCTCCGAAAATGTGATGCGAACCCGCTAGGGTTTTTGCCCGATCTTTCGATGAGAAACGGGGATAACTCGATTGGTGGATGGAGATGACGTTCACGGCCCGACTACAGCCCTCAAGACCGCGCCTTAGCAACCGATACACCACGTCCAATAGCCGTCACGATCTTGTGGAGCGCGACAACCAGCCCCTAGGGCTCCCGTCCTGCAAGCAATCGAAGAACTAGCAAGAACGAGGAAACAAGCACTGAATTTGCAAGATGAAATTGAAGGTTTCAAACTGAATCTTAATCTACAATGGGGTTCCGAAGACAAGGAGACGGGCGGCTGATCCTGCACGCGCGCCTACAAGCAAGTAGCTAAGGCTAAACTTGATCTAAACAAAACCCAACCCGACCATGGCGGCTATAGAGGGATATAAGTAGATGGATTGACGACCAAAAGAGTGTTGGGGTCGTCCTCCAACCCTAGGACGCGTCCCTAATGGACCCAACTTGATACATGGGCCATAAGCCCAAAATGAGGTGACGCAGCACCCTGGACAGCAAGACCTGTCGACGGTAATTGGATCATTGCCGCTGCTACCGAACAGATATTGACGTGAGACTTGATTCATATGAAAGTAAACTTGATAAGCTTTCCAACAAGTCCTGAAGCGCCTGAATCCGAATCCGTATGCAACCGTGGTGGCGGTCACAAGTTGGTGCTTTGCTGCAGTCCGAATCCAGCTAGCGCGAGTCCTTCTCCCTTTCGGTCTTCTCCTTGGTTCCTAATCAAAACAAGAGTGCACGCGTTTCCATTGTCTAAACAAGATGGACAAGAGCTTATCATGGAACTCACTTGATGATTAAGTTGACGAGCACGAGCACGAGTAAGAGGACCAGCTATAGGTTGTGTCGGAGAGGATGTATCGCTGGTGTTGATGTCCTCATCAAAATGAAAGTGCCAAAAACCCACCAAACATGAGTTTCGGGTCAAACGAAGATGATTGGGTGCGTCCGTTGTGAAAAATTCAACCGTGAGTTCTTCGGTGCATCAGTGGTTAAAACGGCCCTCCTGCTCGAGTTTTGTGGCACCGTTCCTCCGGAAATGAAAGTGCCAAAAACCCACCAAACATGAGTTACGGGTCAAACGAAGATGATTGGGTGTGTCCGTTTCGAAAGATTCAACCGTGAGTTCTTCGGTGCATCAGTGGGTAAAACGGCCCTCCTGCGCCAGTTTTGCGGCACTGTTCCTCCGGAAATGAAAGCGCCAAAAACCCACCAACCATGAGTTTTGGGTCAAACGGAGATGATTGGGTGCGTCCGTTGCGAAAAAATCAACCGTGAGTTTTTCGGTGCATCAGTGGTTAAAACGGCCATCCTGCGCGAGTTTTGCGGCACCGTTCCTTCGGAAATGAAAGTGCCAAAAACCCACCAAACATGAGTTTTGGGTCAAACGGAGATGATTGGGGGCGTCCATTTCGAAAGATTCAGCCTTGAGTTTTTCGGTGCATCAGTGGTTAAAATGGCCCTCCTGCTCGAGTTTTGTGGCACCGTTCCTCCGGAAATGAATGTGCCAAAAACCCACTAAACATGAGTTTTGTGTCAAACGGAGATGATTGGGTGCGTCCGTTTCGAAAGATTCAACCGTGAGTTTTTCGGTGCATCAGTGGTAAAAACTGCCCTCCTGCTCGAGTTTTGTGGCACCGTTCCTCCGGAAATAAAAGTGCCAAAAACCCACCAAACATGAGTTTTGGGTCAAATGGAGATGATTGGGTGCGTCTGTTGCGAAAAATTCAACCGTGAGTTTTTCGGTGCATCAGTGGTTAAAACGGCCATCCTGCGCCAGTTTTGCGGCACCGTTCCTCCGGAAATGAAAGTGCCAAAACCCACCAAACATGAGTTTTGGGTCAAACGGAGATGATTGGGGGCGTCTGTTGTGAAAGATTCAACTGTGTGTTTTTCGGTGCATCCGTGGGTAAAATGGCCCTCCCATACGAGTTTTGCGGCACCGTTCCTTCGGAAATGAAAGTGCCAAAAACCCACCAAACATGAGTTTTGGGTCCAACGGAGATGATTGGGTGCGTTTGTTTCGAAAGATTCAACCGTGAGTTTTTCGGTGCATCAGTGGTTAAAAGGGCCCTCCTGCTCGAGTTTTGTGGCACCGTTCCTCTGGAAATGAAAGTGCCAAAAACCCACCAAACATGAGTTTTGTGTCAAACGGAGATGATTGGGTGCGTCCGTTTCGAAAGATTCAACCGTGAGTTTTTCGGTGCATCAGTGGTAAAAACTGCCCTCCTGCTCGAGTTTTGTGGCACCGTTCCTCCGTAAATGAAAGTGCCAAAAACCCACCAAACATGAGTTCTGGGTCAAACGGAGATGATTGGGTGCGTCCGTTTCGAAAGATTCGACCATGAGTTTTTCAGTGCATCAGTGGTTAAAACGGCCCTCCTGCTCGAGTTTTGTGGCACCGTTCCTCCGGAAATGAAAGTGCCAAAAACCACCAAACATGAGTTTTGGGTCAAACGGAGATGATTGGGTGCGTCCGTTTCGAAAGATTCAACCATGAGTTTTTCGGTGCATCAGTGGTTAAAACGGCCCTCCTGCTCGAGTTTTGTGGCACCGTTCGTCCGGAAATGAAAGTGCCAAAAACCCACCAAATATGAGTTTGGGTCAAACGGAGATGATTGGGTGCGTCCGTTGCGAAAAAATCAACCGTGAGTTTTTCGGTGCATCAGTGGTTAAAACGGCCCTCTTCCGCGAGTTTTGCGGCACCGTTCCTCCGGAAATGAAAGTGCCAAAAACCCACCAAACATGAGTTTTGGGTCAAATGGAGATGATTGGGTGCGTCCATTGCGAAAAATTCAACCGTGAGTTTTTCGGTGCATCAGTGGTTAAAACGGCCATCCTGCGCCAGTTTTGCGGCACCGTTCCTCCGGAAATGAAAGTGCCAAAACCCACCAAACATGAGTTTTGGGTCAAACGGAGATGATTGGGGGCGTCTGTTGTGAAAGATTCAACTGTGTGTTTTTCGGTGCATCCGTGGGTAAAATGGCCCTCCCATACGAGTTTTGCGGCACCGTTCCTTCGGAAATGAAAGTGCCAAAAACCCACCAAACATGAGTTTTGGGTCCAACGGAGATGATTGGGTGCGTTTGTTTCGAAAGATTCAACCGTGAGTTTTTCGGTGCATCAGTGGTTAAAAGGGCCCTCCTGCTCGAGTTTTGTGGCACCGTTCCTCTTGAGATGAAAGTGCCAAAAACCCACCAAACATGAGTTTTGTGTCAAACGGAGATGATTGGGTGCGTCCGTTTCGAAAGATTCAACCGTGAGTTTTTCGGTGCATCAGTGGTAAAAACTGCCCTCCTGCTCGAGTTTTGTGGCACCGTTCCTCCGTAAATGAAAGTGCCAAAAACCCACCAAACATGAGTTCTGGGTCAAACGGAGATGATTGGGTGCGTCCGTTTCGAAAGATTCGACCATGAGTTTTTCAGTGCATCAGTGGTTAAAACGGCCCTCCTGCTCGAGTTTTGTGGCACCGTTCCTCCGGAAATGAAAGTGACAAAAACCCACCAAACATGAGTTTTGGGTCAAACGGAGATGATTGGGTGCGTCCGTTTCGAAAGATTCAACCATGAGTTTTTCGGTGCATCAGTGGTTAAAACGGCCCTCCTGCTCGAGTTTTGTGGCACCGTTCCTCCGGAAATGAAAGTGCCAAAAACCCACCAAACATGAGTTTGGGTCAAACGGAGATGATTGGGTGCGTCCGTTTCGAAAGATTCAACCATGAGTTTTTCGGTGCATCAGTGGTTAAAACGGCCCTCCTGCTCGAGTTTTGTGGCACCGTTCCTCCGGAAATGAAAGTGCCAAAAACCCACCAAACATGAGTTACGGGTCAAACGAAGATGATTGGGTGTGTCCGTTTCGAAAGATTCAACCGTGAGTTCTTCGGTGCATCAGTGGGTAAAACGGCCCTCCTGCGCCAGTTTTGCGGCACTGTTCCTCCGGAAATGAAAGCGCCAAAAACCCACCAACCATGAGTTTTGGGTCAAACGGAGATGATTGGGTGCGTCCGTTGCGAAAAAATCAACCGTGAGTTTTTCGGTGCATCAGTGGTTAAAACGGCCATCCTGCGCGAGTTTTGCGGCACCGTTCCTTCGGAAATGAAAGTGCCAAAAACCCACCAAACATGAGTTTTGGGTCAAACGGAGATGATTGGGGGCGTCCATTTCGAAAGATTCAGCCTTGAGTTTTTCGGTGCATCAGTGGTTAAAATGGCCCTCCTGCTCGAGTTTTGTGGCACCGTTCCTCCGGAAATGAATGTGCCAAAAACCCACCAAACATGAGTTTTGTGTCAAACGGAGATGATTGGGTGCGTCCGTTTCGAAAGATTCAACCGTGAGTTTTTCGGTGCATCAGTGGTAAAAACTGCCCTCCTGCTCGAGTTTTGTGGCACCGTTCCTCCGGAAATAAAAGTGCCAAAAACCCACCAAACATGAGTTTTGGGTCAAATGGAGATGATTGGGTGCGTCTGTTGCGAAAAATTCAACCGTGAGTTTTTCGGTGCATCAGTGGTTAAAACGGCCATCCTGCGCCAGTTTTGCGGCACCGTTCCTCCGGAAATGAAAGTGCCAAAACCCACCAAACATGAGTTTTGGGTCAAACGGAGATGATTGGGGGCGTCTGTTGTGAAAGATTCAACTGTGTGTTTTTCGGTGCATCCGTGGGTAAAATGGCCCTCCCATACGAGTTTTGCGGCACCGTTCCTTCGGAAATGAAAGTGCCAAAAACCCACCAAACATGAGTTTTGGGTCCAACGGAGATGATTGGGTGCGTTTGTTTCGAAAGATTCAACCGTGAGTTTTTCGGTGCATCAGTGGTTAAAAGGGCCCTCCTGCTCGAGTTTTGTGGCACCGTTCCTCTGGAAATGAAAGTGCCAAAAACCCACCAAACATGAGTTTTGTGTCAAACGGAGATGATTGGGTGCGTCCGTTTCGAAAGATTCAACCGTGAGTTTTTCGGTGCATCAGTGGTAAAAACTGCCCTCCTGCTCGAGTTTTGTGGCACCGTTCCTCCGTAAATGAAAGTGCCAAAAACCCACCAAACATGAGTTCTGGGTCAAACGGAGATGATTGGGTGCGTCCGTTTCGAAAGATTCGACCATGAGTTTTTCAGTGCATCAGTGGTTAAAACGGCCCTCCTGCTCGAGTTTTGTGGCACCGTTCCTCCGGAAATGAAAGTGCCAAAAACCACCAAACATGAGTTTTGGGTCAAACGGAGATGATTGGGTGCGTCCGTTTCGAAAGATTCAACCATGAGTTTTTCGGTGCATCAGTGGTTAAAACGGCCCTCCTGCTCGAGTTTTGTGGCACCGTTCGTCCGGAAATGAAAGTGCCAAAAACCCACCAAACATGAGTTTGGGTCAAACGGAGATGATTGGGTGCGTCCGTTGCGAAAAAATCAACCGTGAGTTTTTCGGTGCATCAGTGGTTAAAACGGCCCTCTTCCGCGAGTTTTGCGGCACCGTTCCTCCGGAAATGAAAGTGCCAAAAACCCACCAAACATGAGTTTTGGGTCAAATGGAGATGATTGGGTGCGTCCATTGCGAAAAATTCAACCGTGAGTTTTTCGGTGCATCAGTGGTTAAAACGGCCATCCTGCGCCAGTTTTGCGGCACCGTTCCTCCGGAAATGAAAGTGCCAAAACCCACCAAACATGAGTTTTGGGTCAAACGGAGATGATTGGGGGCGTCTGTTGTGAAAGATTCAACTGTGTGTTTTTCGGTGCATCCGTGGGTAAAATGGCCCTCCCATACGAGTTTTGCGGCACCGTTCCTTCGGAAATGAAAGTGCCAAAAACCCACCAAACATGAGTTTTGGGTCCAACGGAGATGATTGGGTGCGTTTGTTTCGAAAGATTCAACCGTGAGTTTTTCGGTGCATCAGTGGTAAAAACTGCCGTCCTGCTCGAGTTTTGTGGCACCGTTCCTCCGTAAATGAAAGTGCCAAAAACCCACCAAACATGAGTTCTGGGTCAAACGGAGATGATTGGGTGCGTCCGTTTCGAAAGATTCGACCATGAGTTTTTCAGTGCATCAGTGGTTAAAACGGCCCTCCTGCTCGAGTTTTGTGGCACCGTTCCTCCGGAAATGAAAGTGACAAAAACCCACCAAACATGAGTTTTGGGTCAAACGGAGATGATTGGGTGCGTCCGTTTCGAAAGATTCAACCATGAGTTTTTCGGTGCATCAGTGGTTAAAACGGCCCTCCTGCTCGAGTTTTGTGGCACCGTTCCTCCGGAAATGAAAGTGCCAAAAACCCACCAAACATGAGTTTGGGTCAAACGGAGATGATTGGGTGCGTCCGTTGCGAAAAAAATCAACCGTGAGTTTTTCGGTGCATCAGTGGTTAAAACGGCCCTCTTCCGCGAGTTTTGCGGCACCGTTCCTCCGGAAATGAAAGTGCCAAAAACCCACCAAACATGAGTTTTGGGTCAAACAGAGATGATTGGGTGCGTCCGTTGTGAAAAATTCAACCGTGAGTTCTTTGGTGCATCAGTGGGTAAAACGACCCTCCTGCGCCAGTTTTGCGGCACCGTTCCTCCGGAAATGAAAGTGCCAAAAACCCACCAAACATGAGTTTTGGGTCAAATGGAGATGATTGGGTGCGTCCGTTGCGAAAAATTCAACCGTGAGTTTTTCGGTGCATCAGTGGTTAAAACGGCCATCCTGCGCCAGTTTTGCGGCACCGTTCCTCCGGAAATGAAAGTGTCAAAACCCACCAAACATGAGTTTTGGGTCAAACGGAGATGATTGGGGGCGTCTGTTGTGAAAGATTCAACTGTGTGTTTTTCGGTGCATCCGTGGGTAAAATGGCCCTCCCATACGAGTTTTGCGGCACCGTTCCTTCGGAAATGAAAGTGCCAAAAACCCACCAAACATGAGTTTTGGGTCCAACGGAGATGATTGGGTGCGTTTGTTTCGAAAGATTCAACCGTGAGTTTTTCGGTGCATCAGTGGTTAAAAGGGCCCTCCTGCTCGAGTTTTGTGGCACCGTTCCTCTGGAGATGAAAGTGCCAAAAACCCACCAAACATGAGTTTTGTGTCAAACGGAGATGATTGGGTGCGTCCGTTTCGAAAGATTCAACCGTGAGTTTTTTGGTGCATCAGTGGTAAAAACTGCCCTCCTGCTCGAGTTTTGTGGCACCGTTCCTCCGTAAATGAAAGTGCCAAAAACCCACCAAACATGAGTTCTGGGTCAAACGGAGATGATTGGGTGCGTCCGTTTCGAAAGATTCGACCATGAGTTTTTCAGTGCATCAGTGGTTAAAACGGCCCTCCTGCTCGAGTTTTGTGGCACCGTTCCTCCGGAAATGAAAGTGCCAAAAACCCACCAAACATGAGTTTTGGGTCAAACGGAGATGATTGGGTGCGTCCGTTTCGAAAGATTCAACCATGAGTTTTTCGGTGCATCAGTGGTTAAAACGGCCCTCCTGCTCGAGTTTTGTGGCACCGTTCCTCCGGAAATGAAAGTGCCAAAAACCCACCAAACATGAGTTTGGGTCAAACGGAGATGATTGGGTGCGTCCGTTGCGAAAAAATCAACCGTGAGTTTTTCGGTGCATCAGTGGTTAAAACGGCCCTCTTCCGCGAGTTTTGCGGCACCGTTCCTCCGGAAATGAAGGTGCCAAAAACCCACCAAACATGAGTTTTGGGTCAAACAGAGATGATTGGGTGCGTCCGTTGTGAAAAATTCAACCATGAGTTCTTCGGTGCATCAGTGGGTAAAACGACCCTCCTGCGCCAGTTTTGCGGCACCGTTCCTCCGGAAATGAAAGTGCCAAAAACCCACCAAACATGAGTTTTGGGTCAAATGGAGATGATTGGGTGCGTCCGTTGCGAAAAATTCAACCGTGAGTTTTTCGGTGCATCAGTGGTTAAAACGGCCATCCTGCGCGAGTTTTGCGGCACCGTTCCTCCGGAAATGAAAGTGCCAAAAACCCACCAAACATGAGTTTTGCGTCAAACGGAGATGATTGGGGGCGTCTGTTGTGAAAGATTCAGCTGTGTGTTTTTCGGTGCATCCGTGGGTAAAATGGCCCTCCCATACGAGTTTTGCAGCACCGTTCCTCCGGAAATGAAAGTGCCAACAACCAACCAAACATGAGTTTTGGGTCAAACAGAGATTATTGTGTGCGTCCGTTGTGAAAAATTCAACCGTGAGTTTTTCGGTGCATTAGTGGTTAAAACGGCCCTCCTGCGCGAGTTTTGCGGCACCGTTCCTCCGAAAATGAAAGTGCCAAAAACCCACCAAACATGAGTTTTGGGTCAAACAGGGATGATTGAGTGCGTCCGTTGTGAAAAATTCACCCGTTACTTTGTCGGTGCATAAGTGGATAAAACGGCCCTCCTGCGCGAGTTTTGCAGCACCGTTCCTCCAAAAATGGAAGTGCCAAAAACCCACGAAACATGAATTTTGGATGAAATGGGGATGATTGGGTGCGTCCGTTGTCGTGAATTTTTCAATGCATCAGTGGTGAAAACGTACCTCCTGCGCGAGTTTTGCGGCACCGTTCCTCCGGAAATGAAAGTGCCGAAAACCCACCAAACATGAGTTTTGGGTCAAACGGAGATGATTGGGTGCGTCTGTTGCGAAAAAATCAACTGTGAGTTTTTCGGTGCATCAGTGGTTAAAACGGCCCTCCTGCGCGAGTTTTGCGGCACCGTTCCTTCGGAAATGAAAGTGCCAAAAACCCACCAAACGTGAGTTTTGGGTCAAACGGAGATGATTGGGTGCGTCCGTTTCGAAAGATTCAACCGTGAGTTTTTCGGTGCATCGGTTGTTAAAATGGCCCTCCTGCTCGAGTTTTGTGGCAGCGTTCCTCCGGAAATGAAAGTGCCAAAAACCCACCAAACATGAGTTTTGTGTCAAACAGAGATGATTGGGTGCGTCCATTTCGAAAGATTCAACCGTGAGTTTTTCGGTGCATCAGTGGTTAAAACTGCCCTCCTGCTCGAGTTTTGTGGCACCGTTCCTCCGGAAATGAAAGTGCCAAAAACCCACCAAACATGAGTTCTGGGTCAAACGGAGATGATTGAGTGCGTTCGTTTCGAAAGATTCAACCATGAGTTTTTCAGTGCATCAGTTGGTAAAACGGCCCTCTTGCGCGAGTTTTGCGGCACCGTTCCTCCGAAAATGAAAGTGCCAAAAACCCACCAAACATGAGTTTCGGGTCAAACGAAGATGATTGGGTGTGTCCGTTTCGAAAGATTCAACCATGAGTTTTTCGGTGCATCAGTGGTTAAAACGGCCCTCCTGCTCGAGTTTTGTGGCACCGTTCCTCCGGAAATGAAAGTGCCAAAAACCCACCAAACATGAGTTTTGGGTCAAACGGAGATGATTGGGTGCGTCCGTTGTGAAAGATTCAACTGTGTGTTTTTCGGTGCATCCGTGGGTAAAATGGCCCTCCCATACGAGTTTTGCGGCACCGTTCCTTCGGAAATGAAAGTGCCAAAAACCCACCAAACATGAGTTTTGGGTCAAACGGAGATGATTGGGTGCGTCCGTTTCGAAAGATTCAACCGTGAGTTTTTCGGTGCATCAGTGGTTAAAAGGGCCCTCCTGCTCGAGTTTTGTGGCACCGTTCCTCCGGAAATGAAAGTGCCAAAAACCCACCAAACATGAGTTTTGGGTCAAACGGAGATGATTGGGTGCGTCCGTTTCGAAAGATTCAACCGTGAGTTTTTCGGTGCATCAGTGGTTAAAACGGCCCTCCTGCTCGAGTTTTGTGGCACCGTTCCTCCGGAAATGAAAGTGCCAAAAACCCACCAAACATGAGTTTTGGGTCAAACGGAGATGATTGGGTGCGTCCGTTTCGAAAGATTCGACCATGAGTCTTTCAGTGCATCAGTGGTTAAAACGGCCCTCCTGCTCGAGTTTTGTGGCACCGTTCCTCCGGAAATGAAAGTGCCAAAAACCCACCAAACATGAGTTTCGGGTCAAACGGAGATGATTGGGTGCGTCCGTTTCGAAAGATTCAACCATGAGTTTTTCGGTGCATCAGTGGTTAAAACGGCCCTCCTGCTCGAGTTTTGTGGCACCGTTCCTCCGGAAATGAAAGTGCCAAAAACCCACCAAACATGAGTTTTGGGTCAAACGGAGATGATTGGGTGCGTCCGTTTCGAAAGATTCAACCGTGAGTTTTTCGGTGCATCAGTGGTTAAAACGGCCCTCCTGCTCGAGTTTTGTGGCACCGTTCCTCCGGAAATGAAAGTGCCAAAAACCCACCAAACATGAGTTTTAAGTCAAACGGAGATGATTGGGTGCGTCCGTTTTGAAAGATTCAACCATGAGTTTTTCGGTGCATCAGTGGTCAAAACGGCCCTCCTGCTCGAGTTTTGTGGCACCGTTCCTCCGGAAATGAAAGTGCCAAAAACCCACCAAACATGAGTTTTGTGTCAAACGGAGATGATTGGGTGCGTCCGTTTCGAAAGATTCAACCGTGAGTTTTTCGGTGCATCAGTGGTAAAAACTGCCCTCCTGCTCGAGTTTTGTGGCACCGTTCCTCCGTAAATGAAAGTGCCAAAAACCCACCAAACATGAGTTTTGGGTCAAACGGAGATGATTGGGGGCGTCTGTTGTGAAAGATTCAATTGTGTGTTTTTCGGTGCATCCGTGGGTAAAATGGCCCTCCCATACGAGTTTTGCGGCACCGTTCCTTCGGAAATGAAAGTGCCAAAAACCCACCAAACATGAGTTTTGGGTCAAACGGAGATGATTGGGTGCGTCCGTTTCGAAAGATTCAACCGTGAGTTTTTCGGTGCATCAGTGGTTAAAAGGGCCCTCCTGCTCGAGTTTTGTGGCACCGTTCCTCCGGAAATGAAAGTGCCAAAAACCCACCAAACATGAGTTTTGTGTCAAATGGAGATGATTGGGTGTGTCCGTTTCGAAAGATTCAACCGTGAGTTTTTTGGTGCATCAGTGGTAAAAACTGCCCTCCTGCTCGAGTTTTGTGGCACCGTTCCTCCGTAAATGAAAGTGCCAAAAACCCACCAAACATGAGTTCTGGGTCAAACGGAGATGATTGGGTGCGTCCGTTTCGAAAGATTCGACCATGAGTTTTTCAGTGCATCAGTGGTTAAAACGGCCCTCCTGCTCGAGTTTTGTGGCACCGTTCCTCCGGAAATGAAACTGCCAAAAACCCAACAAACATGAGTTTGGGTCAAACGGAGATGATTGGGTGCGTCCGTTGCGAAAAAATCAACCGTGAGTTTTTCCGTGCATCAGTGGTTAAAACGGCCCTCTTCCGCGAGTTTTGCGGCACCGTTCCTCCGGAAATGAAAGTGCCAACAACCAACCAAACATGAGTTTTGGGTCAAACAGAGATTATTGGGTGCGTCCGTTGTGAAAAATTCAACCGTGAGTTTTTGGTGCATTAGTGGTTAAAACGGCCCTCCTGCGCGAGTTTTGCGGCACCGTTCCTCCGAAAATGAAAGTGCCAAAAACTCACCAAACATGAGTTTTGGGTCAAACAGGGATGATTGGGTGCGTCCGTTGTGAAAAATTCACCCGTGACTTTGTCGGTGCATAAGTGGTTAAAACGGCCCTCCTGCGCGAGTTTTGCAGCACCGTTCCTCCAAAAATGGAAGTGCCAAAAACCCACGAAACATGAATTTTGGATCAAATGGGGATGATTGGGTGCGTCCGTTGTCGTGAATTTTTCAGTGCATCAGTGGAGAAAACGTACCTCCTGCGCGAGTTTTGCGGCACCGTTCCTCCGGAAATGAAAGTGCCGAAAACCCACCAAACATGAGTTTTGGGTCAAATGGAGATGATTGGGTGCGTCCGTTGTCGTGAATTTTTCAGTGCATCAGTGGTGAAAACGAACCTCCTGCGCGAGTTTTGCGGCACCCTTCCTCCGAAAATGAAAGTGCCGAAAACCCACCAAACATGAGTTTTGGGTCAAACGGAGATGATTGGGTGCGTCCGTTGCGAAAAAATCAACCGTGAGTTTTTCGGTGCATCAGTGGTTAAAACGGCCCTCCTGCGCGAGTTTTGCGGCACCGTTCCTTCGGAAATGAAAGTGCCAAAAACCCACCAAACGTGAGTTTTGGGTCAAACGGAGATGATTGGGTGCGTCCGTTTCGAAAGATTCAACCGTGAGTTTTTCGGTGCATCGGTTGTTAAAATGGCCCTCCTGCTCGAGTTTTGTGGCACCGTTCCTCCGGAAATGAAAGTGCCAAAAACCCACCAAACGTGAGTTTTGTGTCAAACAGAGATGATTGGGTGTGTCCGTTTCGAAAGATTCAACCGTGAGTTTTTCGGTGCATCAGTGGTGAAAACGGCCCTCCTGTGCGAGTTTTGCGGCACCGTTCCTCCGGAAATGAAAGTGCCAAAAACCCACCAAACATGAGTTTTGGGTGAAACGGAGATGATTGGGTGCGTCCGTTGCGAAAAAAATCAACCGTGAGTTTTTCGGTGCATCAGTGGTTAAAACGGCCATCCTGCGAGAGTTTTGCGGCACCGTTCCTTCGGAAATGAAAGTGCCAAAAACTCACCAAACATGAGTTTTGGGTCAAACGGAGATGATTGGGGGCGTCCGTTTCAAAAGTTTCAACCGTGAGTTTTTCGGTGCATCAGTTGTAAAAACTGCCCTCCTGCTCGAGTTTTGTGGCACCGTTCCTCCGTAATTGAAAGTGCCAAAAACCCACCAAACATGAGTTCTGGGTCAAACGGAGATGATTGGGTGCATCCGTTTCGAAAGATTCGACCATGAGTTTTTCAGTGCATCAGTGGTTAAAACGGCCCCCCTACTCGAGTTTTGTGGCACCGTTCCTCCGGAAATGAAAGTGCCAAAAACCCACCAAACATGAGTTTTGGGTCAAACGAAGATGATTGGGTTCGTCCGTTGTGAAAAATTCAACCGTGAGTTCTTCGGTGCATCAGTGGGTAAAACGGCCCTCCTGCGCCAGTTTTGCGGCACTGTTCTTCCGGAAATGAAAGTGCCAAAAACACACCAAACATGAGTTTGGGTCAAACGGAGATGATTGGGTGCGTCCGTTGCGAAAAAATCAACCGTGAGTTTTTCAGTGCATCAATTGGTAAAACGGCCCTCTTGCGCGAGTTTTGCGGCACCGTTCCTCCGAAAATGAAAGTGCCAAAAACCCACCAAACATGAGTTTCGGGTCAAACGGAGATGATTGGGTGCGTCCATTTCGAAAGATTCAACCATGAGTTTTTCGGTGCATGAGTGGTTAAAACTGCCCTCCTGCTCGAGTTTTGTGGCACCGTTCCTCCGAAAATGAAAGTGCCAAAAACCCATCAAACATGAGTTTTGGGTCAAACGGAGATGATTGGGTCCGTCCGTTGTGAAAAATTCAACCGTGAGTTCTTCGGTGCATCAGTGGGTAAAATGGCCCTCCTGCGCCAGTTTTGCGGCACTGTTCCTCCGGAAATGAAAGTGCCAAAAACCCACCAAACATGAGTTTTGGGTCAAACGGAGATGATTGGGTGCGTCCGTTGCGAAAAAATCAACCGTGAGTTTTTCGGTGCATCAGTGGTTAAAACGGCCCTCCTGCGCGAGTTTTGCGGCACCGTTCCTTCGGAAATGAAAGTGCCAAAAACCCACCAAACGTGAGTTTTGGGTCAAACGGAGATGATTGGGTGCGTCCGTTTCGAAAGATTCAACCGTGAGTTTTTCGGTGCATCGGTTGTTAAAATGGCCCTCCTGCTCGAGTTTTGTGGCACCGTTCCTCCGGAAATGAAAGTGCCAAAAACCCACCAAACGTGAGTTTTGTGTCAAACAGAGATGATTGGGTGTGTCCGTTTCGAAAGATTCAACCGTGAGTTTTTCGGTGCATCAGTGGTGAAAACGGCCCTCCTGTGCGAGTTTTGCGGCACCGTTCCTCCGGAAATGAAAGTGCCAAAAACCCACCAAACATGAGTTTTGGGTGAAACGGAGATGATTGGGTGCGTCCGTTGCGAAAAAAATCAACCGTGAGTTTTTCGGTGCATCAGTGGTTAAAACGGCCATCCTGCGCGAGTTTTGCGGCACCGTTCCTTCGGAAATGAAAGTGCCAAAAACTCACCAAACATGAGTTTTGGGTCAAACGGAGATGATTGGGGGCGTCCGTTTCAAAAGTTTCAACCGTGAGTTTTTCGGTGCATCAGTTGTAAAAACTGCCCTCCTGCTCGAGTTTTGTGGCACCGTTCCTCCGTAATTGAAAGTGCCAAAAACCCACCAAACATGAGTTCTGGGTCAAACGGAGATGATTGGGTGCATCCGTTTCGAAAGATTCGACCATGAGTTTTTCAGTGCATCAGTGGTTAAAACGGCCCCCCTACTCGAGTTTTGTGGCACCGTTCCTCCGGAAATGAAAGTGCCAAAAACCCACCAAACATGAGTTTTGGGTCAAACGAAGATGATTGGGTGTGTCCGTTTCGAAAGATTCGACCATGAGTTTTTCAGTGCATCAGTGGTTAAAACGGCCCTCCTACTCGAGTTTTGTGGCACCGTTCCTCCGGAAATGAAAGTGCCAAAAACCCACCAAACATGAGTTTTGGGTCAAACGGAGATGATTGGGTGCGTCCGTTGTGAAAAATTCAACCGTGAGTTCTTCGGTGCATCAGTGGTGAAAACGGCCCTCCTGCGCGAGTTTTGTGGCACCGTTCCTCCGGAAATGAAAGTGCCAAAAACCCACCAAACATGAGTTCTGGGTCAAACGGAGATGCTTGGGTGCGTCCGTTTCGAAAGATTCGACCATGAGTTTTTCAGTGCATCAGTGGTTAAAACGGCCCTCCTGCTCGAGTTTTGTGGCACCGTTCCTCCGGAAATGAAAGTGCCAAAAACCCACCAAACATGAGTTTGGGTCAAACGGAGATGATTGGGTGCGTCCGTTGCGAAAAAATCAACCGTGAGTTTTTCAGTGCATCAGTGGTTAAAACGGCCCTCTTCCGCGAGTTTTGCGGCACCGTTCCTCCGAAAATGAAAGTGCCAAAAACCCACCAAACATGAGTTTCGGGTCAAACGGAGATGATTGGGTGCGTCCGTTCCGAAAGATTCAACCATGAGTTTTTCGGTGCATCAGTGGTTAAAACGGCCCTCCTGCTCGAGTTTTGTGGCACCGTTCCTCCGGAAATGAAAGTGCCAAAAACCCACCAAACATGAGTTTTGGGTCAAACGGAGATGATTGGGTGCGTCCGTTTCGAAAGATTCAACCATGAGTTTTTCGGTGCATCAGTGGTTAAAACGGCCCTCCTGCTCGAGTTTTGTGGCACCGTTCGTCCGAAAATGAAAGTGCCAAAAACCAACCAAACATGAGTTTTGGGTCAAACAGAGATTATTGGATGCGTCCGTTGTGAAAAATTCAACCGTGAGTTTTTCGGTGCATTAGTGGTTAAAACGGCCCTCCTGCGCGAGTTTTGCGGCACCGTTCCTCCGAAAATGAAAGTGCCAAAAACCCACCAAACATGAGTTTTGGGTCAAACGGGTATGATTGGGTGCGTCCTGATGCGAACCCGCTAGGGTTTTTGCCCGATCTTTCGATGAGAAACGGGGATAACTCGATTGGTGGATGGAGATGACGTTCACGGCCCGACTACAGCCCTCAAGACCGCGCCTTAGCAACCGATACACCACGTCCAATAGCCGTCACGATCTTGTGGAGCGCGACAACCAGCCCCTAGGGCTCCCGTCCTGCAAGCAATCGAAGAACTAGCAAGAACGAGGAAACAAGCACTGAATTTGCAAGATGAAATTGAAGGTTTCAAACTGAATCTTAATCTACAATGGGGTTCCGAAGACAAGGAGACGGGCGGCTGATCCTGCACGCGCGCCTACAAGCAAGTAGCTAAGGCTAAACTTGATCTAAACAAAACCCAACCCGACCATGGCGGCTATAGAGGGATATAAGTAGATGGATTGACGACCAAAAGAGTGTTGGGGTCGTCCTCCAACCCTAGGACGCGTCCCTAATGGACCCAACTTGATACATGGGCCATAAGCCCAAAATGAGGTGACGCAGCACCCTGGACAGCAAGACCTGTCGACGGTAATTGGATCATTGCCGCTGCTGCCGAACAGATATTGACGTGAGACTTGATTCATATGAAAGTAAACTTGATAAGCTTTCCAACAAGTCCTGAAGCGCCTGAATCCGAATCCGTATGCAACCGTGGTGGCGGTCACAAGTTGGTGCTTTGCTGCAGTCCGAATCCAGCTAGCGCGAGTCCTTCTCCCTTTCGGTCTTCTCCTTGGTTCCTAATCAAAACAAGAGTGCACGCGTTTCCATTGTCTAAACAAGATGGACAAGAGCTTATCATGGAACTCACTTGATGATTAAGTTGACGAGCACGAGCACGAGTAAGAGGACCAGCTATAGGTTGTGTCGGAGAGGATGTATCGCTGGTGTTGATGTCCTCATCATTCTCCCTTTCTTGCATTTGAGTCGTCCTCGACTCAAGCTCATCTTCCTCACCCAAATAAGGCTTCAAATCTGCAATGTTAAATGTGGGACTAACCCCAAAATCTGCAGGAAGATCAAGCTTATATGCATTCTCGTTAATTCGTTGCAGCACTTTAAAAGGACCATCAGCTCTAGGCATCAATTTGGATTTTCTCAGTTCTGGAAATCTATCTTTTCGCAAATGCAACCAGACCAAATCCCCAGGTTCCAGAATCAATTGCTTTCTACCTTTATCTCCAGCACATTTGTACTTAGCATTCATGCGCTCTATGTTTTCTTTAGTGGCTTCATGCAATTTTAACATCAATTCAGCACGTTGCTTAGCATCAAAATTCATTTTTTCAGAACTTGGCAAAGGCATTAAATCAATAGGAGCACGTGGCAAGAAGCCATAGACAATCTCGAAAGGACACATTTTTGTAGTAGAATGCAATGAACGATTATAAGCGAACTCAATATGAGGCAAACATTCTTCCCACATCTTAATATTCTTCTTTAAAACAGCCCTTAACATAGTGGATAAAGTTCTATTTACTACTTCAGTTTGACCATCAGTTTGGGGATGACAAGTGGTGGAAAATAAAAGCTTAGTCCCCAATTTAAACCACAAAGTCTTCCAAAAATGACTAAGAAATTTAGCATCACGATCAGAAACAATTGTGTTGGGCACACCATGTAAGCGAACAATTTCTCGAAAGAACAAATCAGCAATATTTGTAGCATCATCAGTTTTATGACATGGTATGAAATGTGCCATCTTAGAAAATCTATCAACAACCACAAACACACTATCACGTCCCCTCCTAGTCCTTGGTAATCCCAACACAAAATCCATAGATATATCCTCCCAAGGAGCATTAGGAACAGGAAGAGGTAGATACAAACCGTGGGGATTTAACCGTGACTTTGCCTTTTGACATGTTGTGCAACGAGCAACAAACCTCTCCACATCTCTCTTCATCCTTGGCCAAAAGAAATGACCAGCAAGTATGTCCTCGGTCTTCTTTGCTCCAAAATGTCCCATCAAGCCACCTCCATGTGCTTCCTGCAACAACAACAAACGAACAGAGCTAGCTGGAATGCATAGCTTGTTAGCTCAAAACACAAACCCATCACTAACGATGAATTTGTTCCATCCTTTTCCATCTTTACAATGCAGCAACACGTCTCTAAAATCAGCATCGTGAACATATTGGTCCTTAATTGTTTCTAACCCAAAGATCTTATAATCAAGTTGATTCAGCAAAGTATATCTCCGTGACAAAGCATCAGCAATAATATTCTCCTTCCCTTTCTTGTGTTTAATAATATAAGGAAAAGATTCAATAAATTCAACCCATTTTGCATGCCTACGATTCAGTTTTCCTTGACTACGAATATGTTTTAAAGATTCATGATCAGAATGGATAACAAACTCTTTGGGCCACAAATAATGCTGCCATGTCTCTAATGTTCGAACAAGAGCATAGAGTTCTTTATCATAAGTAGAATAATTGAGAACAGGCCCACTCAATTTCTCACTAAAATATGCAATAGGTTTTCCCTCTTGTAACAAAACACCTCCCAGACCAATTCCACTAGCATCACATTCAAGCTCAAAAGTCTTATTAAAATCAGGAAGTTGTAGGAGAGGCGCATGAGTTAACTTATCTTTCAACATGTCGAATGAATTCTCTTGTGTTTTGCCCCACTCAAAAGGCACCCCCTTTTTGGTAAGCTCATTCAATGGTGCAGCAATGGTGCTGAAATCCTTCACAAAACGGCGATAGAATCCAGCAAGTCCTAGGAAACTCCGCACCTGGGTGATAGTCTTTGGGACAGGCCATCCCTGTATAGCTTCCACCTTGGCTTGATCAACCTCAATTCCCTGTGGAGTTACAACATAACCAAGAAAACACACTCGATCGGTGCAAAAGGTGCACTTCTCAAGGTTACCAAATAAACGTGCCTCGCGTAGTGCATTAAAAACAGCACGTAAATGATCAAGATGTTCATCCAATGATTTGCTGTAAATTAATATATCATCAAAATATACGACAACAAATTTCCCAATGAAAGCACGCAAAACCTCGTTCATTAATCTCATGAAAGTACTAGGTGCATTAGTTAACCCAAAAGGCATGACTAACCACTCATATAAACCGAACTTAGTTTTGAAAGCAGTTTTCCATTCATCTCCCAATTTCATACGAATCTGGTGGTACCCACTACGTAAATCAACTTTTGAAAACACAACAGCACCACTCAGTTCATCTAGCATATCATCTAATCGTGGAATAGGGTGTCGATATCGAATGGTGATATTATTAATAGCTCTACAATCAACACACATACGCCATGTTCCATCTTTCTTAGGCACTAAAATTACTGGAACAGCACAAGGGCTAAGGGATTCTCGCACATAACCTTTGTCCAGTAGTTCTTGCACTTGTCGCTGAATTTCCTTTGTTTCTTCCGGGTTTGTCCTGTATGGCGCACGGTTTGGCAAAGACGCACCAGGAATAAGATCAATTTGGTGCTCAATCCCGCGTAATGGTGGCAACCCCGCTGGTACCGCACTTGGAAACACATCGGAATACTCCTGCAAAACGTTAGCAACAGCAGGGGGCAAAGAACATTGCATATCCTCAATTGAAATCAAAGCATCCTTGCATATCAAAGCATAAGCAACAGAAGTGGATGCATTGAACTCATTAATATCTGATTTGGTAGCTATCATACAACGTCCTTTCAGTTTTATCTCATCTTTGTTACCAATTACAGATTTATCATTTTTACTGCTCTCGCTCTTTGCTTTAGTAGCCCTTGCAACATCAGTTTGCATAATAGTTTCAGGGGACATAGGATGCAGCACAATTTTTCGATCATGGTATAGAAAAGAATACTGATTTGATCTACCATGATGCATAGAATCTCTATCAAATTGCCAAGGTCTACCTAGCAGAATGTTACAAGCTTGCATAGGCACAACATCACATTCAACAATATCTTTGTAGGATCCGATGGAAAAATTGATTCTCACAAGTCTAGTTACCTTTGCCTTACCACTGTTGTTCAGCCATTGGATGTAGTAGGGATGCGGGTGTGGTTTGGTGTTGAGGGCAAGTTTCTGCACCATATCGCTGCTTGCCAAGTTGTTGCAGCTACCTCCATCAATGATCATGCGGCAAGAACGCTCTTTGATGACACACTTTGTTTGGAATAAAATATGTCGCTGATTTTGCTCCGCCTTCTCCATTTGTGCACTAAGCACTCGCTGCACGATCAAGCTTTCATAGTGGTCCGCTTCACCTGCATTAATATGTTCTTCTATTTGTTCTTCATTACCTGCATGGTCAGACGCAAGCAGTGCAAGCGTGTCTTCATCAAAATCACTAGCAGATGAGCACTCACCATCATCTTTGACAATCATAACTCGCTTGTTTGGACAGTCACGCATCATGTGTCCATATCCCTTGCACCGGTGACATTGTATGTTGCTTGTTCTGCCCGTCGATGCCACGGATGAAGTACTCGCAGCAGGCTTTTGCATCGTCTTTGCAACTGAATTTGTGGGAGCAGCTCGAGACTTGTCACTAGATGATGGAGTAGACATACGTGTAGATGGAGTTGTAGTCATGCGTTGCTGCCATGAATTAGCCTTCCCTGCAGAAATATTAGTCCTTGCGCTAGCACGTCGTCCCTGCACTTCCCTTTCAGCTTTACAAGCAAGATGAAACAAACGGGTTACACTATTGTATTCTTTGTAAGCGAGGATGTCCTGAATTTCCCGATTTAACCCACCCAAAAATCTAGCCATAGCCGGTTCCTCATCCTCCTCTAGGTTACAACGCAACATACCCGTTTGTAATTCCTGATAATATTCTTCTACACTTTTAGCACCTTGTCTCAATTGCTGCAACTTATTTATCATATCACGGGCATAGTAAGATGGAACAAATCTAGCTCTCATGGCTCGTTTCAGCGCATCCCAAGTTCTAGGTAAGTTATTAGGATTTTTCTTTCCATATTCTATCCACCAAACAGAAGCAAAATCTGTAAACTCACTAGTAGCAGCCCTAACACGTGTAGTCTCAGGAAATTCATGACATGCAAACTTTTGATCAACAGCAATCTCCCAAGTAATGTAGGCATCAGGGTCATATTTACCATCAAAAGGAGGTATCTTAAATTTAATCTTACTGAAAGCATCATCATTATTGTGTACCTCGCGTCGGCGGTTGCCACCCATACCTCTACGGTTGTGACGTAGGCGTCGTCGATCACGAGCGTCTGGATCATCATGCTCAGTATCAGCAGTGTAGTCATCTTCATGACTACCGTGCTCTCGATCTCCCTCCTTTTCTTCTTTATGCTTCTCTTTATCTTCGGTGTGGAAGTCATCAAATCGCCTTAGAAGAGCAGCAAGGCTTTTATCCACACTAGCAACGGATTCCTCCAAACTTGTAAGCTTGTTGTTTGTGGCCATCTGCGTAGCCTCCAACTGCCCCAGCTTTTCATTTGTCACCTGCAAGTCAGTATCAAGTCCCTCTGTGTGCAGCTTCACCTTCCTTTCAAAATGCTGTATGATGCCCTTAGTGCGAGGTGTATGTAGTGTTTCGTTATCATCATCTCCCCCTGTCATGGTTCAAAAACAAAGACAACAAGAAAGGCAAGTGAAGAAATAAAAGCCCTACAACTACTAGGATGTAGCTACAGCAAGTCTCTCACACTCAACTTGTTACACAAGTTCTTACCAATTCTTACCTTGCTTGACAGGAGGGGTCGTCTACCAACAAGTCTTCAGCAATGGATGAAGTGTATCGGTGCTGCGGCACAAGACCTGTCAAGCTGTAGAGTATGTGGAGCTATAGGTGGGCTGAAACAAGGAACGAACTAGCAGCACGTTAGTTATAAAGGCGAGCTGAATAAACGTTCGACGACGGTACTGTGCTGGTCCTAGGCTAGACCGTGCTAGAGACGCGAGCCTGGACACAAAGGAAAACCACAGCACACCCCTGAAAACAAGGTGGAACAAACCTAAAATCAATATGAAAAACAGCCCCTTTTCTTTTGACTCTTTTCTCTTTTTTTTTTCTTTTCCTTTTTTTTTTTTTTTTGGGCAACCTCAAAAACTGATTATATGAACAAAAGAATACAAAGGAGCAATTCGGTACACACACTTTTTCCGAAAGTACAGGGGTATTCCGGTAAGAAGATACTCTCTCTCTCTCTAGAGTAAGGCCGAACAAGTATGGAGTTATCTTTCTTTTGGATCACAGAAGGACTCACGTAGATGGAGTTCAGGATATATTAACAAGCGGACTCCAAGTTCTACTCGGTTTCCACTCAGAACCAACCACAAACGGATTCCACCTATTGCCGAGTTCTACTCGGTTTCCTTTTTTTTTTATCACGTTGGTGGAACTCAGATTGGAACTCAACTCGATCCGGACCAAGACCACAGTTCAATTCGGACTTCACCACAGATTCGACAGAGAGAAGATATGGTAATACTCGGCTGTGTATAGATGGTGACAAGAACTCGAAACTCTAAAGGACTAGACACTAAGACCAGCAACTCGACACAAACCGAAGTAACGCAAATTCAACAAGCCCTAACTAAACGGTACTAGCCAAGGCACAAAGGTTTAATAGGATTATGGAAAAAAAAAACTAATCTACTATATTTTTTTTTGGCTTTTCTGGACTATAGGAAATTAATTAAAAACAGCAATGGATTAGAAGTCTCTCACCGAAGAACCTTGCTCTGATTACCAACTGATGCGAACCCGCTAGGGTTTTTGCCCGATCTTTCGATGAGAAACGGGGATAACTCGATTGGTGGATGGAGATGACGTTCACGGCCCGACTACAGCCCTCAAGACCGCGCCTTAGCAACCGATACACCACGTCCAATAGCCGTCACGATCTTGTGGAGCGCGACAACCAGCCCCTAGGGCTCCCGTCCTGCAAGCAATCGAAGAACTAGCAAGAACGAGGAAACAAGCACTGAATTTGCAAGATGAAATTGAAGGTTTCAAACTGAATCTTAATCTACAATGGGGTTCCGAAGACAAGGAGACGGGCGGCTGATCCTGCACGCGCGCCTACAAGCAAGTAGCTAAGGCTAAACTTGATCTAAACAAAACCCAACCCGACCATGGCGGCTATAGAGGGATATAAGTAGATGGATTGACGACCAAAAGAGTGTTGGGGTCGTCCTCCAACCCTAGGACGCGTCCCTAATGGACCCAACTTGATACATGGGCCATAAGCCCAAAATGAGGTGACGCAGCACCCTGGTCAGCAAGACCTGTCGACGGTAATTGGATCATTGCCGCTGCTGCCGAACAGATATTGACGTGAGACTTGATTCATATGAAAGTAAACTTGATAAGCTTTCCAACAAGTCCTGAAGCGCCTGAATCCGAATCCGTATGCAACCGTGGTGGCGGTCACAAGTTGGTGCTTTGCTGCAGTCCGAATCCAGCTAGCGCGAGTCCTTCTCCCTTTCGGTCTTCTCCTTGGTTCCTAATCAAAACAAGAGTGCACGCGTTTCCATTGTCTAAACAAGATGGACAAGAGCTTATCATGGAACTCACTTGATGATTAAGTTGACGAGCACGAGCACGAGTAAGAGGACCAGCTATAGGTTGTGTCGGAGAGGATGTATCGCTGGTGTTGATGTCCTCATCACGTCCGTTGTGAAAAATTCAACCGTGACTTTGTCGGTGCATAAGTGGTTAAAACGGCCCTCCTGCGCGAGTTTTGCGGCACCGTTCCTCCGAAAATGAAAGTGCCAAAAACCCACGAAACATGAGTTTTGGGTCAAACGGAGATGATTGGGTGCGTCCGTTGCGAAAAATTCAACCGTGAGTTTTTTGGTGCATCAGTGGTTAGAGCGGCCCTTCTGCGCGAGTTTTGCAGCACCGTTCCTCCAAAAATGGAAGTGCCAAAAACCCACCTGATGAGGACATCAACACCAGCGATACATCCTCTCCGACACAACCTATAGCTGGTCCTCTTACTCGTGCTCGTGCTCGTCAACTTAATCATCAAGTGAGTTCCATGATAAGCTCTTGTCCATCTTGTTTAGACAATGGAAACGCGTGCACTCTTGTTTTGATTAGGAACCAAGGAGAAGACCGAAAGGGAGAAGGACTCGCGCTAGCTGGATTCGGACTGCAGCAAAGCACCAACTTGTGACCGCCACCACGGTTGCATACGGATTCGGATTCAGGCGCTTCAGGACTTGTTGGAAAGCTTATCAAGTTTACTTTCATATGAATCAAGTCTCACGTCAATATCTGTTCGGCAGCAGCGGCAATAATCCAATTACCGTCGACAGGTCTTGCTGTCCAGGGTGCTGCGTCACCTCATTTTGGGCTTATGGCCCATGTATCAAGTTGGGTCCATTAGGGACGCGTCCTAGGGTTGGAGGACGACCCCAACACTCTTTTGGTCGTCAATCCATCTACTTATATCCCTCTATAGCCGCCATGGTCGGGTTGGGTTTTGTTTAGATCAAGTTTTGCCTTAGCTACTTGCTTGTAGGCGCGCGTGCAGGATCAGCCGCCCGTCTCCTTGTCTTCGGAACCCCATTGTTGATTAAGATTCAGTTTGAAACCTTCAATTTCATCTTGCAAATTCAGTGCTTGTTTCCTCGTTCTTGCTAGTTCTTCGATTGCTTGCAGGACGGGAGCCCTAGGGGCTGGTTGTCGCGCTCCACAAGATCGTGACGGCTATTGGACGTGGTGTATCGGTTGCTAAGGCGCGGTCTTGAGGGCTGTAGTCGGGCCGTGAACGTCATCTCCATCCACCAATCGAGTTATCCCCGTTTCTCATCGAAAGATCGGGCAAAAACCCTAGCGGGTTCGCATCAGTTGGTAATCAGAGCAAGGTTCTTCGGTGAGAGACTTCTAATCCATTGCTGTTTTTAATTAATTTCCTATAGTCCAGAAAAGCCAAAAAAATATAGTAGATTAGTTTTTTCCATAATCCTATTAAACCTTTGTGCCTTGGCTAGTACCGTTTAGTTAGGGCTTGTTGAATTTGCGTTGCTTCGGTTTGTGTCGAGTTGCTGGTCTTAGTGTCTAGTCCTTTAGAGTTTCGAGTTCTTGTCACCATCTATACACAGCCGAGTATTACCATATCTTCTCTCTGTCGAATCTGTTGTGAAGTCCGAATTGAACTGTGGTCTTGGTCCGGATCGAGTTGAGTTCCAATCTGAGTTCCACCAACGTGATAAAAAAAAGGAAACCGAGTAGAACTCGGCAATAGGTGGAATCCGTTTGTGGTTGGTTCTGAGTGGAAACCGAGTAGAACTTGGAGTCCGCTTGTTAATATATCCTGAACTCCATCTACGTGAGTCCTTCTGTGATCCAAAAGAAAGATAACTCCATACTTGTTCGGCCTTACTCTAGAGAGAGAGAGAGTATCTTCTTACCGGAATACCCCTGTACTTTCGGAAAAAGTGTGTGTAGCGAATTGCTCCTTTGTATTCTTTTGTTCATATAATCAGATTTTGAGGTTGCCCAAAAAAAAAGGAAAAAAAAAAGAAAAGAGAAAAGATTCAAAAGAAAAGGGGCTGTTTTTCATATTGATTTTAGGTTTGTTCCACCTTGTTTTCAGGGGTGTGCTGTGGTTTTCCTTTGTGTCCAGGCTCGCGTCTCTAGCACGGTCTAGCCTAGGACCAGCACAGTACCGTCGTCGAACGTTTATTCAGCTCGCCTTTATAACTAACGTGGTGCTAGTTCGATCCTTGTTTCAGCCCACCTATAGCTCCACATACTCTACAGCTTGACAGGTCTTGTGCCGCAGCACCGATACACTTCATCCATTGCTGAAGACTTGTTGGTAGACGACCCCTCCTGTCAAGCAAGGTAAGAATTGGTAAGAACTTGTGTAACAAGTTGAGTGTGAGAGACTTGCTGTAGCTACATCCTAGTAGTTGTAGGGCTTTTATTTCTTCACTTGCCTTTCTTGTTGTCTTTGTTTTTGAACCATGACAGGGGGAGATGATGATAACGAAACACTACATACACCTCGCACTAAGGGCATCATACAGCATTTTGAAAGGAAGGTGAAGCTGCACACAGAGGGACTTGATAATGACTTGCAGGTGACAAATGAAAAGCTGGGGCAGTTGGAGGCTACGCAGATGGCCACAAACAACAAGCTTACAAGTTTGGAGGAATCCGTTGCTAGTATGGACAAAAGCCTTGCTGCTCTTCTAAGGCGATTTGATGACTTCCACACCGAAGATAAAGAGAAGCATAAAGAAGAAAAGGAGGGAGATCGAGAGCACGGTAGTCATGAAGATGACTACACTGCTGATACTGAGCATGATGATCCAGACGCTCGTGATCGACGACGCCTACGTCACAACCGTAGAGGTATGGGTGGCAACCGCCGACGCGAGGTACACAATAATGATGATGCTTTCAGTAAGATTAAATTTAAGATACCTCCTTTTGATGGTAAATATGACCCTGATGCCTACATTACTTGGGAGAATGCTGTTGATCAAAAGTTTGCATGTCATGAATTTCCTGAGACTACACGTGTTAGGGCTGCTACTAGTGAGTTTACGGATCAACTGTGTGTTTTTCGGTGCATCCGTGGGTAAAATGGCCCTCCCATACGAGTTTTTTGGCACCGTTCCTTCGGAAATGAAAGTGCCAAAAACCCACCAAACATGAGTTTTGGGTCAAATGGAGATGATTGGGTGCGTCCGTTTCGAAAGATTCAACCGTGAGTTTTTCGGTGCATCAGTGGTTAAAAGGGCCCTCCTGCTCGAGTTTTGTGGCACCGTTCCTCCAGAAATGAAAGTGCCAAAAACCCACCAAACATGAGTTTTGGGTCAAACGGAGATGATTGGGTGCGTCCGTTTCGAAAGATTCAACCATGAGTTTTTCGGTGCATCAGTGGTTAAAACGGCCCTCCTGCTCGAGTTTTGTGGCACCGTTCCTCCGGAAATGAAAGTGCCAAAAACACACCAAACATGAGTTTTAAGTCAAACGGAGATGATTGGGTGCGTCCGTTTCGAAAGATTCAACCGTGAGTTTTTCGGTGCATCAGTGGTTAAAACGGCCCTCCTGCTCGAGTTTTGTGGCACCGTTCCTCCGGAAATGAAATTGCCAAAAACCCACCAAACATGAGTTTTGTGTCAAACGGAGATGATTGGGTGCGTCCGTTTCGAAAGATTCAACCGTGAGTTTTTCGGTGCATCAGTGGTAAAAACTGCCCTCCTGCTCGAGTTTTGTGGCACCATTCCTCCGTAAATGAAAGTGCCAAAAACCCACCAAACATGAGTTCTGGGTCAAACGGAGATGATTGGGTGCGTCCGTTTCGAAAGATTCGACCATGAGTTTTTCAGTGCATCAGTGGTTAAAACGGCCCTCCTGCTCGAGTTTTGTGGCACCGTTCCTCCGGAAATGAAAGTGCCAAAAACCCACCAAACATGAGTTTGGGTCAAACGGAGATGATTGGGTGCGTCCGTTGCGAAAAAATCAACCGTGAGTTTTTCAGTGCATCAGTGGTTAAAACGGCCCTCTTCCGCGAGTTTTGCGGCACCGTTCCTCCGAAAATGAAAGTGCCAAAAACCCACCAAACATGAGTTTCGGGTCAAACGGAGATGATTGGGTGCGTCCATTTCGAAAGATTCAACCATGAGTTTTTCGGTGCATCAGTGGTTAAAACGGCCCTCCTGCTCGAGTTTTGTGGCACCGTTCCTCCGGAAATGAAAGTGCCAAAAACCCACCAAACATGAGTTTTGGGTCAAACGGAGATGATTGGGTGCGTCCGTTGAGAAAGATTCAACCGTGAGTTTTTCGGTGCATTAGTGGTTAAAACGGCCCTCCTGCTCGAGTTTTGTGGCACCGTTCCTCCGGAAATGAAAGTGCCAAAAACCCACCAAACATGAGTTTTGTGTCAAACGGAGATAATTGGGTGCGTCCGTTTCGAAAGATTCAACCGTGAGTTTTTCGGTGCATCAGTGGTAAAAACTGCCCTCCTGCTCGAGTTTTGTGGCACCGTTCCTCCGTAAATGAAAGTGCCAAAAACCCACCAAACATGAGTTCTGGGTCAAACGGAGATGATTGGGTGCGTCCATTTCGAAATATTCGACCATGAGTTTTTCAGTGCATCAGTGGTTAAAACGGCCCTCCTGCTCGAGTTTTGTGGCACCGTTCCTCCGGAAATGAAAGTGCCAAAAACCCACCAAACATGAGTTTGGGTCAAACGGAGATGATTGGGTGCGTCCGTTGCGAAAAAATCAACCGTGAGTTTTTCAGTGCATCAGTGGTTAAAACGGCCCTCTTCCGCGAGTTTTGCGGCACCGTTCCTCCGGAAATGAAAGTGCCAACAACCAACCAAACATGAGTTTTGGGTCACACAGAGATTATTGGGTGCGTCCGTTGTGAAAAATTCAACCGAGAGTTTTTCGGTGCATTAGTGGTTAAAACGGCCCTCCTGCGCGAGTTTTGCGGCACTGTTCCTCCGAAAATAAAAGTGCCAAAAACCCACCAAACATGAGTTTTGGGTCAAACAGGGATGATTGGGTGCGTCCGTTGTGAAAAATTCACCCGTGACTTTGTCGGTGCATAAGTGGTTAAAACGGCCCTCCTGCGCGAGTTTTGCAGCACCGTTCCTCCAAAAATGGAAGTGCCAAAAACCCACGAAACATGAATTTTGGATCAAATGGGGATGATTGGGTGCGTCCGTTGTCGTGAATTTTTCAGTCGATCAGTGGTGAAAACGTACCTCCTGCGCGAGTTTTGCTGATGCGAACCCGCTAGGGTTTTTGCCCGATCTTTCGATGAGAAACGGGGATAACTCGATTGGTGGATGGAGATGACGTTCACGGCCCGACTACAGCCCTCAAGACCGCGCCTTAGCAACCGATACACCACGTCCAATAGCCGTCACGATCTTGTGGAGCGCGACAACCAGCCCCTAGGGCTCCCGTCCTGCAAGCAATCGAAGAACTAGCAAGAACGAGGAAACAAGCACTGAATTTGCAAGATGAAATTGAAGGTTTCAAACTGAATCTTAATCTACAATGGGGTTCCGAAGACAAGGAGACGGGCGGCTGATCCTGCACGCGCGCCTACAAGCAAGTAGCTAAGGCTAAACTTGATCTAAACAAAACCCAATCTGTTTGTGGCGGCTATGGGGAGGTATTAGAGGAGGAGAGGACGACCAGGAGGGTGTTGGGGTCGTCCTCCAACCCTAGGACGTGTCCTTAATGGACCCAACTTGATACATGGGCCAATAGCCCAAGATATGGTGACGCAGCACCCTGGACAGCAAGATCTCTCGGTAATATTTGGATAATTGTCGCCGCTGTGTAGAAGATACGGACATGGGGCTGGATCCAAATGAAAGTAGACTTGTTAAGCTTTCCATCAAGTCCTGAACCATCCAAATCCGAGTCCGTTTGAAGTCGTGGTGACCGTAACAAGTTGGGACTTTTCTGCAGTCCGAATTCAACTTCCAAAACGTGTTGGACTTGGACTCTTTCCTTCCTTTTGCCAAAACTGACGTGGTGACTTTGTGGAGAACATTAAGAACACTTGGACTTGGTCCCCAATCAACTTCATTGATCTTCCAAACTTTCCTTATGCAATCAAACCTTCCCTTCATCCATGCAAGTAATTCTGAAAAAGACAATATACACATTTTATGGTGCAGCACCAATTCATCAAATGTATCAATAATAAGTCTCATATAGAATGGTTGCACCTTTGGTTTAGAAGTGGATAAGATGGTCATATTTGAACCGGTGATGCCCTCATCATTCTCCCCTTCTTGTCTGCAAGTCGTCCTCGACTTGCTCCAATGGCATACAAATGTGCTTACTTTGATATCGGAATACCGAAGGACGACCATATTGCATGGCCACAACAAACAATACTCCCCTTCTTTAGGATGGCCCTGTTGCATATAAGAAAAACTAGGGATACTTTGTTGGACATTATTAGTGTTAGTGCATCCCTTGATTTGATCATGGTATTGTAGCTCCAAAGTAGATTTCATATTAGAGCAAATATAAAATTTATGCACCAAATAATTTCCTTTGCTATCATATTTGCCAATTGCATAAAGTGAACATTGAATAAAGCTTGGCAAAACAGATTTCATAGATATATCATTCTCCAAACTATTCAGGTCACAAAGAAAATCAAATTCGATATAACCTAAGCAATTTAAAGATGATATGATATTCAGCTCCTCTTTCTCACTAGCAATGCGACAAACTCTCCTTACTTTAGCATGCATGTCATTAAGAATAGAATTATCATGTCCAAGCACTAGTCGTGTTGTAGATATAAGTGAAGCATGGTCATACTCACATGGAGTGATTGCAGCATCATATGTGTTGCTTTTCTCGCTCTCCTCTGACATGGTGGGTGTTGCACAAAAAGTCTTTTCCAACTTTTGTAGTGGGTGTAGCTGCTCAAATGGCTCAATGCATTCAATAGTATTGCTCTCATCCTCCTGCAAAATGTTATGGACAGCAAGGGGAAAAAGAGGGTGCTCTATCTCTAGTCGTGGTGATGAAGTTAGAGAAGAAGTATCACACAACTCTTCTTTGTCACAAGGTACAACAAGCAAATCATGTTGTGACAAAGGCATATCATCAACAAGTTCCACTATATTTTGCTCCCTTTCAACATTTAATGTAGATAATTGCTGGCTATAATGTGTCATACCATTCTTGCAAGTATTCAAAGATGAAAGAATCTGATTTTCAACTTTACAAGCAAGACAAAACAAGCAAGATATATGATTATATGTTTCACTGATGAGCAAAGTTTGAATTTCGGAATTGAGCCCTTTCATGAACCTACTCATAATATCTTCCATGCATTCATCCAGACCACCAAACAGGATACAAATTTTAAAATCATGATAGTATTGTCTCACGGTCCTACTACCCTGTTTTAATTCCTCTAGTTTGGTAAGCAAGTAATCAGCATAATATGCAGGAACATATACACCTCTAAAATGCATTTTGAAGTCTTTCCATGTTTGCGGAACAATGTCATGCCTACAAAGATATTTCCATTCATACAAAGCATCCTTAGTTAAAGCATTAGAGGCAGCAAAAACCATTTGTTTCTCTGACAAATCATACTCAACAAATTCCTTATCTACAGCTAGCTCCCATTCAATATATGCATGAGGATCGTAGTTTCCTTCAAAGTAAGGTATTGCAGATTTTATTGTATCAAGTAAAACATTGCAAACCTCATGAGTGCCAAGCTTGTTACCATCCATTTGTTGAGCAAATTGCGAATACACAACCTGAGTAAGGCCATGCTTATTTTCCACGTGAATCCCTGCCATGATTAGAAGAAAACCAAAAACATCCACAATAATATCTATGCTCCAATCAACTACTAGGATGTGGTTGTTGTAAATATAATTCTCTCACTCTCAACCTGTTCAAACGAGCTCTTACCAATTCTTACCAAGCCAAACAAGAGGTGGCAGCAACCAACAAGTTGGAAACCCTGGAAAAAGTGTATCGGTGCCACAGCAACAATTCCTTTCAAGTTGTAGTTGGATATGTGGAGCTGTAGGAAGGCTGAAATTAATGTGCAAGGAAGTACTAGCACCACATTAGTCACAAAGCAAGTTGAGAAATCGTTCAACGGTGGTACCGTGCTGGTCCTAGGCTAGACCGTGCTAGAGACGCGAGCCTAGACACAAACAAAGTCACGGTACAAAAGGAAACAAAAAAGAACAAGAACAGCAAGTTATCACTCCCTTTTTCTCTTCCTCCTCACTTTTTTTTGCCTCTTTCTCTTTCTTTTTTCTTTTCTTTTCTTTCTGATTTTTTCTTCTTCTTTTCTTTTACTTTGCACAACTAGAACAAATCTGAATTTTGACAAATCAGATTTTAAAAGAAACGACTTACAATCTATTTCTCTTTCTTTTCAGGTAGTAACAAGAATAGAGCTAGCAACTCAGATTTTTAAATGTGCCCAAAACAGATTTGCTAGTGTTAAAAAAAAGCAGGGATAGATATGTGCAGCAAAGATGGTGATTACAACGGAGATGTATATGTTGTAGTGGATATTAATATGGTGGTGGTGATGGCAGCGGAGATGGGTATGATTGACAAAGACCGAAATGTGACGAGAACTCGAAACTCTAAAAGTCTAACCCTAAGACCAGCAACTTGACTCAACCGATGTAAACCAAACTCAATAAGCCCTAACTAAGAAGTACCAGCAAAGGCTCAAAAAGATTTATAGGATTATGGAAAAACTAATCTACTATTTTTTGGCTTTTTTGGACTATAGGAAAAATAAAACAGCGAAGGATTGGAAATCTCTCACCGATAAACCTTGCTCTGAATACCAACTGATGCGAACCCGCTAGGGTTTTTGCCCGATCTTTCGATGAGAAACGGGGATAACTCGATTGGTGGATGGAGATGACGTTCACGGCCCGACTACAGCCCTCAAGACCGCGCCTTAGCAACCGATACACCACGTCCAATAGCCGTCACGATCTTGTGGAGCGCGACAACCAGCCCCTAGGGCTCCCGTCCTGCAAGCAATCGAAGAACTAGCAAGAACGAGGAAACAAGCACTGAATTTGCAAGATGAAATTGAAGGTTTCAAACTGAATCTTAATCTACAATGGGGTTCCGAAGACAAGGAGACGGGCGGCTGATCCTGCACGCGCGCCTACAAGCAAGTAGCTAAGGCTAAACTTGATCTAAACAAAACCCAATCTGTTTGTGGCGGCTATGGGGAGGTATTAGAGGAGGAGAGGACGACCAGGAGGGTGTTGGGGTCGTCCTCCAACCCTAGGACGTGTCCTTAATGGACCCAACTTGATACATGGGCCAATAGCCCAAGATATGGTGACGCAGCACCCTGGACAGCAAGATCTCTCGGTAATATTTGGATAATTGTCGCCGCTGTGTAGAAGATACGGACATGGGGCTGGATCCAAATGAAAGTAGACTTGTTAAGCTTTCCATCAAGTCCTGAACCATCCAAATCCGAGTCCGTTTGAAGTCGTGGTGACCGTAACAAGTTGGGACTTTTCTGCAGTCCGAATTCAACTTCCAAAACGTGTTGGACTTGGACTCTTTCCTTCCTTTTGCCAAAACTGACGTGGTGACTTTGTGGAGAACATTAAGAACACTTGGACTTGGTCCCCAATCAACTTCATTGATCTTCCAAACTTTCCTTATGCAATCAAACCTTCCCTTCATCCATGCAAGTAATTCTGAAAAAGACAATATACACATTTTATGGTGCAGCACCAATTCATCAAATGTATCAATAATAAGTCTCATATAGAATGGTTGCACCTTTGGTTTAGAAGTGGATAAGATGGTCATATTTGAACCGGTGATGCCCTCATCATTTGCGGCACCGTTCCTCCGGAAATGAAAGTGCCGAAAACCCACCAAACATGAGTTTCGGGTCAAACGGAGATGATTGGGTGCGTCCGTTTCGAAAAAATCAACCGTGAGTTTTTCAGTGCATCAGTTGGTAAAACGGCCCTCGTGCGCGAGTTTTGCGGCACCGTTCCTCCGAAAATGAAAGTGCCAAAAACCCACCAAACATGAGTTTCGGGTCAAACGAAGATGATTGGGTGTGTCCGTTTCGAAAGATTCAACCATGAGTTTTTCGGTGCATCAGTGGTTAAAACGGCCCTCCTGCTCGAGTTTTGTGGCACCGTTCCTCCGGAAATGAAAGTGCCAAAAACCCACCAAACATGAGTTTTGGGTCAAACGGAGATGATTGGGTGCGTCCGTTGTGAAAGATTCAACTGTGTGTTTTTCGGTGCATCCGTGGGTAAAATGGCCCTCCCATACGAGTTTTGCGGCACCGTTCCTTCGGAAATGAAAGTGCCAAAAACCCACCAGACATGAGTTTTGGGTCAAACGGAGATGATTGGGTGCGTCCGTTTCGAAAGATTCAACCATGAGTTTTTCGGTGCATCAGTGGTTAAAATGGCCCTCCTGCTCGAGTTTTGTGGCACCGTTCCTCCGGAAATGAAAGTGCCAAAAACCCACCAAACATGAGTTTTGTGTCAAACGGAGATAATTGGGTGCGTCCGTTTCGAAAGATTCAACCGTGAGTTTTTCGGTGCATCAGTGGTAAAAACTGCCCTCCTGCTCGAGTTTTGTGGCACCGTTCCTCCGTAAATGAAAGTGCCAAAAACCCACCAAACATGAGTTCTGGGTCAAACGGAGATGATTGGGTGCGTCCATTTCGAAATATTCGACCATGAGTTTTTCAGTGCATCAGTGGTTAAAACGGCCCTCCTGCTCGAGTTTTGTGGCACCGTTCCTCCGGAAATGAAAGTGCCAAAAACCCACCAAACATGAGTTTGGGTCAAACGGAGATGATTGGGTGCGTCCGTTGCGAAAAAATCAACCGTGAGTTTTTCAGTGCATCAGTGGTTAAAACGGCCCTCTTCCGCGAGTTTTGCGGCACCGTTCCTCCGAAAATGAAAGTGCCAAAAACCCACCAAACATGAGTTTCGGGTCAAACGGAGATGATTGGGTGCGTCCGTTTCGAAAGATTCAACCATGAGTTTTTCGGTGCATCAGTGGTTAAAACGGCCCTCCTGCTCGAGTTTTGTGGCACCGTTCCTCCGGAAATGAAAGTGCCAAAAACCCACCAAACATGAGTTTTGGGTCAAACGGAGATGATTGGGTGCGTCCGTTTCGAAAGATTCAACCATGAGTTTTTCGGTGCATCAGTGGTTAAAACGGCCCTCCTGCTCGAGTTTTGTGGCACCGTTCCTCCAAAAATGAAAGTGCCAAAAACCAACCAAACATGAGTTTTGGGTCAAACAGAGATTATTGGATGCGTCCGTTGTGAAAAATTCAACCGTGAGTTTTTCGGTGCATTAGTGGTTAAAACGGCCCTCCTGCGCGAGTTTTGCGGCACCGTTCCTCCAAAAATGAAAGTGCCAAAAACCCACCAAACATGAGTTTTGGGTCAAACGGGTATGATTGGGTGCGTCCGTTGTGAAAAATTCAACCGTGACTTTGTCGGTGCATAAGTGGTTAAAACGGCCCTCCTGCGCGAGTTTTGCGGCACCGTTCCTCCGAAAATGAAAGTGCCAAAAACCCACGAAACATGAGTTTTGGGTCAAACGGAGATGATTGGGTGCGTCCGTTGCGAAAAATTCAACCGTGAGTTTTTTGGTGCATCAGTGGTTAGAACGGCCCTTCTGCGCGAGTTTTGCAGCACCGTTCCTCCAAAAATGGAAGTGCCAAAAACCCACCTGATGAGGACATCAACACCAGCGATACATCCTCTCCGACACAACCTATAGCTGGTCCTCTTACTCGTGCTCGTGCTCGTCAACTTAATCATCAAGTGAGTTCCATGATAAGCTCTTGTCCATCTTGTTTAGACAATGGAAACGCGTGCACTCTTGTTTTGATTAGGAACCAAGGAGAAGACCGAAAGGGAGAAGGACTCGCGCTAGCTGGATTCGGACTGCAGCAAAGCACCAACTTGTGACCGCCACCACGGTTGCATACGGATTCGGATTCAGGCGCTTCAGGACTTGTTGGAAAGCTTATCAAGTTTACTTTCATATGAATCAAGTCTCACGTCAATATCTGTTCGGCAGCAGCGGCAATGATCCAATTACCGTCGACAGGTCTTGCTGTCCAGGGTGCTGCGCACCTCATTTTGGGCTTATGGCCCATGTATCAAGTTGGGTCCATTAGGGACGCGTCCTAGGGTTGGAGGACGACCCCAACACTCTTTTGGTCGTCAATCCATCTACTTATATCCCTCTATAGCCGCCATGGTCGGGTTGGGTTTTGTTTAGATCAAGTTTTGCCTTAGCTACTTGCTTGTAGGCGCGCGTGCAGGATCAGCCGCCCGTCTCCTTGTCTTCGGAACCCCATTGTTGATTAAGATTCAGTTTGAAACCTTCAATTTCATCTTCCAAATTCAGTGCTTGTTTCCTCGTTCTTGCTAGTTCTTCGATTGCTTGCAGGACGGGAGCCCTAGGGGCTGGTTGTCGCGCTCCACAAGATCGTGACGGCTATTGGACGTGGTGTATCGGTTGCTAAGGCGCGGTCTTGAGGGCTGTAGTCGGGCCGTGAACGTCATCTCCATCCACCAATCGAGTTATCCCCGTTTCTCATCGAAAGATCGGGCAAAAACCCTAGCGGGTTCGCATCAGTTGGTAATCAGAGCAAGGTTCTTCGGTGAGAGACTTCTAATCCATTGCTGTTTTTAATTAATTTCCTATAGTCCAGAAAAGCCAAAAAAAATATAGTAGATTAGTTTTTTTCCATAATCCTATTAAACCTTTGTGCCTTGGCTAGTACCGTTTAGTTAGGGCTTGTTGAATTTGCGTTGCTTCGGTTTGTGTCGAGTTGCTGGTCTTAGTGTCTAGTCCTTTAGAGTTTCGAGTTCTTGTCACCATCTATACACAGCCGAGTATTACCATATCTTCTCTCTGTCGAATCTGTTGTGAAGTCCGAATTGAACTGTGGTCTTGGTCCGGATCGAGTTGAGTTCCAATCTGAGTTCCACCAACGTGATAAAAAAAAGGAAACCGAGTAGAACTCGGCAATAGGTGGAATCCGTTTGTGGTTGGTTCTGAGTGGAAACCGAGTAGAACTTGGAGTCCGCTTGTTAATATATCCTGAACTCCATCTACGTGAGTCCTTCTGTGATCCAAAAGAAAGATAACTCCATACTTGTTCGGCCTTACTCTAGAGAGAGAGAGAGTATCTTCTTACCGGAATACCCCTGTACTTTCGGAAAAAGTGTGTGTAGCGAATTGCTCCTTTGTATTCTTTTGTTCATATAATCAGATTTTGAGGTTGCCCAAAAAAAAAGGAAAAAAAAAGAAAAGAGAAAAGATTCAAAAGAAAAGGGGCTGTTTTTCATATTGATTTTAGGTTTGTTCCACCTTGTTTTCAGGGGTGTGCTGTGGTTTTCCTTTGTGTCCAGGCTCGCGTCTCTAGCACGGTCTAGCCTAGGACCAGCACAGTACCGTCGTCGAACGTTTATTCAGCTCGCCTTTATAACTAACGTGGTGCTAGTTCGATCCTTGTTTCAGCCCACCTATAGCTCCACATACTCTACAGCTTGACAGGTCTTGTGCCGCAGCACCGATACACTTCATTCATTGCTGAAGACTTGTTGGTAGACGACCCCTCCTGTCAAGCAAGGTAAGAATTGGTAAGAACTTGTGTAACAAGTTGAGTGTGAGAGACTTGCTGTAGCTACATCCTAGTAGTTGTAGGGCTTTTATTTCTTCACTTGCCTTTCTTGTTGTCTTTGTTTTTGAACCATGACAGGGGGAGATGATGATAACGAAACACTACATACACCTCGCACTAAGGGCATCATACAGCATTTTGAAAGGAAGGTGAAGCTGCACACAGAGGGACTTGATAATGACTTGCAGGTGACAAATGAAAAGCTGGGGCAGTTGGAGGCTACGCAGATGGCCACAAACAACAAGCTTACAAGTTTGGAGGAATCCGTTGCTAGTGTGGACAAAAGCCTTGCTACTCTTCTAAGGCGATTTGATGACTTCCACACCGAAGATAAAGAGAAGCATAAAGAAGAAAAGGAGGGAGATCGAGAGCACGGTAGTCATGAAGATGACTACACTACTGATACTGAGCATGATGATCCAGACGCTCGTGATCGACGACGCCTACGTCACAACCGTAGAGGTATGGGTGGCAACCGCCGACGCGAGGTACACAATAATGATGATGCTTTCAGTAAGATTAAATTTAAGATACCTCCTTTTGATGGTAAATATGACCCTGATGCCTACATTACTTGGGAGATTGCTGTTGATCAAAAGTTTGCATGTCATGAATTTCCTGAGACTACACGTGTTAGGGCTGCTACTAGTGAGTTTACGGATTTTGCTTCTGTTTGGTGGATAGAATATGGAAAGAAAAATCCTAATAACTTACCTAGAACTTGGGATGCGCTGAAACGAGCCATGAGAGCTAGATTTGTTCCATCTTACTGTGCCCGTGATATGATAAATAAGTTGCAGCAATTGAGACAAGGTGCTAAAAGTGTAGAAGAATATTATCAGGAATTACAAACGGGTATGTTGCGTTGTAACCTAGAGGAGGATGAGGAACCGGCTATGGCTAGATTTTTGGGTGGGTTAAATCGGGAAATTCAGGACATCCTCGCTTACAAAGAATACAATAGTGTAACCCGTTTGTTTCATCTTGCTTGTAAAGCTGAAAGGGAAGTGCAGGGACGACGTGCTAGCGCAAGGATTAATATTTCTGCAGGGAAGGCTAATTCATGGCAGCAACGCATGACTACAACTCCATCTACACGTATGTCTACTCCATCATCTAGTGACAAGTCTCGAGCTGCTCCCACAAATTCAGTTGCAAAGACGATGCAAAAGCCTGCTGCGAGTACTTCATCCGTGGCATCGACGGGCAGAACAAGCAACATACAATGTCACCGGTGCAAGGGATATGGACACATGATGCGTGACTGTCCAAACAAGCGAGTTATGATTGTCAAAGATGATGGTGAGTGCTCATCTGCTAGTGATTTTGATGAAGACACGCTTGCACTGCTTGCGACTGACCATGCAGGTAATGAAGAACAAATAGAAGAACATATTAATGCAGGTGAAGCGGACCACTATGAAAGCTTGATCGTGCAGCGAGTGCTTAGTGCACAAATGGAGAAGGCGGAGCAAAATCAGCGACATATTTTATTCCAAACAAAGTGTGTCATCAAAGAGCGTTCTTGCCGCATGATCATTGATGGAGGTAGCTGCAACAACTTGGCAAGCAGCGATATGGTGCAGAAACTTGCCCTCAACACCAAACCACACCCGCATCCCTACTACATCCAATGGCTGAACAACAGTGGTAAGGCAAAGGTAACTAGACTTGTGAGAATCAATTTTTCCATCGCATCCTACAAAGATATTGTTGAATGTGATGTTGTGCCTATGCAAGCTTGTAACATTCTGCTAGGTAGACCTTGGCAATTTGATAGAGATTCTATGCATCATGGTAGATCAAATCAGTATTCTTTTCTATACCATGATCGAAAAATTGTGCTGCATCCTATGTCCCCTGAAACTATTATGCAAACTGATGTTGCAAGGGCTACTAAAGCAAAGAGCGAGAGCAGTAAAAATGATAAATCTGTAATTGGTAACAAAGATGAGATAAAACTGAAAGGACGTTGTATGATAGCTACCAAATCAGATATTAATGAGTTCAATGCATCCACTTCTGTTGCTTATGCTTTGATATGCAAGGATGCTTTGATTTCAATTGAGGATATGCAATGTTCTTTGCCCCCTGCTGTTGCTAACGTTTTGCAGGAGTATTCCGATGTGTTTCCAAGTGCGGTACCAGCGGGGTTGCCACCATTACGCGGGATTGAGCACCAAATTGATCTTATTCCTGGTGCGTCTTTGCCAAACCGTGCGCCATACAAGACAAACCCGGAAGAAACAAAGGAAATTCAGCGACAAGTGCAAGAACTACTGGACAAAGGTTATGTGCGAGAATCCCTTAGCCCTTGTGCTGTTCCAGTAATTTTAGTGCCTAAGAAAGATGGAACATGGCGTATGTGTGTTGATTGTAGAGCTATTAATAATATCACCATTCGATATCGACACCCTATTCCACGATTAGATGATATGCTAGATGAACTGAGTGGTGTTGTTGTGTTTTCAAAAGTTGATTTACGTAGTGGGTACCACCAGATTCGTATGAAATTGGGAGATGAATGGAAAACTGCTTTCAAAACTAAGTTCGGTTTATATGAGTGGTTAGTCATGCCTTTTGGGTTAACTAATGCACCTAGTACTTTCATGAGATTAATGAACGAGGTTTTGCGTGCTTTCATTGGGAAATTTGTTGTCGTATATTTTGATGATATATTAATTTACAGCAAATCATTGGATGAACATCTTGATCATTTACGTGCTGTTTTTAATGCACTACGCGAGGCACGTTTATTTGGTAACCTTGAGAAGTGCACCTTTTGCACCGATCGAGTGTGTTTTCTTGGTTATGTTGTAACTCCACAGGGAATTGAGGTTGATCAAGCCAAGGTGGAAGCTATACAGGGATGGCCTGTCCCAAAGACTATCACCCAGGTGCGGAGTTTCCTAGGACTTGCTGGATTCTATCGCCGTTTTGTGAAGGATTTCAGCACCATTGCTGCACCATTGAATGAGCTTACCAAAAAGGGGGTGCCTTTTGAGTGGGGCAAAACACAAGAGAATTCATTCGACATGTTGAAAGATAAGTTAACTCATGCGCCTCTCCTACAACTTCCTGATTTTAATAAGACTTTTGAGCTTGAATGTGATGCTAGTGGAATTGGTCTGGGAGGTGTTTTGTTACAAGAGGGAAAACCTATTGCATATTTTAGTGAGAAATTGAGTGGGCCTGTTCTCAATTATTCTACTTATGATAAAGAACTCTATGCTCTTGTTCAAACATTAGAGACATGGCAGCATTATTTGTGGCCCAAAGAGTTTGTTATCCATTCTGATCATGAATCTTTAAAACATATTCGTAGTCAAGGAAAACTGAATCGTAGGCATGCAAAATGGGTTGAATTTATTGAATCTTTTCCTTATATTATTAAACACAAGAAAGGGAAGGAGAATATTATTGCTGATGCTTTGTCACGGAGATATACTTTGCTGAATCAACTTGATTATAAGATCTTTGGGTTAGAAACAATTAAGGACCAATATGTTCACGATGCTGATTTTAGAGACGTGTTGCTGCATTGTAAAGATGGAAAAGGATGGAACAAATTCATCGTTAGTGATGGGTTTGTGTTTAGAGCTAACAAGCTATGCATTCCAGCTAGCTCTGTTCGTTTGTTGTTGTTGCAGGAAGCACATGGAGGTGGCTTGATGGGACATTTTGGAGCAAAGAAGACCGAGGACATACTTGCTGGTCATTTCTTTTGGCCAAGGATGAAGAGAGATGTGGAGAGGTTTGTTGCTCGTTGCACAACATGTCAAAAGGCAAAGTCACGGTTAAATCCCCACGGTTTGTATCTACCTCTTCCTGTTCCTAATGCTCCTTGGGAGGATATATCTATGGATTTTGTGTTGGGTTTACCAAGGACTAGGAGGGGACGTGATAGTGTGTTTGTGGTTGTTGATAGATTTTCTAAGATGGCACATTTCATACCATGTCATAAAACTGATGATGCTACAAATATTGCTGATTTGTTCTTTCGAGAAATTGTTCGCTTACATGGTGTGCCCAACACAATTGTTTCTGATCGTGATGCTAAATTTCTTAGTCATTTTTGGAAGACTTTGTGGTTTAAATTGGGGACTAAGCTTTTATTTTCCACCACTTGTCATCCCCAAACTGATGGTCAAACGGGGATGATTGGGTGCGCGAGTTTTGCTTGCCCGTTCCTCCGGAAATGAAAGTGCCAAAAACCCACCAAACATGAGTTTTGGGTCAAACGGGGATGATTGGGTGCGTCCGTTGTGAAAAATTCAACCGTGAATTTTTCGGTGCATCAGTGGTGAAAACGGCCCTCCTGCGCGAGTTTTGCGGCACCGTTCCTCCGAAAATGGAAGTGCCAAAAACCCAACAAACATGAGTTTTGGGTCAAACGGAGATGATTGGGTGCGTCCGTTGTGAACAATTCAACCGTGAATTTTTCGGTGCATCAGTGGTTAAAACGGCCCTCCTGCGCGAGTTTTGCGGCACCGTTCCTCCGAAAATGAAAGTGCCAAAAACCCACCAAACATGAGTTTTGGGTCAAACGGAGATGATTGGGTGCGTCCGTTGTGAAGAATTCAACCGTGAATTTTTCGGTGCATCAGTGTTTAAAATGGCCCTCCTGCGCGAGTTTTGCTTGCCCGTTCCTCTGGAAATGGAAGTGCCAAAAACCCAACAAACTTGAGTTTTGGGTCAAACGGAGATGATTGGGTGCGTCCGTTGTGAAAAATTCAACCGTGAATTTTTCGGTGCATCATTGGTTAAAACGGCCCTCCTGCGCGAGTTTTGCGGCACCGTTCCTCCGAAAATGAAAGTGCCAAAAACCCACCAAACATGAGTTTTGGGTCAAACGGAGATGATTGGGTGCGTCCGTTGTGAACAATTCAACCTTGAGTTTTTCGGTGCATCAGTGGTAAAAATGGCCCTCCTGCGCGAGTTTTGCCTGCCCGTTCCTCCGGAAATGAAAGTGCCAAAAACCCACCAAACATGAGTTTTGGGTCAAACGGGGATGATTGGGTGCGTCCGTTGTGAAAAATTCAACCGCGAATTTTTCGGTGCATCAGTGGTGAAAACGGCCCTCCTGCGCGAGTTTTGCGGCACCGTTCCTCCGAAAATGGAACTGCCAAAAACCAAACAAACATGAGTTTTGGGTCAAACGGAGATGATTGGATGCGTCCGTTGTGAACAATTCAACCTTGAATTTTTCGGTTCATCAGTGGTAAAATTGGCACTCCTGCGCGAGTTTTGCTTGCCCGTTCCTCCGGAAATGAAAGTGCCAAAAACCCACCAAACATGAGTTTTGGGTCAAACGGAGACGATTGGGTGCGTCCGTTGCGAAAAATTCAACCGTGAGTTTTTCGGTGCATTAGTGGTTAAAACGGCCCTCCTGCCCGAGTTTTGCAGCACCGTTCCTCCGAAAATGAAAGTGCCAAAAACCCACCAAACATGAGTTTTGGGTCAAACGGGGATGATTGGGTGCGTCCGTTGTGAAAGATTCAACTGTGTGTTTTTCGGTGCATCCGTGGGTAAAATTCAACCGTGAGTTTTTCGGTGCATCAGTGGTTAAAACGGCCCTCCTGCGCGAGTTTTGCGGCACCGTTCCTCCGAAAATGAAAGTGCCAAAAACCCACCAAACATGAGTTTTGGGTCAAACGGGGATGATTGGGTGCGTCCGTTGTGAAAAATTCAACCGTGAATTTTTCGGTGCATCAGTGGTGAAAACGGCCCTCCTGCGCGAGTTTTGCGGCACCGTTCCTCCGAAAATGGAAGTGCCAAAAACCCAACAAACATGAGTTTTGGGTCAAACGGGGATGATTGTGTGCATCCGTTGTGAAAAATTCAACCGTGAATTTTTCGGTGCATCAGTGGTGAAAACGACCCTCCCGCGCGATTTTGCGGCACCGTTCCTCCGGAAATGAATGTGCCAAAAACCCACCAAACATGAGTTTTGGGTCAAACGGAGATGATTGGGTTCGTCCGTTGCCAAAAATTCAACCGTGAGTTTTTCAGTGCATTAGTGGTTAAAACGGCTCTCCTGCGCGAGTTTTGCAGCACCATTCCTCCGAAAATGAAAGTGCCCAAAACCCACCAAACATGAGTTTTGGGTCAAACGGAGATGATTGGGTGCGTCCGTTGTGAAAGATTCAACTGTGTGTTTTTCGGTGCATCCGTGGGTAAAATGGCCCTCCCATACGAGTTTTGCGGCACCGTTCCTCCGGAAATGAAAATGCCAAAAACCCACCAAACATGAGTTTTGGGTCAAACGGAGATGATTGGGTGCGTCCGTTGTGAAAAATTCAACCGTGAATTTTTCGGTGCATCAGTGGTGAAAACGGCCCTCCTGCGCGAGTTTTGCGGCACGGTTCCTCCGAAAATGAAAGTGCCAAAAACCCACCAAACATGAGTTTTGGGTCAAACGGAGACGATTGGGTGCGTCCGTTGCGAAAAATTCAACCGTGAGTTTTTCGGTGCATTAGTGGTTAAAACGGCCCTCCTGCCCGAGTTTTGCAGCACCGTTCCTCCGAAAATGAAAGTGCCAAAAACCCACCAAACATGAGTTTTGGGTCAAACGGGGACGATTGGGTGCGTCCGTTGTGAAAAATTCAACCGTGAATTTTTCGGTGCATCAGTGGTGAAAACGGCCCTCCTGCGCGAGTTTTGCGGCACCGTTCCTCCGAAAATGGAAGTGCCAAAAACCCACCAAACATGAGTTTTGGGTCAAACGGGGATGATTGGGTGCGTCCGTTGTGAATAATTCAACCGTGAATTTTTCGGTGCATCAGTGGTAAAAATGGCCCTCCTGCGCGAGTTTTGCTTGCCCGTTCCTCCGGAAATGAAAGTGCCAAAAACCCACCAAACATGAGTTTTGGGTCAAACGGGGAGGATTGGGTGCGTCCGTTGTCAAAAATTCAACCATGAGTTTTTCGGTGCATCAGTGGTTAAAACGGCCCTCCTGCGCGAGTTTTGCAGCACCGTTCCTCCGAAAATGAAAGTGCCAAAAACCCACCAAACATGAGTTTTGGGTCAAACGGGGATGATTGTGTGCGTCCGTTGTGAAAAATTCAACCGTGAATTTTTCGGGGCATCAGTGGTGAAAACGACCCTCCTGCGCGATTTTGCGGCACCGTTCCTCTGGAAATGAATGTGCCAACAACCCACCAAACATGAGTTTTGGGTCAAACGGAGATGATTGGGTTCGTCCGTTGCGAAAAATTCAACCATGAGTTTTTCGGAGCATTAGTGGTTAAAACGGCTCTCCTGCGCGATTTTGCGGCACCGTTACTCCGGAAATGAATGTGCCAAAAACCCACCCAAACATGAGTTTTGGGTCAAACAGAGATGATTGGGTTCGTCCGTTGCGAAAAATTCAACCGTGAGTTTTTGGGTGCATCAGTGGTGGAAACGGCCCTCCTGTGCGAGTTTTGCGGCACCGTACCTTCTGAAATAAAAGTGCCAAAAACCCACAAAACATGAGTTTTGGGTCAAACGAAGATGATTGGGTGCGTCCGTTGCAAAAAATTCAACCGTGAGTTTTTCGGTGCATCAGCGGGTAAAATGGCCCTCCTGCGCGAGTTTTGCAGCACTGTTCCTCCGAAAATGTAAGTGCCAAAAACCCACCAAACATGATTTTTGGGTCAAACGGAGATGATTGGGTGCGTCCATTGTGAAAAATTCAACCATGAGTTTTTCGCTGCATTCTTGGGTAAAACGGCCCTCCTGCGCGAGTTTTGCAGCAACGTTCCTCCGAAAATGAAAGTGCCAAAAACCCACCAAACATGAGTTTTGGGTCAAACGGGGATGATTTGGTGCGTTCGTTGTAAAAAAATCAACCGTGAATTTTTCGGTGCAGCAGTGCTGAAAACGGACCTGCTGCGCGAGTTTTGCGGCACCGTTCCTCCGAAAATGGAAGCGCCAAAAACCCACCAAACATGAGTTTTGGGTCAAACGGAGATGATTGGGTGCGTGCGTTGTGAACAATTCAACCGTGAATTTTTCGGTGCATCAGTGTTTAAAATGGCCCTCCTGCGCGAGTTTTGCTTGCCCGTTCCTCCGGAAATGAAAGTGTCAAAAACCCAACAAACATGAGTTTTGGGTCAAACGGAGATGATTGGGTGCGTCCGTTGTGAAAAATTCAACCATGAGTTTTTCGGTGCATCAGTGGTTAAAATGGCCCTCCTGCGCGAGTTTTGCGGCACCGTTCCTCCGAAAATGAAAGTGCCAAAAACCCCCCAAACATGAGTTTTGGGTCAAACGGGGATGATTGGGTGCGTCCGTTGTGAAAAATTTAACCCTGAATTTTTCGGTGCATCAGTGGTTAAAACGGCCCTCCTGCGCGAGTTTTGCGGCACCGTTCCTCCGAAAATGAAAGTGCCAAAAACCCACCAAATATGAGTTTTGGGTCAAACGGAGATGATTGGGTGCATCCGTTGTGAACAATTCAACCGTGAATTTTTCGGTGCATCAGTGGTGAAAACGACCCTCCTGCGCGATTTTGCGGCACCGTTCCTCCGGAAATGAATGTGCCAAAAACCCACCCAAACATGAGTTTTGGGTCAAACAGAGATGATTGGGTTCGTCCGTTGCGAAAAATTCAACCGTGAGTTTTTCGGTGCATTAGTGGTTAAAACGGCCCTCCTGCGCGAGTTTTGCGGCACCGTTCCTCCGAAAATGAAAGTGCCAAAAACCCACCAAACATGAGTTTTGGGTCAAACGGAGATGATTGGGTGCGTCCGTTGTGAACAATTCAACCTTGAGTTTTTCGGTGCATCAGTGGTAAAAATGGCCCTCCTGCGCGAGTTTTGCCTGCCCGTTCCTCCGGAAATGAAAGTGCCAAAAACCCACCAAACATGAGTTTTGGGTCAAACGGGGATGATTGGGTGCGTCCGTTGTGAAAAATTCAACCGCGAATTTTTCGGTGCATCAGTGGTGAAAACGGCCCTCCTGCGCGAGTTTTGCGGCACCGTTCCTCCGAAAATGGAACTGCCAAAAACCAAACAAACATGAGTTTTGGGTCAAACGGAGATGATTGGATGCGTCCGTTGTGAACAATTCAACCTTGAATTTTTCGGTTCATCAGTGGTAAAATTGGCACTCCTGCGCGAGTTTTGCTTGCCCGTTCCTCCGGAAATGAAAGTGCCAAAAACCCACCAAACATGAGTTTTGGGTCAAACGGAGACGATTGGGTGCGTCCGTTGCGAAAAATTCAACCGTGAGTTTTTCGGTGCATTAGTGGTTAAAACGGCCCTCCTGCCCGAGTTTTGCAGCACCGTTCCTCCGAAAATGAAAGTGCCAAAAACCCACCAAACATGAGTTTTGGGTCAAACGGGGATGATTGGGTGCGTCCGTTGTGAAAGATTCAACTGTGTGTTTTTCGGTGCATCCGTGGGTAAAATTCAACCGTGAGTTTTTCGGTGCATCAGTGGTTAAAACGGCCCTCCTGCGCGAGTTTTGCGGCACCGTTCCTCCGAAAATGAAAGTGCCAAAAACCCACCAAACATGAGTTTTGGGTCAAACGGGGATGATTGGGTGCGTCCGTTGTGAAAAATTCAACCGTGAATTTTTCGGTGCATCAGTGGTGAAAACGGCCCTCCTGCGCGAGTTTTGCGGCACCGTTCCTCCGAAAATGGAAGTGCCAAAAACCGAACAAACATGAGTTTTGGGTCAAACGGGGATGATTGTGTGCATCCGTTGTGAAAAATTCAACCGTGAATTTTTCGGTGCATCAGTGGTGAAAACGACCCTCCCGCGCGATTTTGCGGCACCGTTCCTCCGGAAATGAATGTGCCAAAAACCCACCAAACATGAGTTTTGGGTCAAACGGAGATGATTGGGTTCGTCCGTTGCCAAAAATTCAACCGTGAGTTTTTCAGTGCATTAGTGGTTAAAACGGCTCTCCTGCGCGAGTTTTGCAGCACCATTCCTCCGAAAATGAAAGTGCCCAAAACCCACCAAACATGAGTTTTGGGTCAAACGGAGATGATTGGGTGCGTCCGTTGTGAAAGATTCAACTGTGTGTTTTTCGGTGCATCCGTGGGTAAAATGGCCCTCCCATACGAGTTTTGCGGCACCGTTCCTCCGGAAATGAAAATGCCAAAAACCCACCAAACATGAGTTTTGGGTCAAACGGAGATGATTGGGTGCGTCCGTTGTGAAAAATTCAACCGTGAATTTTTCGGTGCATCAGTGGTGAAAACGGCCCTCCTGCGCGAGTTTTGCGGCACGGTTCCTCCGAAAATGAAAGTGCCAAAAACCCACCAAACATGAGTTTTGGGTCAAACGGAGACGATTGGGTGCGTCCGTTGCGAAAAATTCAACCGTGAGTTTTTCGGTGCATTAGTGGTTAAAACGGCCCTCCTGCCCGAGTTTTGCAGCAGCGTTCCTCCGAAAATGAAAGTGCCAAAAACCCACCAAACATGAGTTTTGGGTCAAACGGGGATGATTTGGTGCGTTCGTTGTAAAAAAATCAACCGTGAATTTTTCGGTGCAGCAGTGCTGAAAACGGACCTGCTGCGCGAGTTTTGCGGCACCGTTCCTCCGAAAATGGAAGCGCCAAAAACCCACCAAACATGAGTTTTGGGTCAAACAGAGATGATTGGGTGCGTGCGTTGTGAACAATTCAACCGTGAATTTTTCGGTGCATCAGTGTTTAAAATGGCCCTCCTGCGCGAGTTTTGCTTGCCCGTTCCTCCGGAAATGAAAGTGTCAAAAACCCAACAAACATGAGTTTTGGGTCAAACGGAGATGATTGGGTGCGTCCGTTGTGAAAAATTCAACCATGAGTTTTTCGGTGCATCAGTGGTTAAAATGGCCCTCCTGCGCGAGTTTTGCGGCACCGTTCCTACGAAAATGAAAGTGCCAAAAACCCCCCAAACATGAGTTTTGGGTCAAACGGGGATGATTGGGTGCGTCCGTTGTGAAAAATTTAACCGTGAATTTTTCGGTGCATCAGTGGTTAAAACGGCCCTCCTGCGCGAGTTTTGCGGCACCGTTCCTCCGAAAATGAAAGTGCCAAAAACCCACCAAATATGAGTTTTGGGTCAAACGGAGATGATTGGGTGCATCCGTTGTGAACAATTCAACCGTGAATTTTTCGGTGCATCAGTGGTGAAAACGACCCTCCTGCGCGATTTTGCGGCACCGTTCCTCCGGAAATGAATGTGCCAAAAACCCACCCAAACATGAGTTTTGGGTCAAACAGAGATGATTGGGTTCGTCCGTTGCGAAAAATTCAACCGTGAGTTTTTCGGTGCATTAGTGGTTAAAACGGCTCTCCAGCGCGAGTTTTGCAGCAACGTTCCTCCGAAAATGAAAGTTCCCAAAACCCACCAAATATGAGTTTTGGGTCAAACGGAGATAATTGGGTGCGTCCGTTGTGAAAGATTCAACTGTGTGTTTTTCGGTGCATCCGTGAGTAAAATGGCTCTCCCATACGAGTTTTGCGGCACCGTTCCTCCGGAAATGAAAGTGCCAAAAACCCACCAAACATGAGTTTTGGGTCAAACGGGGATGATTGGGTGCGTCCGTTGTGAAAAATTCAACCGTGAATTTTTCGGTGCATCAGTGGTGAAAACGGCCCTCCTGCGCGAGTTTTGCGGCACCGTTCCTCCGAAAATGGAAGTGCCAAAAACCCACCAAACATGAGTTTTGGGTCAAACGGAGATGATTGGGTGCGTCCGTTGTGAACAATTCAACCGTGAATTTTTCGGTGCATCAGTGGTAAAAATGGCCCTCCTGCGTGAGTTTTGCTTGCCCGTTCCTCCGGAAATGAAAGTGCCATAAACCCACCAAACATGAGTTTTGGGTCAAACGGGGATGATTGGGTGCGTCCGTTGTGAAAAATTCAACCGTGAATTTTTCGGTGCATCAGTGGTGAAAACGACCCTCCCGCGCGATTTTGCGGCACCGTTCCTCCGGAAATGAATGTGCCAAAAACCCACCAAACATGAGTTTTGGGTCAAACGGAGATGATTGGGTTCGTCCGTTGCCAAAAATTCAACCGTGAGTTTTTCAGTGCATTAGTGGTTAAAACGGCTCTCCTGCGCGAGTTTTGCAGCACCATTCCTCCGAAAATGAAAGTGCCCAAAACCCACCAAACATGAGTTTTGGGTCAAACGGAGGTGATTGGGTGCGTCCGTTGTGAAAGATTCAACTGTGTGTTTTTCGGTGCATCCGTGGGTAAAATGGCCCTCCCATACGAGTTTTGCGGCACCGTTCCTCCGGGAATGAAAATGCCAAAAACCCACCAAACATGAGTTTTGGGTCAAACGGAGATGATTGGGTGCGTCCGTTGTGAAAAATTCAACCGTGAATTTTTCGGTGCATCAGTGGTGAAAACGGCCCTCCTGCGCGAGTTTTGCGGCACCGTTCCTCCGAAAATGGAAGTGCCAAAAACCCAACAAACATGAGTTTTGGGTCAAACGGGGATGATTGTGTGCGTCCGTTGTGAAAAATTCAACCGTGAATTTTTCGGGGCATCAGTGTTTAAAATGGCCCTCCTGCGCGAGTTTTGCTTGCCCGTTTCTCCGAAAATGGAAGTGCCAAAAACCCAACAAACATGAGTTTTGGGTCAAACGGAGATGATTGAGTGCGTCCGTTGTGAAAAATTCAACCGTGAGTTTTTCGGTGCATCAGTGGTTAAAGCGGCCCTCCTGCGCGAGTTTTGCAGCACGGTTCCTCCAAAAATGAAAGTGCCAAAAACCCACCAAACATGAGTTCTGGGTCAAACGGAGATGATTGGTTGCGTCCGTTGGGAACAATTCAACCATGAATTTTTCGGTGAATCAGTGGTTAAAACGGCCCTCCTGCGCGAGTTTTGCGTCACCGTTCCTCCGAAATGAATGTGCCAAAAACCCGCCAAACATGTGTTTTGTGTCAAACGGGGATGATTGGGTGCGTCCGTTGTGAAAGATTGAACTGTGTGTTTTTCGGTGCATCAGTGGTGAAAACGGCCCTCCAGCCCGAGTTTTGCGGCACCGTTCCTCCGAAAATGAAAGTGCCAAAAACCCACCAAACATGATTTTTGGGTCAAACGAAGATGATTGGGTGCGTCCGATGTGAACAATTAAACCCTGAATTTTTCGGTGCATCAGTGGGTAAGACGGCCCTGCTGCGCGAGTTTTGCGGCACCGTTCCTCCGAAAATGGAAGTGCCAAAAACCCACCAAACATGAGTTTTGGGTCAAACGGGAATGATTGGGTGCGTCCGTTGTGAACAATTCAACCGTGAGTTTTTCGGTGCATCAGTGGTAAAAACGGCCCTCCTGCGTGTGTTTTGCTTGCCCGTTCCTCCGGAAATGAAAGTGCCAAAAACCCACCAAACATGAGTTTTGGGTCAAACGGGGATGATTGGGTGCGTCTGTGGTGAAAAAGGTCCTCCTGCGCGAGTTTTGCGGCACCGTTCCTCCGAAAATGAATGTGCCAAAAACCCACCAAACATGTGTTTTGTGTCAAACGGAGATGATTGGGTGCGTCCGTTGTGAAAGATTGAACTGTGTGTTTTTCGGTGCATCCGTGGGTAAAACGACCCTCCTGCGCGAGTTTTGCGGCACCGTTCCTCCGAAAATGAAAGTGCCAAAAACCCACCAAACATGAGTTTTGGGTCAAACGGAGATGATTGGGTGCGTCCGTCGTGAACAATTCAACAGTGAATTTTTTGGTGCATCAGTGGTTAAAACGGCCCTCCGTGCGAGTTTTGCGGCACCGTTCCTCCGAAAATGAAAGTGCCAAAAACCCACCAAACATGAGTTTTGGGTCAAACGGGGATGATTGGGTGCGTCCATTGTGAAAAATTCAACCGTGAATTTTTCGGTGCATCAGTGGTGAAAACGGCCCTCCTGCGCGAGTTTTGCGGCACGGTTCCTCCGAAAATGAAAGTGCCAAAAACCCACCAAACATGAGTTCTGGGTAAAACGCAGATGATTGGTTGCGTGCGTTGTGAACAATTGAACCGTGAATTTTTCGGTGCATCAGTGTTTAAAATGGCCCTCCTGCGTGAGTTTTGCTTGCCCGTTCCTCCGGAAATGAAAGTGCCAAAAACCCAACAAACATGAGTTTTAGGTCAAACAGAGATGATTGGGTGCGTCCGTTGTGAAAAATTCAACCGTGAGTTTTTCGGTGAATCAGTGGTAAAAACGGTCGTCCTGCGCGAGTTTTGCGGCACCGTTCCTCCGAAAATGAATGTGCCAAAAAACCACCAAGCATGTGTTTTGTGTCAAACGGAGATGATTGGGTGCGTCCGTTGTGAAAGATTGAACTGTGTGTTTTTCGGTGCATCCGTGGGTAATACGACCCTCCTGCGCGAGTTTTGCGGCACCGTTCCTCCGAAAATGAAAGTGCCAAAAACCTACCAAACATGAGTTTTGGGTTAAACGGAGATGATGGGGTGCGTCCGTTGTGAACAATTCAACAGTGAATTTTTCGGTGCATCAGTGGTTAAAACGGCCCTCCTGTGCAAGTTTTGCGGCACCGTTCCTCCGAAAATGAAAGTGCCAAAAACCCACCAAACATGAGTTTTGGGTCAAACGGGGATGATTGGGTGCGTCCGTTGTGAAAAATTCAACCGTGAATTTTTCGGGGCATCAGTGGTGAAAACGGCCCTTCTGCGCGAGTTTTGCGGCATCGTTCCTCCGAAAATGAAAGTGCCAAAAACCCACCAAACATGAGTTCTGGGTCAAACGGAGATGATTGGTTGCGTCCGTTGGGAACAATTCAACCGTGAATTTTTCAGTGCATCAGTGGTTAAAACGGCCCTCCTGCGCGAGTTTTGCGGCACCGTTCCTCCGAAATGAATGTGCCAAAAACCCACCAAACATGTGTTTTGTGTCAAACGGAGATGATTGGGTGCGTCCGTTGTGAAAGATTGAACTGTGTGTTTTTCGGTGCATCCGTGGGTAAAACGACCCTCCTGCGCGAGTTTTGCGGCACCGTTCCTCCGAAAATGAAAGTGCCAAAAACCCACCAAACATGAGTTTTGGGTCAAACGAAGATGATTGGGTGCGTCCGTTGTGAACAATTCAACAGTGAATTTTTCGGTGCATCAGTGGTTAAAACGGCCCTCCTGTGCGAGTTTTGCGGCACCGTTTCTCTGAAAATGAAAGTGCCAAAAACCCACCAAACATGAGTTTTGGGTCAAACGGGGATGATTGGGTGCGTCCGTTGTGAAAAATTCAACCGTGAATTTTTCGGTGCATCAGTGGTGAAAACGGCCCTCCTGCGCGAGTTTTGCGGCACGGTTCCTCCGAAAATTAAAGTGCCAAAAACCCACCAAACATGAGTTCTGGGTCAAACGGAGATGATTGGTTGCGTGCGTTGTAAACAATTGAACCGTGAATTTTTCGGTGCATCAGTGTTTAAAATGGCCCTCCTGCGTGAGTTTTGCTTGCCCATTCCTCCAGAAATGAAAGTGCCAAAAACCCAACAAACATGAGTTTTAGGTCAAACGGAGATGATTGGGTGCGTCCGTTGTGAAAAATTCAACCGTGAGTTTTTCGGTGAATCAGTGGTAAAAACGGTCCTCCTGCGCGAGTTTTGCGGCACCGTTCCTCCGAAAATGAAAGTGCCAAAAACCCACCAAACATGAGTTTTGGGTCAAACGGGGATGAATTGGTGTGTCCGTTGTGAAAAATTCAACCATGAATTTTTCGGTGCATCAGTGGTGAAAACGGCCCTCCTGCGCGAGTTTTGCGGCATCGTTCCTCCGAAAATGAAAGTGCCAAAAACCCACCAAACATGAGTTCTGGGTCAAACGGAGATGATTGGTTGCGTCCGTTGGGAACAATTCAACCGTGAATTTTTCGGTGCATCAGTGGTTAAAACGGCCCTCCTGCGCGAGTTTTGCGGCACCGTTCCTCCAGAAATGGAAGTGCCAAAAACCAACCAAACATGAGTTTTGGGTCAAACGGAGATGATTGGGTGCGTGCGTTGTGAACAATTCAACCGTGAATTTTTCGGTGCATCAATGGTGAAAACGGCCCTCCTGCGCGAGTTTTGCGGCACCGTTCCTCCGAAAATGAAAGTGCCAAAAACCCACCAAACATGATTTTTGGGTCAAACGAAGATGATTGGGTGCGTCCGATGTGAACAATTAAACCCTGATTTTTTTGGGGCATCAGTGGGTAAGACGGCCCTACTGCGCGAGTTTTGCGGCACCGTTCCTCCGAAAATGGAAGTGCCAAAAACCCACCAAACATGAGTTTTGGGTCAAACGGGGATGATTGGGTGCGTCCGTTGTGAACAATTCAACCGTGAGTTTTTCGATGCATCAGTGGTAAAAACGGCCCTCCTGCGTGAGTTTTCTTGCCCGTTCCTCCGGAAATGAAAGTGCCAAAAACCCACCAAACATGAGTTTTGGTCAAACGGAGATGATTGGGTGCGTCCGTTGTGAACAATTCAACCGTGAGTTTTTCGGTGCATCAGTGGTAAAAACGGCCCTCCTGCGTGAGTTTTGCTTGCCCGTTCCTCCGGAAATGAAAGTGCCAAAAACCCACCAAACATGAGTTTTGGGTCAAACGGGGATGATTGGGTGCGTTTGTTGTGAGAAATTCAACCGTGAATTTTTCGGTGCATCAGTGGTGAAAACGGCCCTGCCGCGCGAGTTTTGCGGCACCGTTCCTCCGAAAATGGAAGTGCCAAAAACCCACCAAACATGAGTTTTGGGTCAAACGGAGATGATTGGGTGCGTGCGTTGTGAACAATTCAACCGTGAATTTTTCGGTGCATCAGTGTTTAAAATGGCCCTCCTGCGCGAGTTTTGCTTGCCCGTTCCTCCGAAAATGGAAGTGCCAAAAACCCAACAAACATGAGTTTTGGGTCAAACGGAGATGATTGGGTGCGTCCGTTGTGAAAAATTCAACCGTGAGTTTTTCGGTGCATCAGTGGTTAAAACGGCCCTCCTGCGCGAGTTTTGCGGCACCGTTCCTCCGAAAATGAAAGTGCCAAAAACCCCCCAAACATGAGTTTTGGGTCAAACGGGGATGATTGGGTGCGTCCGTTGTGAAAAATTCAACCGTGAATTTTTCGGTGCATCAGTGGTTAAAACGGCCCTCCTGCGCGAGTTTTGCGGCACCGTTCCTCCGAAAATGAAAGTTCCAAAAACCCCCCAAACATGAGTTTTGGGTCAAACGGGGATGATTGGGTGCGTCCGTTGTGAAAAATTCAATCGTGAATTTTTCGGTGCATCAGTGGTTAAAACGGCCCTCCTGCGCGAGTTTTGCGGCACCGTTCCTCCGAAAATGAAAGTGCCAGAAACCCACCAAACATGAGTTTTGGGTCAAACGGAGAAGATTGGGTGCATCCGTTGTGAACAATTCAACCGTGAATTTTTCGGTGCATCAGTGGTGAAAACGACCTTCCTGCGCGATTTTGCGGCACCGTTCCTCCGGAAATGAATGTGCCAAAAACCCACCAAACATGAGTTTTGGGTCAAACAGAGATGATTGAGTTCGTCCGTTGCGAAAAATTCAACCGTGAGTTTTTCGGTGCATTAGTGGTTAAAACGGCTCTCCTGCGCGAGTTTTGCAGCACCGTTCCTCCGAAAATGAAAGTGCCCAAAACCCACCAAACATGAGTTTTGGGTCAAACGGAGATGATTGGGTGCGTCCGTTGTGAAAGATTCAACTGTGTGTTTTTCGGTGCATCCGTGGGTAAAATGGCCCTCCCATACGAGTTTTGCGGCACCGTTCCTCCGGGAATGAAAATGCCAAAAACCCACCAAACATGAGTTTTGGGTCAAACGGAGATGATTGGGTGCGTCCGTTGTGAAAAATTCAACCGTGAATTTTTCGGTGCATCAGTGGTGAAAACGGCCCTCCTGCGCGAGTTTTGCGGCACCGTTCCTCCGAAAATGGAAGTGCCAAAAACCCAACAAACATGAGTTTTGGGTCAAACGGGGATGATTGTGTGCGTCCGTTGTGAAAAATTCAACCGTGAATTTTTCGGGGCATCAGTGTTTAAAATGGCCCTCCTGCGCGAGTTTTGCTTGCCCGTTTCTCCGAAAATGGAAGTGCCAAAAACCCAACAAACATGAGTTTTGGGTCAAACGGAGATGATTGAGTGCGTCCGTTGTGAAAAATTCAACCGTGAGTTTTTCGGTGCATCAGTGGTTAAAGCGGCCCTCCTGCGCGAGTTTTGCAGCACGGTTCCTCCAAAAATGAAAGTGCCAAAAACCCACCAAACATGAGTTCTGGGTCAAACGGAGATGATTGGTTGCGTCCGTTGGGAACAATTCAACCATGAATTTTTCGGTGAATCAGTGGTTAAAACGGCCCTCCTGCGCGAGTTTTGCGTCACCGTTCCTCCGAAATGAATGTGCCAAAAACCCGCCAAACATGTGTTTTGTGTCAAACGGGGATGATTGGGTGCGTCCGTTGTGAAAGATTGAACTGTGTGTTTTTTCGGTGCATCAGTGGTGAAAACGGCCCTCCAGCCCGAGTTTTGCGGCACCGTTCCTCCGAAAATGAAAGTGCCAAAAACCCACCAAACATGATTTTTGGGTCAAACGAAGATGATTGGGTGCGTCCGATGTGAACAATTAAACCCTGAATTTTTCGGTTGCATCAGTGGGTAAGACGGCCCTGCTGCGCGAGTTTTGCGGCACCGTTCCTCCGAAAATGGAAGTGCCAAAAACCCACCAAACATGAGTTTTGGGTCAAACGGGAATGATTGGGTGCGTCCGTTGTGAACAATTCAACCGTGAGTTTTTCGGTGCATCAGTGGTAAAAACGGCCCTCCTGCGTGTGTTTTGCTTGCCCGTTCCTCCGGAAATGAAAGTGCCAAAAACCCACCAAACATGAGTTTTGGGTCAAACGGGGATGATTGGGTGCGTCTGTGGTGAAAAAGGTCCTCCTGCGCGAGTTTTGCGGCACCGTTCCTCCGAAAATGAATGTGCCAAAAACCCACCAAACATGTGTTTTGTGTCAAACGGAGATGATTGGGTGCGTCCGTTGTGAAAGATTGAACTGTGTGTTTTTCGGTGCATCCGTGGGTAAAACGACCCTCCTGCGCGAGTTTTGCGGCACCGTTCCTCCGAAAATGAAAGTGCCAAAAACCCACCAAACATGAGTTTTGGGTCAAACGGAGATGATTGGGTGCGTCCGTCGTGAACAATTCAACAGTGAATTTTTTGGTGCATCAGTGGTTAAAACGGCCCTCCTGTGCGAGTTTTGCGGCACCGTTCCTCCGAAAATGAAAGTGCCAAAAACCCACCAAACATGAGTTTTGGGTCAAACGGGGATGATTGGGTGCGTCCATTGTGAAAAATTCAACCGTGAATTTTTCGGTGCATCAGTGGTGAAAACGGCCCTCCTGCGCGAGTTTTGCGGCACGGTTCCTCCGAAAATGAAAGTGCCAAAAACCCACCAAACATGAGTTCTGGGTAAAACGCAGATGATTGGTTGCGTGCGTTGTGAACAATTGAACCGTGAATTTTTCGGTGCATCAGTGTTTAAAATGGCCCTCCTGCGTGAGTTTTGCTTGCCCGTTCCTCCGGAAATGAAAGTGCCAAAAACCCAACAAACATGAGTTTTAGGTCAAACAGAGATGATTGGGTGCGTCCGTTGTGAAAAATTCAACCGTGAGTTTTTCGGTGAATCAGTGGTAAAAACGGTCGTCCTGCGCGAGTTTTGCGGCACCGTTCCTCCGAAAATGAATGTGCCAAAAAACCACCAAGCATGTGTTTTGTGTCAAACGGAGATGATTGGGTGCGTCCGTTGTGAAAGATTGAACTGTGTGTTTTTCGGTGCATCCGTGGGTAATACGACCCTCCTGCGCGAGTTTTGCGGCACCGTTCCTCCGAAAATGAAAGTGCCAAAAACCTACCAAACATGAGTTTTGGGTTAAACGGAGATGATGGGGTGCGTCCGTTGTGAACAATTCAACAGTGAATTTTTCGGTGCATCAGTGGTTAAAACGGCCCTCCTGTGCAAGTTTTGCGGCACCGTTCCTCCGAAAATGAAAGTGCCAAAAACCCACCAAACATGAGTTTTGGGTCAAACGGGGATGATTGGGTGCGTCCGTTGTGAAAAATTCAACCGTGAATTTTTCGGGGCATCAGTGGTGAAAACGGCCCTTCTGCGCGAGTTTTGCGGCATCGTTCCTCCGAAAATGAAAGTGCCAAAAACCCACCAAACATGAGTTCTGGGTCAAACGGAGATGATTGGTTGCGTCCGTTGGGAACAATTCAACCGTGAATTTTTCAGTGCATCAGTGGTTAAAACGGCCCTCCTGCGCGAGTTTTGCGGCACCGTTCCTCCGAAATGAATGTGCCAAAAACCCACCAAACATGTGTTTTGTGTCAAACGGAGATGATTGGGTGCGTCCGTTGTGAAAGATTGAACTGTGTGTTTTTCGGTGCATCCGTGGGTAAAACGACCCTCCTGCGCGAGTTTTGCGGCACCGTTCCTCCGAAAATGAAAGTGCCAAAAACCCACCAAACATGAGTTTTGGGTCAAACGAAGATGATTGGGTGCGTCCGTTGTGAACAATTCAACAGTGAATTTTTCGGTGCATCAGTGGTTAAAACGGCCCTCCTGTGCGAGTTTTGCGGCACCGTTTCTCTGAAAATGAAAGTGCCAAAAACCCACCAAACATGAGTTTTGGGTCAAACGGGGATGATTGGGTGCGTCCGTTGTGAAAAATTCAACCGTGAATTTTTCGGTGCATCAGTGGTGAAAACGGCCCTCCTGCGCGAGTTTTGCGGCACGGTTCCTCCGAAAATGAAAGTGCCAAAAACCCACCAAACATGAGTTCTGGGTCAAACGGAGAGGATTGGTTGCGTGCGTTGTAAACAATTGAACCGTGAATTTTTCGGTGCATCAGTGTTTAAAATGGCCCTCCTGCGTGAGTTTTGCTTGCCCATTCCTCCAGAAATGAAAGTGCCAAAAACCCAACAAACATGAGTTTTAGGTCAAACGGAGATGATTGGGTGCGTCCGTTGTGAAAAATTCAACCGTGAGTTTTTCGGTGAATCAGTGGTAAAAACGGTCCTCCTGCGCGAGTTTTGCGGCACCGTTCCTCCGAAAATGAAAGTGCCAAAAACCCACCAAACATGAGTTTTGGGTCAAACGGGGATGAATTGGTGTGTCCGTTGTGAAAAATTCAACCATGAATTTTTCGGTGCATCAGTGGTGAAAACGGCCCTCCTGCGCGAGTTTTGCGGCATCGTTCCTCCGAAAATGAAAGTGCCAAAAACCCACCAAACATGAGTTCTGGGTCAAACGGAGATGATTGGTTGCGTCCGTTGGGAACAATTCAACCGTGAATTTTTCGGTGCATCAGTGGTTAAAACGGCCCTCCTGCGCGAGTTTTGCGGCACCGTTCCTCCAGAAATGGAAGTGCCAAAAACCAACCAAACATGAGTTTTGGGTCAAACGGAGATGATTGGGTGCGTGCGTTGTGAACAATTCAACCGTGAATTTTTCGGTGCATCAATGGTGAAAACGGCCCTCCTGCGCGAGTTTTGCGGCACCGTTCCTCCGAAAATGAAAGTGCCAAAAACCCACCAAACATGATTTTTGGGTCAAACGAAGATGATTGGGTGCGTCCGATGTGAACAATTAAACCCTGATTTTTTTGGGGCATCAGTGGGTAAGACGGCCCTACTGCGCGAGTTTTGCGGCACCGTTCCTCCGAAAATGGAAGTGCCAAAAACCCACCAAACATGAGTTTTGGGTCAAACGGGGATGATTGGGTGCGTCCGTTGTGAACAATTCAACCGTGAGTTTTTCGGTGCATCAGTGGTAAAAACGGCCCTCCTGCGTGAGTTTTCTTGCCCGTTCCTCCGGAAATGAAAGTGCCAAAAACCCACCAAACATGAGTTTTGGTCAAACGGAGATGATTGGGTGCGTCCGTTGTGAACAATTCAACCGTGAGTTTTTCGGTGCATCAGTGGTAAAAACGGCCCTCCTGCGTGAGTTTTGCTTGCCCGTTCCTCCGGAAATGAAAGTGCCAAAAACCCACCAAACATGAGTTTTGGGTCAAACGGGGATGATTGGGTGCGTTTGTTGTGAGAAATTCAACCGTGAATTTTTCGGTGCATCAGTGGTGAAAACGGCCCTGCCGCGCGAGTTTTGCGGCACCGTTCCTCCAAAAATGGAAGTGCCAAAAACCCACCAAACATGAGTTTTGGGTCAAACGGAGATGATTGGGTGCGTGCGTTGTGAACAATTCAACCGTGAATTTTTCGGTGCATCAGTGTTTAAAATGGCCCTCCTGCGCGAGTTTTGCTTGCCCGTTCCTCCGAAAATGGAAGTGCCAAAAACCCAACAAACATGAGTTTTGGGTCAAACGGAGATGATTGGGTGCGTCCGTTGTGAAAAATTCAACCGTGAGTTTTTCGGTGCATCAGTGGTTAAAACGGCCCTCCTGCGCGAGTTTTGCGGCACCGTTCCTCCGAAAATGAAAGTGCCAAAAACCCCCCAAACATGAGTTTTGGGTCAAACGGGGATGATTGGGTGCGTCCGTTGTGAAAAATTCAACCGTGAATTTTTCGGTGCATCAGTGGTTAAAACGGCCCTCCTGCGCGAGTTTTGCGGCACCGTTCCTCCGAAAATGAAAGTGCCAAAAACCCCCCAAACATGAGTTTTGGGTCAAACGGGGATGATTGGGTGCGTCCGTTGTGAAAAATTCAATCGTGAATTTTTCGGTGCATCAGTGGTTAAAACGGCCCTCTTGCGCGAGTTTTGCGGCACCGTTCCTCCGAAAATGAAAGTGCCAGAAACCCACCAAACATGAGTTTTGGGTCAAACGGAGAAGATTGGGTGCATCCGTTGTGAACAATTCAACCGTGAATTTTTCGGTGCATCAGTGGTGAAAACGACCTTCCTGCGCGATTTTGCGGCACCGTTCCTCCGGAAATGAATGTGCCAAAAACCCACCAAACATGAGTTTTGGGTCAAACAGAGATGATTGAGTTCGTCCGTTGCGAAAAATTCAACCGTGAGTTTTTCGGTGCATTAGTGGTTAAAACGGCTCTCCTGCGCGAGTTTTGCAGCACCGTTCCTCCGAAAATGAAAGTGCCCAAAACCCACCAAACATGAGTTTTGGGTCAAACGGAGATGATTGGGTGCGTCCGTTGTGAAAGATTCAACTGTGTGTTTTTCGGTGCATCCGTGGGTAAAATGGCTCTCCCATACGAGTTTTGCGGCACCGTTCCTCCGGAAATGAAAGTGCCAAAAACCCACCAAACTTGAGTTTTGGGTCAAACGGAGATGATTGGGTGCGTCCGTTGTGAAAGATTCAACCGTGAGTTTTTCGGTGCATCAATGGTGAAAACTGCCCTCCACCGCGAGTTTTGCGGCACCGTTCCTTCTAAAATAAAAGTGCAAAAAACCCACGAAACTTGAGTTTTGGGTCAAACGAAGATGATTGGGTGCGTCCGTTGCAAAAAATTCAACCGTGAGTTTTTCGGTGCATCAGCGGGTAAAATGGCCCTCCTGCGCGATTTTTGCAGCACTGTTCCTCCGAAAATGAAAGTGCCAAAAACCCACCAAACATGATTTTTGGGTCAAACGGAGATGATTGGGTGCGTCCATTGTGAAAAATTCAACCATGAGTTTTTCGGTGCATCAGTAGGTAAAATGGCCCTCCTGCGCGAGTTTTGCGGCACCGTTCCTCCGAAAATGAAAGTGCCAAAAACCCACCAAACATGAGTTTTGGGTCAAACGGGGATGATTGGGTGCGTTCGTTGTGAAAAATTCAACCCTGAATTTTTCGGTGCATCAGTGGTGAAAACGTCCCTCCTGCGCGAGTTTTGCGGCACCGTTCCTCCGAAAATGGAAGTGCCAAAAACCCACCAAACATGAGTTTTGGGTCAAACGGAGATGATTGGGTGCGTGCGTTGTGAACAATTGAACCGTGAATTTTTCGGTGCATCAGTGTTTAAAATGGCCCTCCTGCGTGAGTTTTGCTTGCCCGTTCCTTCGGAAATGAAAGTGCCAAAAACCCAACAAACATGAGTTTTAGGTCCAACGGAGATGATTGGGTGCGTCTGTTGTGAACAATTCAACCGTGAATTTTTCGGTGCATCAGTGGTTAAAACGGCCCTCCTGCGCGAGTTTTGCGGCACCGTTCCTCCGAAATGAATGTGCCAAAAACCCACCAAACATGTGTTTTGTGCCAAAGGAGATGATTGGGTGCGTCCGTTGTGGAAGATTGAACTTTGTGTTATTCGGTGCATCCGTGGGTAAAACGCCCTCCTGCGCGAGTTTTGCAGCACCGTTCCTCCGGAAATGAAAGTGCCAAAAACCCACCAAACATGGGTTCTGGGTCAAACGGAGATGATTGGTTGCGTCCGTTGGGAACAATTCAACCGTGAATTTTTCAGTGCATCAGTGGTTAAAACGGCCCTCCTGCGTGAGTTTTGCTTGCCCGTTCCTCCGGAAATGAAAGTGCCAAAAACCCAACAAACATGTGTTTTAGGTCAAACGGAGATGATTGGGTGCGTCCGTTGTGAAAAATTCAACCGTGAGTTTTTCGGTGAATCAGTGGTAAAAACGGTCCACCTGCGCGAGTTTTGCGGCACCGTTCCTCCAAAAATGAATGTGCCAAAAACCCACCAAACATGTGTTTTTTGTCAAACGGAGATGATTGGGTGCGTCCGTTGTGAAAGATTGAACTGTGTGTTTTTCGGTGCATCCGTGGGTAAAACGACCCTCCTGCGCGAGTTTTGCGGCACCGTTCCTCCGAAAATGAAAGTGCCAAAAACCCACCAAACATGAGTTTTGGGTCAAACGGAGATGATTGGGTGCGTCCGTTGTGAACAATTCAACAGTGAATTTTTCGGTGCATCAGTGGTTAAAACGGCCCTCCTGTGCGAGTTTTGCGGCACCGTTCCTCCGAAAATGAAAGTGCCAAAAACCCACCAAACATGAGTATTGGGTCAAACGGGGATGATTGGGTGCGTCCGTTGTGAAAAATTCAACCGTGAATTTTTCGGTGCATCAGTGGTGAAAACGGCCCTCCTGCGCGAGTTTTGCGGCATCGTTCCTCCGAAAATGAAAGTGCCAAAAACCCACCAAACATGAGTTTTGGGTCAAACGGAGATGATTGGTTGCGTCCGTTGGGAACAATTGAACCGTGAATTTTTCAGTGCATCAGTGGTTAAAACGGCCCTCCTGCGCGAGTTTTGCGGCACCGTTCCTCTGAAATGAATGTGCCAAAAACCCACCAAACATGTGTTTTGTGTCAAACGGAGATGATTGGGTGCGTCCGTTGTGAAAGATTGAACTGTGTGTTTTTCGGTGCATCCGTGGGTAAAACGACCCTCCTGCGCGAGTTTTGCGGCACCGTTCCTCCGAAAATGGAAGTGCCAAAAACCCACCAAACATGAGTTTTGGGTCAAACGGAGATGATTGGGTGCGTTCGTTGTGAACAATTCAACAGTGAATTTTTCGGTGCATCAGTGGTTAAAACGGCCCTCCTGTGCGAGTTTTGCGGCACCGTTGCTCCGAAAATGAAAGTGCCAAAAACCCACCAAACATGAGTTTTGGGTCAAACGGTGATGATTGGGTGCGTCCGTTGTGAAAAATTCAACCGTGAATTTTTCGGTTCATCAGTGGTGAAAACGGCCCTCCTGCGCGAGTTTTGCGGCACGGTTGCTCCGAAAATGAAAGTGCCAAAAACCCACCAAACATGAGTTCTGGGTCAAACGGAGATGATTGGTTGCGTGCGTTGTAAACAATTGAACCGTGAATTTTTCGGTGCATCAGTGTTTAAAATGGCCCTCCTGCGTGAGTTTTGCTTGCCCGTTCCTCCGGAAATGAAAGTGCCAAAAACCCAACAAACATGAGTTTTAGGTCAAACGGAGATGATTGGGTGCATCCGTTGTGAAAAATTCAACCGTGAGTTTTTCGGTGAATCAGTGGTAAAAACGGTCCTCCTGCGCGAGTTTTGCGGCACCGTTCCTCCGAAAATGAAAGTGCCAAAAACCCACCAAACATGAGTTTTGGGTCAAACGGGGATGAATTGGTGTGTCCGTTGTGAAAAATTCAACCATGATATTTTCGGTGCATCAGTGGTGAAAACGGCCCTCCTGCGCGAGTTTTGTGGCATCGTTCCTCCGGAAATGAAAGTGCCAAAAACCCACCAAACATGAGTTTTGGGTCAAACGGAGATGATTGGGTGCGTCCGTTGTGAACAATTCAACCGTGAATTTTTCGGTGCATCAGTGGTTAAAACGGCCCTCCTGCGCGAGTTTTGTGGCACCGTTCCTCCGAAATGAATGTGCCAAAAACCCACCAAACATGTGTTTTGTGCCAAAGGAGATGATTGGGTGCGTCTGTTGTAAAAGATTGAACTGTGTGTTTTTCGGTGCATCCGTGGGTAAAACGGCCCTCCTACGCGAGTTTTGCAGCACCGTTCCTCCGAAAATGAAAGTGCCAAAAACCCACCAAACATGAGTTCTGGGTCAAACAGAGATGATTGGTTGCGTCCGTTGGGAACAATTCAACCGTGAATTTTTCGGTGCATCAGTGGTTAAAACGGCCCTCCTGCGCGAGTTTTGCGGCACCGTTCCTCCAAAATGAATGTGCCAAAAACCCACCAAACATGTGTTTTGTGTCAAATGGAGATGATTGGGTGCGTCCATTGTGAAAGATTGAACTGTGTGTTTTTCGGTGCATCAGTGGTGAAAACGGCCCTCCTGCGCGAGTTTTGCAGCACCGTTCCTCCAGAAATGGAAGTGCCAAAAACCCACCAAACATGAGTTTTGGGTCAAACGGAGATGATTAGGTGCGTGCGTTGTGAACAATTCAACCGTGAATTTTTCGGTGCATCAGTGGTGAAAACGGCCCTCCTGCGCGAGTTTTGCGGCACCGTTCCTCCGAAAATGAAAGTGCCAAAAACCCACCAAACATGATTTTTGGGTCAAACGAAGATGATTGGGTGCGTCCGATGTGAACAATTAAACCCTGAATTTTTCGGGGCATCAGTGGGTAAGACGGCCCTGCTGCGCGAGTTTTGCGGCACCGTTCCTCCGAAAATGGAAGTGCCAAAAACCCACCAAACATGAGTTTTGGGTCAAACGGGGATGATTGGGTGCGTCCGTTGTGAACAATTCAACCGTGAGTTTTTCGGTGCATCAGTGGTAAAAACGGCCCTCCTGCGTGAGTTTTGCTTGCCCGTTCCTCCGGAAATGAAAGTGCCAAAAACCCACCAAACATGAGTTTTGGGTCAAACGGAGATGATTGGGTGCGTCCGTTGTGAACAATTCAACCGTGAGTTTTTCGGTGCATCAGTGGTAAAAACGGCCCTCCTGCGTGAGTTTTGCTTGCCCGTTCCTCCGGAAATGAAAGTGCCAAAAACCCACCAAACATGAGTTTTGGGTCAAACGGGGATGATTGGGTGCGTTTGTTGTGAGAAATTCAACCGTGAATTTTTTCGGTGCATCAGTGGTGAAAATGGCCCTGCTGCGCGAGTTTTGCGCACCGTTCCTCCGAAAATGGAAGTGCCAAAAACCCACCAAACATGAGTTTTGGGTCAAACGGAGATGATTGGGTGCGTGCGTTGTGAACAATTCAACCGTGAATTTTTCGGTGCATCAGTGTTTAAAATGGCCCTCCTGCGCGAGTTTTGCTTGCCCATTCCTCCGAAAATGGAAGTGCCAAAAACCCAACAAACATGAGTTTTGGGTCAAACGGAGATGATTGGGTGCGTCCGTTGTGAAAAATTTAACCGTGGATTTTTCGGTGCATCAGTGGTGAAAACGACCCTCCTGCGCGAGTTTTGCGGCACCGTTCCTCCGAAAATGGAAGTGCGAAAAACCCACCAAACATGAGTTTTGGGTCAAACGGAGATGATTGGGTGCGTCCGTTGTGAAAGATTCAACTGTGTGTTTTTCGGTGCATCCGTGGGTAAAATGGCCCTCCCATACGAGTTTTGCGCCACCGTTCCTCCGGAAATGAAAGTGCCAAAAACCCACCAAACATGAGTTTTGGGTCAAACGGAGATGATTGGGTGCGTCCGTTGTGAAGAATTCAACCGTGAGTTTTTGGGTGCATCAGTGGTGAAAACGGCCCTCTTGTGCGAGTTTTGCGGCACCGTTCCTTCTGAAATAAAAGTGCCAAAAACCCACGAAACATGAGTTTTGGGTCAAACGAAGATGATTGGGTGCGTCCGTTGCAAAAAATTCAACCGTGAGTTTATGGGTGCATCAGCAGGTAAAATCGCCCTCCTGCGCGAGTTTTGCAGCACTGTTCCTCCGAAAATGAAAGTGCCAAAAACCCACCAAACATGATTTTTGGGTCAAACGGAGTTGATTGGGTGCGTCCATTGTGAAAAATTCAACCATGAGTTTTTCGGTGCATTATTGGGTAAAACGGCCCTCCTGCGCGAGTTTTGCAGCACCGTTCCTCCAAAAATGAAAGTGCCAAAAACCCACCAAACATGAGTTTTGCGTCAAACGGGTATGATTGGGTGCGTCCGTTGTGAAAAATTCAACCGTGAATTTTTCGGTGCATTAGTGGTGAAAACGGCCCTCCTGCGCGAGTTTTGCGGCACCGTTCCTCCGAAAATGGAAGTGCCAAAAACCCACCAAACATGAGTTTTGGGTCAAACGGAGATGATTGGGTGCGTTCGTTGTGAACAATTCAACAGTGAATTTTTCGGTGCATCAGTGGTTAAAACGGCCCTCCTGTGCGAGTTTTGCGGCACCGTTGCTCCGAAAATGAAAGTGCCAAAAACCCACCAAACATGAGTTTTGGGTCAAACGGTGATGATTGGGTGCGTCCGTTGTGAAAAATTCAACCGTGAATTTTTCGGTTCATCAGTGGTGAAAACGGCCCTCCTGCGCGAGTTTTGCGGCACGGTTGCTCCGAAAATGAAAGTGCCAAAAACCCACCAAACAAGAGTTTTGGGTCAAATGGAGATGATTGGGTGCGTCCATTGTGAAAAATTCAATCGTGAGTTTTTCGGTGCATTAGTGGTTAAAACGGCCCTCCTGCGCGAGTTTTGCGGCACCGTTCCTCCGAAAATGGAAGTGCCAAAAACCCACCAAACATGAGTTTTGGGTCAAACGGAGATGATTGGGTGCGTGCGTTGTGAACAATTCTGATGAGGACATTAACACCAGCGATACATCCTCTCCGACACAACCTATAGCTGGCCCTCTTACTCGTGCTCGTGCTCGTCAACTTAATCATCAAGTGAGTTCCATGATAAGCTCTTGTCCATCTTGTTTAGACAATGGAAACGCGTGCACTCTTGTTTTGATTAGGAACCGAGGAGAAGACCGAAAGGGAGAAGGATTCGCGGTAGCTGGATCGGACTGCAGCAAAGCGCCAACTTGTGACCGCCACCACGGTTGCATACGGATTCGGATTCAGGCGCTTCAGGACTTGTTGGAAAGCTTATCAAGTTTACTTTCATATGAATCAAGTCCCACGTCAATATCTGTTTGGCAGCAGCGGCAATGATCCAATTACCGTCGACAGGTCTTGCTGTCCAGGGTGCTGCGTCACCTCATTTTGGGCTTATGGCCCATGTATCAAGTTGGGTCCATTAGGGACGCGTCCTAGGGTTGGAGGACGACCCCAACACTCTTTTGGTCGTCAATCCATCTACTTATATCCCTCTATAGCCGCCATGGTCGGTTTGGGTTTTGTTTAGATCAAGTTTAGCCTTAGCTACTTGCTTGTAGGCGCGCGTGCAGGATCAGCCGCCCGTCTCCTTGTCTTCGGAACCCCATTGTGGATTAAGATTCAGTTTGAAACCTTCAATTTCATCTTGCAAATTCAGTGCTTGTTTCCTCGTTCTTGCTAGTTCTTCGATTGCTTGCAGGACGGGAGCCCTAGGGGCTGGTTGTCGCGCTCCCACAAGATCGTGACGGCTATTGGACGTGGTGTATCGGTTGCTAAGGCGCGGTCTTGAGGGCTGTAGTCGGGCCGTGAACGTCATCTCCATCCACCAATCAAGTTATCCTCGTTCCTCATCGAAAGATCGGGCAAAAACCCTAGCGGGTTCGCATCAGTTGGTAATCAGAGCAAGGTTCTTCGGTGAGAGACTTCTAATCCATTGCGGTTTTTAATTAATTTCCTATAGTCCAGAAAAGCCAAAAAAAATATAGTAGATTAGTTTTTTTTCCATAATCCTATTAAACCTTTGTGCCTTGGCTAGTACCGTTTAGTTAGGGCTTGTTGAATTTGCGTTGCTTCGGTTTGTGTCGAGTTGCTGGTCTTAGTGTCTAGTCCTTTAGAGTTTCGAGTTCTTGTCAACATCTATACACAGCCGAGTATTACCATATCTTCTCTCTGTCGAATCTGTTGTGAAGTCCGAATTGAACTGTGGTCTTGGTCCGGATCTAGTTGAGTTCCAATCTGAGTTCCACCAACGTGATAAAAAAAAGGAAACCGAGTAGAACTCGGCAATTGGTGGAATCCGTTTGTGGTTGGTTCTGAGTGGAAACCGAGTAGAACTTGGAGTCCGCTTGTTAATATATCCTGAACTCCATCTACGTGAGTCCTTCTGTGATCCAAAAGAAAGATAACTCCATACTTGTTCGGCCTTACTCTAGAGAGAGAAGAGAGAGAGTATCTTCTTCTTACCGGAATACCCCTGTACTTTCGGAAAAAGTGTGTGTACCGAATTGCTCCTTTGTATTCTTTTGTTCATATAATCAGATTTTGAGGTTGCCCAAAAAAAAGGAAAAAAAAAGAAAAGAGAAAAGATTCAAAAGAAAAGGGGCTGTTTTTCATATTGATTTTAGGTTTGTTCCACCTTGTTTTCAGGGGTGTGCTGTGGTTTTCCTTTGTGTCCAGGCTCGCGTCTCTAGCACGGTCTAGCCTAGGACCAGCACAGTACCGTCGTCGAACGTTTATTCAGCTCGCCTTTATAACTAACGTGGTGCTAGTTCGATCCTTGTTTCAGCCCACCTATAGCTCCACATACTCTACAGCTTGACAGGTCTTGTGCTGCAGCACCGATACACTTCATCCATTGCTGAAGACTTATTGGTAGACGACCCCTCCTGTCAAGCAAGGTAAGAATTGGTAAGAACTTGTGTAACAAGTTGAGTGTGAGAGACTTGCTGTAGCTACATCCTAGTAGTTGTAGGGCTTTTATTTCTTCACTTGCCTTTCTTGTTGTCTTTGTTTTTGAACCATGACAGGGGGAGATGATGATAACGAAACACTACATACACCTCGCACTAAGGGCATCATACAGCATTTTGAAAGGAAGGTGAAGCTGCACACAGAGGGACTTGATAATGACTTGCAGGTGACAAATGAAAAGCTGGGGCAGTTGGAGGCTACGCAGATTGCCACAAACAACAAGCTTACAAGTTTGGAGGAATCCGTTGCTAGTGTGGACAAAAGCCTTGCTGCTCTCCTAAGGCGATTTGATGACTTCCACACCGAAGATAAAGAGAAGCATAAAGAAGAAAAGGAGGGAGATCGAGAGCACGATAGTCATGAAGATGACTACACTGCTGATACTGAGCATGATGATCAAGACGCTCGTGATTGACGACGCCTATGTCACAACCGTAGAGGTATGGGTGGCAACCGCCGACGCGAGGTACACAATAATGATGATGCTTTCAGTAAGATTAAATTTAAGATACCTCCTTTTGATGGTAAATATGACCCTGATGCCTACATTACTTGGGAGATTGCTGTTGATCAAAAGTTTGCATGTCATGAATTTCCTGAGACTACACGTGTTAGGCCTGCTACTAGTGAGTTTACAGATTTTGCTTCTGTTTGGTGGATAGAATATGGAAAGAAAAATCCTAATAACTTACCTAGAATCTTGGGATGCGCTGAAACGAGCCATGAGAGCTAGATTTGTTCCATCTTACTATGCCCGTGATATGATAAATAAGATGCAGCAATTGAGACAAGGTGCTAAAAGTGTAGAAGAATATTATCAGGAATTACAAACGGGTATGTTGCGTTGTAACCTAGAGGAGGATGAGGAACCGGCTATGGCTAGATTTTTGGGTGGGTTAAATCGGGAAATTCAGGACATCCTCGCTTAGAAAGAATACAATAGTGTAACCCGTTTGTTTCATCTTGCTTGTAAAGCTGAAAGGGAAGTGCAGGGACGACGTGCTAGCGCAAGGACTAATATTTCTGCAGGGAAGGCTAATTCATGGCAGCAACGCATGACTACAACTCCATCTACACGTATGTCTACTCCATCATCTAGTGACAAGTCTTGAGCTGCTCCCACAAATTCAGTTGCAAAGACGATGCAAAAGCCTGCTGCGAGTACTTCATCCGTGGCATCGACGGGTAGAACAAGCAACATACAATGTCACCGGTGCAAGGGATATGGACACATGATGCGTGACTATCCAAACAAGCGAGTTATGATTGTCAAAGATGATGGTGAGTGCTCATCTGCTAGTGATTTTGATGAAGACACGCTTGCACTGCTTGCGACTGACCATGCAGGTAATGAAGAACAAATAGAAGAACATATTAATGCAGGTGAAGCGGACCACTATGAAAGCTTGATCGTGCAGCGAGTGCTTAGTGCACAAATGGAGAAGGCGGAGCAAAATCAGCGACATATTTTATTCCAAACAAAGTGTGTCGTCAAAGAGCGTTCTTGCCGCATGATCATTGATGGAGGTAGCTGCAACAACTTGGCAAGCAGCGATATGGTGCAGAAACTTGCCCTCAACACCAAACCACACCCGCATCCCTACTACATCCAATGGCTGAACAACAGTGGTAAGGCAAAGGTAACTAGACTTGTGAGAATCAATTTTTCTATCGGATCATACAAAGATATTGTTGAATGTGATGTTGTGCCTATGCAAGCTTGTAACATTCTGCTAGGTAGACCTTGGCAATTTGATAGAGATTCTATGCATCATGGTTGATCAAATCAGTATTCTTTTCTATACCATGATCGAAAAATTGTGCTGCATCCTATGTCCCCTGAAACTATTATGCAAACTGATGTTGCAAGGGCTACTAAAGCAAAGAGCGAGAGCAATAAAAATGATAAATCTGTAATTGGTAACAAAGATGAGATAAAAATGAAAGGACGTTGTATGATAGCTACCAAATCAGATATTAATGAGTTCAATGCATCCACTTCTGTTGCTTATGCTTTGATATGCAAGGATGCTTTGATTTCAATTGAGGATATGCAATGTTCTTTGCCCCCTGCTGTTGCTAACGTTTTGCAGGAGTATTCCGATGTGTTTCCAAGTGCGGTACCAGCGGGGTTGCCACCATTACGCGGGATTGAGCACCAAATTGATCTTATTCCTGGTGCATCTTTGCCAAACCGTGCGCCATACAGGACAAACCCGGAAGAAACAAAGGAAATTCAGCAACAAGTGCAAGAACTACTGGACAAAGGTTATGTGCGAGAATCCCTTAGCCCTTGTGCTGTTCCAGTAATTTTAGTGCCTAAGAAAGATGGAACATGGCGTATGTGTGTTGATTGTAGAGCTATTAATAATATCACCATTCGATATCGACACCCTATTCCACGATTAGATGATATGCTAGATGAACTGAGTGGTGCTGTTGTGTTTTCAAAAGTTGATTTACGTAGTGGGTACCACCAGATTCGTATGAAATTGGGAGATGAATGGAAAACTGCTTTCAAAACTATGTTCGGTTTATATGAGTGGTTAGTCATGCCTTTTGGTTTAACTAATGCACCTAGTACTTTCATGAGATTAATGAACGAGGTTTTGCGTGCTTTCATTGGGAAATTTGTTGTCATATATTTTGATGATATATTAATTTACAGCAAATCATTGGATGAACATCTTGATCATTTACGTGTTGTTTTTAATGCGCTACGCGAGGCACGTTTATTTGGTAACCTTGAGAAGTGCACCTTTTGCACCGATCGAGTGTGTTTTCTTGGTTATGTTGTAACTCCACAGGGAATTGAGGTTGATCAAGCCAAGGTGGAAGCTATACAGGGATGGCCTGTCCCAAAGACTATCACCCAGGTGCGGAGTTTCCTAGGACTTGCTGGATTCTATCGCCGTTTTGTGAAGGATTTCAGCACCATTGCTGCACCATTGAATGAGCTTACCAAAAAGGGGGTGCCTTTTGAGTGGGGCAAAACACAAGAGAATTCATTCGACATGTTGAAAGATAAGTTAACTCATGCGCCTCTCCTACAACTTCCTGATTTTAATAAGACTTTTGAGCTTGAATGTGATGCTAGTGGAATTGGTCTGGGAGGTGTTTTGTTACAAGAGGGAAAACCTATTGCATATTTTAGTGAGAAATTGAGTGGGCCTGTTCTCAATTATTCTACTTATGATAAAGAACTCTATGCTCTAGTTCGAACATTAGAGACATGGCAGCATTATTTGTGGCCCAAAGAGTTTGTTATCCATTCTGATCATGAATCTTTAAAACATATTCGTAGAATCGTAGGCATGCAAAATGGGTTGAATTTATTGAATCTTTTCCTTATATTATTAAACACAAGAAAGGGAAGGAGAATATTATTGCTGATGCTCTGTCACGGAGATATACTTTGCTGAATCAACTTGATTATAAGATCTTTGGGTTAGAAACAATTAAGGACCAATATGTTCACGATGCTGATTTTAGAGACGTGTTGCTGCATTGTAAAGATGGAAAAGGATGGAACAAATTCATCGTTAGTGATGGGTTTGTGTTTAGAGCTAACAAGCTATGCATTCCAGCTAGCTCTGTTCGTTTGTTGTTGTTGCAGGAAGCACATGGAGGTGGCTTGATGGGACATTTTGGAGCAAAGAAGACCGAGGACATACTTGCTGGTCATTTCTTTTGGCCCAGGATGAAGAGAGATGTGGAGAGGTTTGTTGCTCGTTGCACAACATGTCAAAAGGCAAAGTCACGGTTAAATCCCCACGGTTTGTATCTACCTCTTCCTGTTCCTAATGCTCCTTGGGAGGATATATCTATGGATTTTGTGTTGGGTTTACCAAGGACTAGGAGGGGACGTGATAGTGTGTTTGTGGTTGTTGATAGATTTTCTAAGATGGCACATTTCATACCATGTCATAAAACTGATGATGCTACAAATATTGCTGATTTGTTCTTTCGAGAAATTGTTCGCTTACATGGTGTGCCCAACACAATTGTTTCTGATCGTGATGCTAAATTTCTTAGTCATTTTTGGAAGACTTTGTGGTTTAAATTGGAGACTAAGCTTTTATTTTCCACCACTTGTCATCCCCAAACTGATGGTCAAACTGAAGTTGTGAATAGAACTTTATCCACTATGTTAAGGGCTGTTTTAAAGAAGAATATTAAGATGTGGGAAGAATGTTTACCTCATATTGAGTTCGCTTATAATCGTTCATTGCATTCTACTACAAAAATGTGTCCTTTTGAGATTGTCTATGGCTTCTTGCCACGTGCTCCTATTGATTTAATGCCTTTGCCAAGTTCTGAAAAAATGAATTTTGATGCTAAGCAACGTGCTGAATTAATGTTAAAATTGCATGAGGCCACTAAAGAAAACATAGAGCGCATGAATGCTAAGTACAAATGCGCTGGAGATAAAGGTAGAAAGCAATTGATTCTGGAACCTGGGGATTTGGTTTGGTTGCATTTGCGAAAAGATAGATTTCCAGAACTTTGAAAATCCAACTTGATGCCTAGAGCTGATGGTCCTTTTAAAGTGCTGCAACGAATTAATGAGAATGCATATAAGCTTGATCTTCCTGCAGATTTTGGGGTTAGTCCCACATTTAACATTGCAGATTTGAAGCCTTATTTGGGTGAGGAAGATGAGCCTGAGTCGAGGACGACTCAAATGCAAGAAAGGGAGGATGATGAGGACATTAACACCAGCGATACATCCTCTCCGACACAACCTATAGCTGGCCCTCTTACTCGTGCTCGTGCTCGTCAACTTAATCATCAAGTGAGTTCCATGATAAGCTCTTGTCCATCTTGTTTAGACAATGGAAACGCGTGCACTCTTGTTTTGATTAGGAACCGAGGAGAAGACCGAAAGGGAGAAGGATTCGCGGTAGCTGGATTCGGACTGCAGCAAAGCGCCAACTTGTGACCGCCACCACGGTTGCATACGGATCCGGATTCAGGCGCTTCAGGACTTGTTGGAAAGCTTATCAAGTTTACTTTCATATGAATCAAGTCCCACGTCAATATCTGTTCGGCAGCAGCGGCAATGATCCAATTACCGTCGACAGATCTTGCTGTCCAGGGTGCTGCGTCACCTCATTTTGGGCTTATGGCCCATGTATCAAGTTGGGTCCATTAGGGACGCGTCCTAGGGTTAGAGGACGACCCCAACACTCTTTTGGTCGTCAATCCATCTACTTATATCCCTCTATAGCCGCCATGGTCGGTTTGGGTTTTGTTTAGATCAAGTTTAGCCTTAGCTACTTGCTTGTAGGCGCGCGTGCAGGATCAGCCGCCCGTCTCCTTGTCTTCAGAACCCCATTGTGGATTAAGATTCAGTTTGAAACCTTCAATTTCATCTTGCAAATTCAGTGCTTGTTTCCTCGTTCTTGCTAGTTCTTCGATTGCTTGCAGGACGGGAGCCCTAGGGGCTGGTTGTCGCGCTCCACAAGATCGTGACGGCTATTGGACGTGGTGTATCGGTTGCTAAGGCGCGGTCTTGAGGGCTGTAGTCGGGCCGTGAACGTCATCTCCATCCACCAATCGAGTTATCCCCGTTTCTCATCGAAAGATCGGGCAAAAACCCTAGCGGGTCGCATCAATTCAACCGTGATTTTTCGGTGCATCAGTGTTAAAATGGCCCTCCTGCGCGAGTTTTGCTTGCCGTTCCTCCGGAAATGAAAGTGCCAAAAACCCAACAAACATGAGTTTTGGGTCAAACGGAGATGATTGGGTGCGTCCGTGAACAATTCAACCGTGAGTTTTTCGGTGCATCAGTGGTTAAAACGGCCCCCTGCGCGAGTTTTGCGGCACCGTTCCTCGAAATGAAAGTGCCAAAAACCCCCAAACATGAGTTTTGGGTCAAACGGGGATGATTGGGTGCGTCCGTTGTGAAAAATTCAACCGTGGATTTTTTGGTGCATCAGTGGTTAAAACGGCCCTCCTGCGCGAGTTTTGCGGCCCCGTTCCTGATGAGGACATTAACACCAGCAATACATCCTCTCCGACACAACCTATAGCTGGCCCTCTTACTCGTGCTCGTGCTCGTCAACTTAATCATCAAGTGAGTTCCATGATAAGCTCTTGTCCATCTTGTTTAGACAATGGAAACGCGTGCACTCTTCTTTTGATTAGGAACCGAGGAGAAGACCGAAAGGGAGAAGGACTCGCGGTAGCCGGATTCGGACTGCAGCAAAGCGCCAACTTGTGACCGCCACCACGGTTGCATACGGATTCGGATTCAGGCGCTTCAGGACTTGTTGGAAAGCTTATCAAGTTTACTTTCATATGAATCAAGTCCCACGTCAATATCTGTTCGGCAGCAGCGGCAATGATCCAATTACCGTCGACAGGTCTTGCTGTCCAGGGTGCTGCGTCACCTCATTTTGGGCTTATGGCCCATGTATCAAGTTGGGTCCATTAGGGACGCGTCCTAGGGTTGGAGGACGACCCCAACACTCTTTTGGTCGTCAATCCATCTACTTATATCCCTCTATAGCCGCCATGGTCGGTTTGGGTTTTGTTTAGATCAAGTTTAGCCTTAGCTACTTGCTTGTAGGCGCGCGTGCAGGATCAGCCGCCCGTCTCCTTGTCTTCGGAACCCCATTGTAGATTAAGATTCAGTTTGAAACCTTCAATTTCATCTTGCAAATTCAGTGCTTGTTTCCTCGTTCTTGCTAGTTCTTCGATTGCTTGCAGGACGGGAGCCCTAGGGGCTGGTTGTCGCGCTCCACAAGATCGTGACGGCTATTGGACGTGGTGTATCGGTTGCTAAGGCGCGGTCTTGAGGGCTGTAGTCGGGCCGTGAACGTCATCTCCATCCACCAATCGAGTTATCCCCGTTTCTCATCGAAAGATCGGGCAAAAACCCTAGCGGGTTCGCATCAGTTGGTATCAGAGCAAGGTTCTTCGGTGAGAGACTTCTAATCCATTGCTGTTTTTAATTAATTTCCTATAGTCCAGAAAAGCCAAAAAAAATATAGTAGATTAGTTTTTCCATAATCCTATTAAACCTTTGTGCCTTGGCTAGTACCGTTTAGTTAGGGCTTGTTGAATTTGCGTTGCTTCGGTTTGTGTCGAGTTGCTGGTCTTAGTGTCTAGTCCTTTAGAGTTTCGAGTTCTTGTCACCATCTATACACAGCCGAGTATTACCATATCTTCTCTCTGTCGAATCTGTTGTGAAGTCGGAATTGAACTGTCTGTGGTCTTGGTCCGGATCGAGTTGAGTTCCAATCTGAGTTCCACCAACGTGATAAAAAAAAGGAAACCGAGTAGAACTCGGCAATTGGTGGAATCCGTTTGTGGTTGGTTCTGAGTGGAAACCGAGTAGAACTTGGAGTCCGCTTGTTAATATATCCTGAACTCCATCTACGTGAGTCCTTCTGTGATCCAAAAGAAAGATAACTCCATACTTGTTCGGCCTTACTCTAGAGAGAGAAAGAGAGAGAGTATCTTCTTCTTACCGGAATACCCCTGTACTTTCGGAAAAAGTGTGTGTACCGAATTGCTCCTTTGTATTCTTTTGTTCATATAATCAGTTTTTGAGGTTGCCCAAAAAAAAAAGAAAAAAAAAAGAAAAAAAAAAGAAAAAAAAAGAAAAAAAAAAGAGAAAAGATTCAAAAGAAAATGGGCTGTTTTTCATATTGATTTTAGGTTTGTTCCACCTTGTTTTCAGGGGTGTGCTGTGGTTTTCCTTTGTGTCCAGGCTTGCGTCTCTAGCACGGTCTAGCCTAGAACCAGCACAGTACCGTCGTCGAACGTTTATTCAGCTCGCCTTTATAACTAACGTGGTGCTAGTTCGTTCCTTGTTTCAGCCCACCTATAGCTCCACATACTCTACAGCTTGACAGGTCTTGTGCCGCAGCACCGATACACTTCATCCATTGCTGAAGACTTGTTGGTAGACGACCCCTCCTGTCAAGCAAGGTAAGAATTGGTAAGAACTTGTGTAACAAGTTGAGTGTGAGAGACTTGCTGTAGCTACATCCTAGTAGTTGTAGGGCTTTTATTTCTTCACTTGCCTTTCTTGTTGTCTTTGTTTTTGAACCATGACAGGGGGAGATGATGACAACGAAACACTACATACACCTCGCACTAAGGGCATCATACAGCATTTTGAAAGGAAAGTGAAGCTGCACACAGAGGGACTTGATAATGACTTGCAGGTGACAAATGAAAAGCTGGGGCAGTTGGAGGCTACGCAGATGGCCACAAACAACAAGCTTACAAGTTTGGAGGAATCCGTTGCTAGTGTGGACAAAAGCCTTGCTGCTCTCCTAAGGCGATTTGATGACTTCCACACCGAAGATAAAGAGAAGCATAAAGAAGAAAAGGAGGGAGATCGAGAGCACGGTAGTCATGAAGATGACTACACTGCTGATACTGAGCATGATGATCAAGACGCTCGTGATCGACGACGCCTACGTCACAACCGTAGAGGTATGGGTGGCAACCGCCGACGCGAGGTACACAATAATGATGATGCTTTCAGTAAGATTAAATTTAAGATACCTCCTTTTGATGGTAAATATGACCCTGATGCCTACATTACTTGGGAGATTGCTGTTGATCAAAAGTTTGCATGTCATGAATTTCCTGAGACTACACGTGTTAGGGCTGCTACTAGTGAGTTTACAGATTTTGCTTCTGTTTGGTGGATAGAATATGGCAAGAAAAATCCTAATAACTTACCTAGAACTTGGGATGCGCTGAAACGAGCCATGAGAGCTAGATTTGTTCCATCTTACTATGCCCGTGATATGATAAATAAGTTGCAGCAATTGAGACAAGGTGCTAAAAGTGTAGAAGAATATTATCAGGAATTACAAACGGGTATGTTGCGTTGTAACCTAGAGGAGGATGAGGAACCGGCTATGGCTAGATTTTTGGGTGGGTTAAATCGGGAAATTCAGGACATCCTCGCTTACAAGGAATACAATAGTGTAACCCGTTTGTTTCATCTTGCTTGTAAAGCTGAAAGGGAAGTGCAGGGACGACGTGCTAGCGCAAGGACTAATATTTCTGCAGGGAAGGCTAATTCATGGCAGCAACGCATGACTACAACTCCATCTACACGTATGTCTACTCCATCATCTAGTGACAAGACTCGAGCTGCTCCCACAAATTCAGTTGCAAAGACGATGCAAAAGCCTGCTGTGAGTACTTCATCCGTGGCATCGACGGGTAGAACAAGCAACATACAATGTCACCGGTGCAAGGGATATGGACACATGATGCGTGATTGTCCAAACAAGCGAGTTATGATTGTCAAAGATGATGGTGAGTGCTCATCTGCTAGTGATTTTGATGAAGACACGCTTGCACTGCTTGCGACTGACCATGCAGGTAATGAAGAACAAATAGAAGAACATATTAATGCAGGTGAAGCGGACCACTATGAAAGCTTGATCGTGCAGCGAGTGCTTAGTGCACAAATGGAGAAGGCGGAGCAAAATCAGCGACATATTTTATTCCAAACAAAGTGTGTCATCAAAGAGCGTTCCTGCCGCATGATCATTGATGGAGGTAGCTGCAACAACTTGGCAAGCAGCGATATGGTGCAGAAACTTGCCCTCAACACCAAACCACACCCGCATCCCTACTACATCCAATGGCTGAACAACAGTGGTAAGGCAAAGGTAACTAGACTTGTGAGAATCAATTTTTCCATCGGATCCTACAAAGATATTGTTGAATGTGATGTTGTGCCTATGCAAGCTTGTAACATTCTGCTAGGTAGACCTTGGCAATTTGATAGAGATTCTATGCATCATGGTAGATCAAATCAGTATTCTTTTCTATACCATGATCGCAAAATTGTGCTGCATCCTATGTCCCCTGAAACTATTATGCAAACTGATGTTGCAAGGGCTACTAAAGCAAAGAGCGAGAGCAATAAAAATGATAAATCTGTAATTGGTAACAAAGATGAGATAAAACTGAAAGGACGTTGTATGATAGCTACCAAATCAGATATTAATGAGTTCAATGCATCCACTTATGTTGCTTATGCTTTGATATGCAAGGATGCTTTGATTTCAATTGAGGATATGCAATGTTCTTTGCCCCCTGCTGTTGCTAACGTTTTGCAGGAGTATTCCGATGTGTTTCCAAGTGCGGTACCAGCGGGGCTGCCACCACTACGCGGGATTGAGCACCAAATTGATCTTATTCCTGGTGCATCTTTGCCAAACCGTGCAGCCATACAGGACAAACCCGGAAGAAACAAAGGAAATTCAGCGACAAGTGCAAGAACTACTGGACAAAGGTTATGTGCGAGAATCCCTTAGCCCTTGTGCTGTTCCAGTAATTTTAGTGCCTAAGAAAGATGGAACATGGCGTATGTGTGTTGATTGTAGAGCTATTAATAATATCACCATTCGATATCGACACCCTATTCCACGATTAGATGATATGCTAGATGAACTGAGTGGTGCTGTTGTGTTTTCAAAAGTTGATTTACGTAGTGGCTACCACCAGATTCGTATGAAATTGGGAGATGAATGGAAAACTGCTTTCAAAACTAAGTTCGGTTTATATGAGTGGTTAGTCATGCCTTTTGGGTTAACTAATGCACCTAGTACTTTCATGAGATTAATGAACGAGGTTTTGCGTGCTTTCATTGGGAAATTTGTTGTCGTATATTTTGATGATATATTAATTTACAGCAAATTATTGGATGAACATCTTGATCATTTACGTGCTGTTTTTAATGCACTACGCGAGGCACGCTTATTTGGTAACCTTGAGAAGTGCACCTTTTGCACCGATCGAGTGTCTTTTCTTGGTTATGTTGTAACTCCACAGGGAATTGAGGTTGATCAAGCCAAGGTGGAAGCTATACAGGGATGGCCTGTCCCAAAGACTATCACCCAGGTGCGGAGTTTCCTAGGACTTGCTGGATTCTATCGCCGTTTTGTGAAGGATTTCAGCACCATTGCTGCACCATTGAATGAGCTTACCAAGAAGGGGGTGCCTTTTGAGTGGGGCAAAACACAAGAGAATTCATTCGACATGTTGAAAGATAAGTTAACTCACGCGCCTCTCCTACAACTTCCTGATTTTAATAAGACTTTTGAGCTTGAATGTGATGCTAGTGGAATTGGTCTGGGAGGTGTTTTGTTACAAGAGGGAAAGCCTATTGCATATTTTAGTGAGAAATTGAGTGGGCCTGTTCTCAATTATTCTACTTATGATAAAGAACTCTATGCTCTTGTTCGAACATTAGAGACATGGCAGCATTATTTGTGGCCCAAAGAGTTTGTTATCCATTCTGATCATGAATCTTTAAAACATATTCGTAGTCAAGGAAAACTGAATCGTAGGCATGCAAAATGGGTTGAATTTATTGAATCTTTTCCTTATATTATTAAACACAAGAAAGGGAAGGAGAATATTATTGCTGATGCTTTGTCACGGAGATATACTTTGCTGAATCAACTTGATTATAAGATCTTTGGGTTAGAAACAATTAAGGACCAATATGTTCACGATGCTGATTTTAGAGACGTGTTGCTGCATTGTAAAGATGGAAAAGGATGGAACAAATTCATCGTTAGTGATGGGTTTGTGTTTAGAGCTAACAAGCTATGCATTCCAGCTAGCTCTGTTCGTTTGTTGTTGTTGCAGGAAGCACATGGAGGTGGCTTGATGGGACATTTTGGAGCAAAGAAGACCGAGGACATACTTGCTGGTCATTTCTTTTGGCCAAGGATGAAGAGAGATGTGGAGAGGTTTGTTGCTCGTTGCACAACATGTCAAAAGGCAAAGTCACGGTTAAATCCCCACGGTTTGTATCTACCTCTTCCTGTTCCTAATGCTCCTTGGGAGGATATATCTATGGATTTTGTGTTGGGTTTACCAAGGACTAGGAGGGGACGTGATAGTGTGTTTGTGGTTGTTGATAGATTTTCTAAGATGGCACATTTCATACCATGTCATAAAACTGATGATGCTACAAATATTGCTGATTTGTTCTTTCGAGAAATTGTTCGCTTACATGGTGTGCCCAACACAATTGTTTCTGATCGTGATGCTAAATTTCTTAGTCATTTTTGGAAGACTTTGTGGTTTAAATTGGGGACTAAGCTTTTATTTTCCACCACTTGTCATCCCCAAACTGATGGTCAAACTGAAGTTGTGAATAGAACTTTATCCACTATGTTAAGGGCTGTTTTAAAGAAGAATATTAAGATGTGGGAAGAATGTTTACCTCATATTGAGTTCGCTTATAATCGTTCATTGCATTCTACTACAAAAATGTGTCCTTTTGAGATTGTCTATGGCTTCTTGCCACGTGCTCCTATTGATTTAATGCCTTTGCCAAGTTCTGAAAAAATGAATTTTGATGCTAAGCAACGTGCTGAATTAATGTTAAAATTGCATGAAGCCACTAAAGAAAACATAGAGCGCATGAATGCTAAGTACAAATGCGCTGGAGATAAAGGTAGAAAGCAATTGATTCTGGAACCTGGGGATTTGGTTTGGTTGCATTTGCGAAAAGATAGATTTCCAGAACTGAGAAAATCCAAATTGATGCCTAGAGCTGATGGTCCTTTTAAAGTGCTGCAACGAATTAATGAGAATGCATATAAGCTTGATCTTCCTGCAGATTTTGGGGTTAGTCCCACATTTAACATTGCAGATTTGAAGCCTTATTTGGGTGAGGAAGATGAGCTTGAGTCGAGGACGACTCAAATGCAAGAAAGGGAGGATGATGAGGACATTAACACCAGCAATACATCCTCTCCGACACAACCTATAGCTGGCCCTCTTACTCGTGCTTCGTGCTCGTCAACTTAATCATCAAGTGAGTTCCATGATAAGCTCTTGTCCATCTTGTTTAGACAATGGAAACGCGTGCACTCTTCTTTTGATTAGGAACCGAGGAGAAGACCGAAAGGGAGAAGGACTCGCGGTAGCCGGATTCGGACTGCAGCAAAGCGCCAACTTGTGACCGCCACCACGGTTGCATACGGATTCGGATTCAGGCGCTTCAGGACTTGTTGGAAAGCTTATCAAGTTTACTTTCATATGAATCAAGTCCCACGTCAATATCTGTTCGGCAGCAGCGGCAATGATCCAATTACCGTCGACAGGTCTTGCTGTCCAGGGTGCTGCGTCACCTCATTTTGGGCTTATGGCCCATGTATCAAGTTGGGTCCATTAGGGACGCGTCCTAGGGTTGGAGGACGACCCCAACACTCTTTTGGTCGTCAATCCATCTACTTATATCCCTCTATAGCCGCCATGGTCGGTTTGGGTTTTGTTTAGATCAAGTTTAGCCTTAGCTACTTGCTTGTAGGCGCGCGTGCAGGATCAGCCGCCCGTCTCCTTGTCTTCGGAACCCCATTGTAGATTAAGATTCAGTTTGAAACCTTCAATTTCATCTTGCAAATTCAGTGCTTGTTTCCTCGTTCTTGCTAGTTCTTCGATTGCTTGCAGGACGGGAGCCCTAGGGGCTGGTTGTCGCGCTCCACAAGATCGTGACGGCTATTGGACGTGGTGTATCGGTTGCTAAGGCGCGGTCTTGAGGGCTGTAGTCGGGCCGTGAACGTCATCTCCATCCACCAATCGAGTTATCCCCGTTTCTCATCGAAAGATCGGGCAAAAAACCCTAGCGGGTTCGCATCATCTGGTCCCTTAGTCCAAGCCTCACGTCCGCCCTTCGCCACTCTCGGTCCATCGGCACAGCACGTCTCTACTTGACCTTCACCTTGCATTTGATCACTGCATCAGTGCTCGACACCTGCACAACACAAGCCAAAGAACATGCGCATCATCCCAGTTGACAATCACTCATCACTCAGAGACCCGGCATACACCCATGTATCCGCAGAGTTGAGTACTTATGTTGCGCGTGAGTCTTCTGACGATAGCACTTGTGCCAAGGTTTCGGATAGCTCTTTCATAGCTACTCCTAACCTTGTTGTTTCTTTGAGTGATGTCCAAGGGACTACTCTTGATAAGGGTGCTTCTCATATTTTTGGGACTTGTGCTCCCAATCCGGTTTTCCATTGCACCTTTTGCAAGAAGGATGGACACTCATTCGATTTTTGTTTCCACCATGTCAAACACGAGCGACGAATTCGAGCTAAGGCTTTTAGGAAGCCGCGTAGCCTTTCGCATGGCACGTGTGCTCCTAGTGTTGACACCAAGTTAAATGTTGATGCTTCTTGTTCTAAGCCCCAAGGGACTTCTCACTAGTCGGAGAATGGTGTGCCTTCCAATTTGCCCTTGTACCATTGCTCTCTTTGTGAGAAAGATGGGCATCAAGAAAGCTTTTGCTATAGGCGTGCCAAACGTTTGCGCCAAGCTCGTTCTTCTAGGAAGATGGTGGTTCATAGCCCTTCCCATGGCATGAACGCTTGTGCTCCTAGTAAGAAGCCCATTTTTGTCAATGGGTTTTATGACTCCTTTTCTAGTGGGATAGGTCATGGTCGTGGACATGCTTCTAGTGCTTCTTCTCTTAGTCCAAGTCATGCTTCTCATGGTGCATCTATTGGTTCTTCTACAAAAGCCTTGGAAGATGTTTGCCTCTTTTCCCGTGGTACGACTCGTTCTTCTCCTCGAGTTGTCCTTTTGAGGAATGCTTCCAGGGTGTTTCACAATTGCATTTGAACCAACATTTGCATCATGCTAACCCACAAGATAAGTTGAGTTTTGTGACCAAGTCTTGGGTTCCCAAGTACATAATTGCTAACCCTTTGGGATCCAAGACTCGGGCTGCTTTGTCCTCTTGTGTGTAGATATGAGGACGCGGGGTGGAGAACATGCGCCTGATGGAGCTTGATCTTTTTGATGTGATCAAGAGTTGATGGTTCTCTACAACCCCCGCTTAGATTTGCCTCCAAAGAGGCTTTTATAACTTGGTGAGCTTTCTTTTACACTCATACCTTGTACATCCATGATCTATGTCTTGTGGTATGAGATGATTCTTCATGTGCTCACTTGTATGGTTCTTGCATGTACATTTTCTTTTGTATCATGTTTTGTATTAGTCTAGCATCTGCTATCTTGTATATCATGTCATGCTAGCTTTGTGTACAGCTTTTGTGGAATATCCACTTTTTATGCTAGTTTGTGACCCTCATGAACATTGTGCCATGCTTTACCTTATTTCTCCATGAGCTTTACATGTAGAGGTATGATGTTCATTAGGTATCACTTTTCAGGTGCTAGTTTTGTGTAGCTACATATATCCAGTTGATTTGATTAGTTTTGAGCACCAGTCTTTCCACAATTTTATCATGTTACATGCTTTTGGATCTATTGCTATCATTGTCTTGCATTGTAGCATGTGTTGAGGCTTAGGCTATGTTTGGGTTGATCATGTCTTAGGCTGCATTTTGCTATACAATGCTTTATCCTGTTGCATGGTAGTCTTGACTAGTATGAGTTTAGTTCTCCTTGCGGTATCATTCATAGGTAGGCCTCTTTTGTTGAGTGTTCACCTTATGCTTATTATGTGACTAACCGTTTTTGTGGAGACCTTGAGGTCACACTGGACGAGAGAACACCTTGTGTTTCTTCTGCTTTTGAGTGTGTAGGAGAACAGGAGCCTGGAGAGAGCTTTTCGGCTCACGGACCCGATCCCACTTCTTCCATGACTTGGGGTTCCGTTCGAGCAGGTCTCCAGTGAGCACTAGCTGCACCTGTGGGAGCGACATCATCAGGCGAGGGGGAAACGACTTCGGGCGAGGCATGTGCCCCGAAGTTTAGCAGTTCCAGGCGTCCCCTCGGGTATCACACCAGCAGAGGTCATGCGCTTCATGAGGTACCTCCGACACACCTCTAAATTCGGTTTTTGGTACACTCCCTCTTCGACCTCTTTCTGCTGCGTGGTCTTTTCGATGTGGATTTTGCTGGCTGTCGCTTGAGCGTTTCTTGGCTCTTCTCTTATGAGTCTGGTGTGTGTGTTTCCCTTTAGTTCGGGAAGCATTTTGCTTGTTGTATCTTTGTTGGACTTCTCCGATACCCTTTTGCTTTGGGTTTTCCTTTTTAGGCCAGTTTTGCTTTGTCTTTGATACACTAGTTTTTGCATGCATTTCATCATGTATTCTAGTGCATTTTAGAGCTTCATGTTTAGAGCAATGAGAATGAGATTATGCTCTTTTGGTATGCCCTGTTTATTCATGATGATGCTTGTAGCCTAGGCTCTTTTTGAACACTTGATACATGTTATGAGCTAAGCTATTTTTGCAAATGGTGAACTTGACTAATCAACTATGAAACCTTTAATTTGTTCACCATTGAGATTTGCAACTAGCATGGGTAGGATGTGTTGAGATCACTTGTGCTATCTTTTGTATGCTAGGTTGCTATGTCTCTTGCACTGAGTCATTCACTTGCTTGGATTGTTCATATTTACCTTGTGCTTAAAATTTGATCCAAGTATTAGTGAAATGAAAAGATCGAGATGGGATTGCATGTGTCAGCACCTCAAAGTATCGAGACTGTTTCTCATTGCACATTTGAGTTAAACTTGAGTCGTGTAGTGTAAGACCGAAACCGGTGCTTTAAGCTTCTGATTGCTTTTCTTGCATAGGCTTAGCCCGGTTGAAAAGTTAGGCAATGACCATGTTTTTAACCTCTCACAATCACATGCTTTAATATGAACTTGTGTTAATACCGCTGCAAATTCCGAGAAAAATTTGAAAATAACACAAGTTTATGCTTCATTCTATTGCATGATGATTGAACTTTGCTAGGGGTAGTTCACTTTTTATACTTGAGTAAGCACTTTTCTCGATTTCCTGTCTATTCATGCTAAGTGCTATTTTAGTGGTGGACTCCTTTTCAAATGGCTCAAAACTGCTCATATGCTTAATTGTTCATATTTCGTATTCATTTGATCAGTTTGAGCCTTTGCTAGCATTTGTATTGGTTGCTACACTTTCAGGGCAGCACCCTTTGAGCATCTTTTCATTCTGATTGCTATACACTTGAAGCTGTTGCATTGTGCATATCATGCTTTTTAGCTTAGTGTACATACCCCCAGCTCCGATACACTTTGTGGTCACTTTCAGTGCTTTTCATTGCCCCCATATGCTTTTGGATGACTTGTCTTGTGGTTGTGTCAACTTTGTGAAAAATAACCAAAACCCCTCAGCATGTTCCCTTTTGTCAAGGGGGAGAAGCTGTTTGCAAGGTGGAGCTTGAGTGTTGGCACAAAGGGGAGAGTGAAGGACCGAAAATGCTATAGCAAGGCGACCAGAGGGGGGGGTGAATGGAGCTTCAAATTTGACTTTCGGAAACTTGTTGCCACTGTCCCAACATAATCAACCCCAAAAGCTTCGGACTCAAATGTGATGCCCACGACTCTCGGAAAGAGGGTGGATGATCCCTAGGATCACAGCGAGGCACCACTCAAGGGAGCAAACCAAATCTCCCAAAACTCCGAGACAAGTTCGTGCCTAAAAGACCCACTCCCAAATGTAGATAGAGAGCTACGTCGAGATTTCTCCAAATACCAATGCTAACACATAGCAAAGATATGTAGAGAGGTTCCTAGGTGAACTCTAGGAGCAAACGAGAAGTCCGGAAATGAATTGGAAAAGCCGGAAGAGCAAACACACTAAACTGCGACCTACAGGCAGTTCCCGGACTGTCCGGCCTGCTGATGCCGGATTGTCTGCGCCAGGGGCGGATTGTCCGCGAAGCCCTGGCGGACTGTCCGCCGGCCAACTCCGCAAAACAGCAAACCTGCTGGATGCTCCCTGCCCAACTCGCGGACTATCCGCGATTACACTGGCGGACTGTCCGCCGGTCACGGCTGACCAAACCAACCGAGCCGCGCAGCCACTGAACCAGCTGGAGCCCGATGGCCGGACTGTCCACGCCTAACGTGGCGGACTGTCCGCGTCTACGGCGGACTGCCCGAGACTCTCAAGGCGGACTGTCCGCGACCTCCCAGAAAGTGCAAAAACTGCACGGGACAAAACCAAAATCGATTGGAACACAACCAAATCGAATGGGGCTGCAACCAAACATCTCCCAAGTGTTCTTCAACGTGTTGGGAAGCTAATCCTAGGATATCATTGCTTCAACCAAACTAAACCATGAGAAATCCGAAGAACACTAGAAAAGGGGAAGAACGAAGAACAAAAATGATTTCGGCCCGATCTACTTGTTCGTGAGGGTAGAGATGAATTCCTCCGGTGGAAATGTTCTCCTCACATCAAAGAACAAGTTGATTCAAACGGAATCGCAAAAGACGCAGCGTAGTGGGAGATCGGGAGAGGGGAAAATTATGGAGAAAAGAAGAACGCGAAGAACAAATTCAAAACGCGAATTCAACCATGAATTTGATCCTTGGATTCAGAGGAATGGATATTTGATTAATCACTTGGTGTCGGGCTACAAGCCAATCCTAGCAACACAAAGCTTGGATGGCAAAAAGCTCAAGAACAAGAGCCAACTCTCCCTAACCCTAGCCTTCTCTCACAGAAACAAATGAGAGAGACACCACCAAGAACTCCCCAAGGATGGCGGCTGCCCTAGCAGCCTCCTTCATATATATAGGCGCACATCCGAAGACCAAAACGCCCTTACATTAAGCACTCAACCCAAATACCCCCTAGGGGTAAAGCCGTCCAGTCCGGTCAATCTTCATCCGACGGCCACGCCCGCCCATCCAGTAGCTTTGCCTCAACGCGACCTCCCTGATGCCGCCACGTGCCGTCAACGTCGACCGCCGCGCCTTCTCACCGATAGGTTCGCCCCAACGCAAGCCTCTCGGTGCCGCCACGCGTCGACCGTCCTTTCGGACCAACCCCCGGTTTTGAGGCCCAAACCGGGAAACCGTCCACCCCGAGTTTTGAGGCCCAAACTCGGAAACCCGGAAGCCCAGGTTTTGAGTTCCAAACCTAGAAACCGTCCATCCTGAGTTTTGAGGCCCAAACTCAGAAACCGGCCACCCGAGTTTTGACGCCCAAACTCGGAAACCGTCGATGATAGCTTTTTGAGGCTCAGCTACCGAACCCGCACCGTAGACGGGATGTGGTTCTCACACCCCGACCACCGGCACCGATGCCGATGCATGTCCAGCCTCCACGCCGGGCACAACGCCTTCGCCTTCCTTCTTGACTTGGCCGATGGCACTAGCGCCGCACGCAAGCCCGTGTCCGACCTCCCGCCAAGTGACACGACTCCAGCGCCTTCCTCCCGACTCGGCCGATGCACCGCACATCCCCATGTGCTCTTGCTCGACGATGCCACGTGCCAGCTACCACTGCTGATCCTCAGGCCCCCTGGTCCGTCAGTCCAAGCCTCACGTCCGCCCTTCATCGCTGGGTACATCGGCATGGCACGTCCGCCGCATGGCACGCCCATCCTTCACTGCTCAAGATCCGTCGGCACGGCACGTCTCTACTTGACCTTCACCTAGCCATAGACCACTGTATCCGAGCTCCACACCTGCACATCAACACAGCCAAGAGACACATGTTGCCACACGCACACCAACATAGAAACACCACACAACTCAATGCCACCGGTTAGTCATAAACAATAAGCGCATAGCTAGATATAGACTCAACCGGGTAAAAGCCCAAACCTTCCTTATCAATGTCAATCATTCATCATATATGTTCTCAATCTCCCCTTGATGAATGCATTGACTAAAAATAAACCACAAAGGAAGGGTTTGAAGGCAAGCCTCATCCAAGTGCCCAAAAGCCAAACAAAAGCGAACACAAGGCTACTTGAGATGAGGAAGGGTCATGAAAACTCCAAATAAAAGCTCTCGGTCCAACAGAAATGGGAAAAACGGGCAAAGCCTCCACATAACCAAAGAGTCAAGTGAAACAAGAGATTCAGGAAATCCCAAAAGGTACTCGAAAACCAATCTCAAATAAATTGTCAAACAATCATCACAAAAGAGAGACCAAGGTACTTATCCACTTGGTTTGGGTCAATTTCTCCCCCTTTTTCTCTCTCTCTTTCTCTTTCTCCCCCTTCATGATTGAATTGACAAAAACTAGGCACAAGAGATGGTTTGAGATACCATAACCGAAAATCTCATTCAAGTGATCAAAAGCCATCGAAGGGCAAAGAGCAAAATCACTTGTCATGAGACATAACTTGGTCCCCAAAGACATGGGCAATGGCTCAACGCAACCAAGTAAGGGATCGGAGCAACAACTCAACAATGAGCAAAACTCAATCACATAGGGCAAAAGACTTGGTTCCCAAAGACATGGGTAACGGCTTGACGCAACCATGTCAGAAATGAGCTAGTCCTCAAGAAGAGGCAGAAAAGGCTCAACACCACTAGCTCAAGGCTCAACACCAAATGAGGCTGAAACAACGCATAAGAGCGCAAAACTGATCACAGACAACCAAGAATTGGTGAAAACAACTAGTTCCTCAAGACAGAGGCACATAGGCTCGACGCAACTAGCTGAAGGGTCCATACCAATCGAAAATACCAAGCAAAAACTGCTAGTCCCTCTAGACAGAGGCAAAAAACGGCTCAACACGACTAGCAGGCTCGATACCGACTGAGAAAAACCACAAGAGAAGCTCAACACTAAATGGACCACAAACACTCGGAGCACGCGGAGAAGCAGCAAAACAAAAGCGACTCCCCCTGAAAGCAAGCTTACGTACAAAAGCTATGAAACAAAGCTCATGACACCAATTGCATTCCATACCGAAAGATGGATACCAATTGAAACACATAAAAGAGCTATACCGAGTGAAGAAGAACATAAAAGAGCTAAACTCCCCCTTGCTCAAAGCTCTCCCCAAAATGCATGACTCTCCCCGTTGTGCCAACACACAAACTCCCCCTTGCAAACAGCTTCTCCCCCTTGACAAAAGGGAACATGCTGAGGGGTTTTGACATTTTTCACAAAGTTGACACAAACACAAGACAAGTCATCAACCAAAAGCATATGGGGGCTGCTCACAAGATGTATCGGAGCTGGGGGTATGTACACTAAGCTAAAAATGCATGATATGCACAATGCCACAGCTTCAAGTGTATAGCAATCATAATGAAAAGATGCTCAAAAGGGTGCTGCCCTGAAAGTGTAGCAGTCAATACAAATGCTAGCAAAGGCTCAAACTGATCAAATGAATACGAAATATGAACAATTAAGCATATGAGAAGTTTTAAGCCATTCAAAAGCAGTTCACCACTAAAATAGCACTTAGCATGAATAGACAGGAAATCAAGCAAGTGCTAACACAAGTATAAAGGTGAACTACCCCTAGAAAAGTTCAATCATCATGCAATAGAGTGAAGCATAGGCTTGTGTTATTTTCAATATTTTATCAGAGATTGCAGCGGTATTAACACAAGTTCATATTAAAGCATGTGATTGCGAGAGGTTAAAATCATGGTCATTGGCTAACTTTTCAACCGAGCTAAGCCTATGCAACAAAAGCAATCAGAAGCTTAAAGCACCGGTTTCGGTCTTACACTACATGGCTCAAGTTTAACTCAAAAGTGCAATGAGAAACAGTCTCAATACCGTGATGTGCTGACACATGCAATCCCATCTCGATCTTTTCATTTCACTTAGACTTGGATCAAATTTTAAGCACAAGGTAAATATGAACAATCCAAGCAAGTGAATGACTCAGTGCAAGAGACATAGCAACCTAGCATACAAAAGATAGCACAAGTGATCTCAACACATCTTACCCATGCTAGTTGCCACTCTCAATGGTGAACAAATTAAAGTTTCATAATTAATTAGTCAAGTTCACCATTTGCAAAAATAGCTTAGCTCATAACATGTACCAAGTGATCAAAAGGAGCCTAAGCTACAAGCATCATCATGAATAAACAGGGCATACCAAAAAGAGCATAATCTCATTCTCATTGCTCTAGACATGAAGCTCTAAAATGCAAGATGTACATGATGAAATGCATGCACAAACTAGTCTATCAAAGACAAAGCAAAACTAGCCTAAAAAGGAAAACCCAAATCAAAAGGGTATCGGAGAAGTCCCACTAAGATACAACAAACAAAATGCTTCCCCAACTAAAAGGGAAAGACACACAAGACTCATAAGAAAAGAGCCAAGAAACGCTCAAGCGACAGCCAGCAAAATCCACACGGAAAGACTACACAACAGAAAGAGGTCGAAGAAGAAGAGTACCAAAAACCGAACTCAGAAGTGTGTCGGAGGTACCTCATGAAGCGCATGACCTCCTGCTGGTGTGATACCCGAGGGGACGCCTGAAACTGCTGAACTCTGGGGCGCCTGCCTCGCCGAAGTCGTCTCCCCCTTCGCCTGATGCTGTCGCTCGCACAGGTGCTGCTAGTGCTCGCTGAAGAGCTGCTCGAACGAAACCCCAAGTCGTGGCAGAAGTGGGATCGGGTCCGTGAGTCGAAATGCTCTCTCCAGGCTCCTGTTCTCCTGCACACTCAAAGGCAGAAGAAACACAAGGCGTTGTCTCGTCCAGTGTGACATCAAGGTCTCTACAAAACGGTTAGTCACATTATAAGCATAAGGTGAACTCTCAACAAAAAGAGGTCTACCTATGAAGGATACTGCAAGGAGATCTGAACTCAAACTAGCCTAGACTACCATGCAATAGGATAAAGCACTATGGAGCAATATGCAACCTAGAGACATGATCAACCCAGACACAGCCTAAACCTCAACACATGCTACAATGCAAGATAATCATAGCAATAGATCCAAAAGCATGTAACATGATAAAATTGTGGAAAGGCTAGTGCTCAAACTAAACATGTCAACAGGATACATGTAGCTAATCAAAACTAGCACCTGAAAAGTGACACCTAATGAACATCATACCTTTACAAGTAAAGCTCAGGTAAAGCATGGCATAATGTTCATGAGGATCGCAAACTAGCATGAAAAGTGGAATGACCACCAAAACTGTACACAAGACTAGCATGACATGATATACAGAAGATAGCACATGCTAGACTAAACAAGGCATGATACAAAAGAAAATGTACATGTCAAAACTATACATGTGAGCACATGAAGAACCAACTCATACCACAAGACATAGATCATGGATGTACAAGGTATGAGTGTGTAAGAAAGCTCACCGAGTAGCAAAAGCCTCTTTGGAGGCAAAACTAAGCGGGGTGTAGAGACCATCAAATCTTGATCACATCTAAAAGATCAAGTTCCATTAGGCGCATGTTCTCCACCCCGCGTCCTCATATCTACACACAAGAGGACAAAGTAACCCGAGTCTTGGATCCCGAAGGGTTAGCAAGCATGTACTTGGGAATCCAGGACTTGGTCACAAATCTCAACTTATCAGGTGGGTTAGCATGATGCAAATGTTGGTTCAAATGCACTTGTGAAACACCCTTGGAAGCATTCCTTAGAAGGACAACTCGAGGAGAAGAACGAGTCGTACCACGGGAAAAGAGGCAAACATCTTCCAAGGTCTTTGTAGAAGAACCAATAGAAGCATCATGAAAAGCATGAAGTGAACCAAGAGAAGAAGCACTGGAAGCATGTCCACGACCATGACCTATCCCACTAGAAAAGGAGTCATAAATCCAATCAACAAAATGGGCTTCTTACTAGGAGCACAAGCATTCATGCCATGAGAAGGGCTATGAACCACCATCTTCCTAGAAGAGCGAGCTTGGCGCAAACGTTTGGCACGCCGATAGAAAAAGCTTTCTTGATGCCCATCTTTCTCACAAAAAGAGCAATGGTACAAAGTCCTACTGTAAGGCATACCATTCTCTGACAAGTGAGAAGTCCCTTGGGACTTAGAACAAGCAGCATCAACCACCAACTTGGTGCCAATGCTAAGAGCACACGTGCCATGGGAAAGGCTACGCGGCTTCCTAAAAGCCTTAGCTCGAATTCTCCGCTCGTGTTTGACACGGCGAAAACAAAAATCGAGCGAATGTCCCTCCTTCTTGCAAAAGGTGCAATGAAAAACCGGATTGGGAGCACGAGTCCCAAAAATATGAGAAGCACCCTTGTCAAGAGAAGTCCCTTGGACATCACTCGAAGAAACAGCAAGGTTAGGAGTAGCTATGAAAGAGCTATCCGAAACCTTGACACTAGTGCTAACGTCAAAAGACTCACGCGCAACACAAGAACTCAACTCCGGTTGCAAAGATGCAAACTTAGAAATATCAACATCGGAGTTGGAAAAAATGCGTGACTTAAAAGACTTAGCACAAAGGCTCTTGCATCTTTTGGCCAAAACCTCATTTTCAAACATGAGGCGGTCACAAGTACCACAAGGAGTGTTTCTCATGTTCTCCATCTCCTTTTCAATGCACTCGGCATATGTGGTACGCAAGAGCTCAATCTCCTTCTCAAGGTTGGCACTCATATCATTGTGCTCAACCAACTTAGCGCTCGTATCATCGCGCATTTGCTTCAAAACCAAAACTTCTTTTTCCAAATCAATGCATGATGTGCAAATGAAATAGGTGGAAGAAACATCACCATTCACATCAAGCAAAGAATCATGAATAACACAAGAAGTAGGGCAAGCATTTTTATTCAAAGAGCATGAGCTACAAGGCCTAGAATTTATTTCAACAATTTCAGCCCTAGCATGCTCAAGTTCATCTACACATGTGGTGTGAGTCAATTTTAGTTCATCAATTTCAGTACACAAAGACTCACATGAAACACATGGCAAAGAAGCTTTTGACCTAAGCAAGGCTATTTCAGATTTAGCATGAACAACATCCTTGCGCAAGTCAAAGCATACAAGACATGGTATGGAAGCATTTGATTTCAACATTTCATTTTCAGATTTTAAGCTAGCAAGAGAAAAGCATAGCTCATCATTCTTCCCAACCATGTCACTACAAGAGGTGCAAGGTAAAGACGCACTAGACTTCCAATGAGAAAGACCACATCTCAACCTAGCAACAGAGCATTTCAACTTCTTGATCTTTCTATGCAAGGTATCACAAAGCTCATCATATCTACTGTTGTCATCACGACAAGCATTAAAATGTAGAGACATAATCCCAAGACAAGCATAAAGTGTACCTTTCTTGGCCTTGCCAAGTTCACGTATACGATCCTCCGTCGAATGCTCATCATCTCCAAGAGAGTCCAGCAAAGCGTCCACCTCACGTTCTGCCTCAAGAGCCGCACTCCTCCTACTTGCCAAAGTGTCATCATCGATCGCATGTCCAAGACTCAAACCTAAGGACAAAGACACACTAGAAGAACTTGGTGCCATTTCAAAAAGCATCGTTAGTGTTAGCAAAACAAAAGCTCAACACCTCGGCAAATCACGTCGGAAGCAAAACCACTCCATAAGATCGCCTTCGCGGATCCGGAACCGGTTAAGGTAGAGAGATCCTTAACTGGCTCCGATACCAATTGAAGGACCGAAAATGCTATAGCAAGGCGACCAGAGGGGGGGGGGGTGAATGGGAGCTTCAAATTTTCCTTTCGGAAACTTGTTGCCACTGTCCCAACATAATCAACCCCAAAAGCTTCAGACTCAAATGTAATGCCCACGACTCTTGGAAAGAGGGTGGATGATCCCTAGGATCACAGCGAGGCACCACTCAAGGGAGCGAACCAAATCTCCCAAAACTCCGAGACAAGTTCGTGCCTAAAAGACCCACTCCCAAACGTAGATAGAGAGCTACGTCGAGATTTCTCCAAATACCAATGCTAACACGTAGCAAAGATATGTAGAGAGGTTCCTATGTGAACTCTAGGAGCAAACGAGAAGTCCGGAAATGAACCGAAACAGCCGGAAGAGCAAACGCACTAAACTGCGACCTACAGGCAGTTCCCGGACTGTCCGGCCTGCTGATGCCGGCCTATCCGCGCCAGGGGCGGACTGTCCGCGAAGCCCTGGCGGACTGTCCGCCGGCCAACTCCGCAAAACAGCGAACCTGCTGGATGCTCCCTGCCCAACTCACGGACTGTCCGCGATTACACTGGCGGACTGTCCGCCGGTCACGGCTGACCAAACCAACCGAGCCGCGCAGCCACTAAACCAGCTGGAGCCCGATGGCCGGACTGTCCGAGCCTAACGTGGCGGACTGTCCGCGTCTACGGTGGACTGTCCGAGACACTCAAGGCGGACTGTCCGCGACCTCCCAGAAAGTGCAAAAACTGCATGGGACAAAACCAAAATCGATTGGAACACAACCAAATCGAATGGGGCTGCAACCAAACTTCTCCCAAGTGTTCTTCAACGTGTTGGGACGCTAATCCTAGGATATCATCGCTTCAACCCAACTAAACCATGAGAAATCCGAAGAACACTAGAAAAGGGGAAGAACGAAGAACAAAAACGATTTCGGCCCAATCTACTTGTTCGTGAGGGTAGAGATGAATTCCTCCGGTGGAAATGTTCTCCTCACATCAAAGAACAAGTTGATTCAAACGGAATCACAAAAGACGCAGCGTAGAGGGAGATCGGGAGAGGGGAAAATCATGGAGAAAAGAAGAACGCGAAGAACAAATTCAAAACGCGAATTCAACCACGAATTTGATCCTTGGATTCAGAGGAATGGATATTTGATTAATCACTTGGTGTCGGGCTACAAGCCAATCCTAGCAACACAAAGCTTGGATGGCAAAAAGCTCAAGAACAAGAACCAACTCTCCCTAACCCTAGCCTTCTCTCACAGAAACAAAATGAGAGAGACACCACCAAGAACTCCCCAAGGATGGCGGCTGCCCTAGCAGCCCCCTTCATATATATAGGCGCACGTCCGAAGACCAAAACACTCTTACATTAAGCACTCAACCCAAATACCCCCCAGGGGTAAAGCCGTCCAGTCCGGTCAATCTTCATCCGACGGCCACGCCCGCACATCCAGTAGCTTCGCCTCAACGCGACCTCCCTGATGCCGCCACGTTCCGTCAACGTCGACCGACGCGCCTTCTCACCGATAGCTTCGCCGCAACGCAAGCCTCTCGGTGCCGCCACGCGTCGACCGTCCTTTCGGACCAACCCCCGGTTTTGAGGCCCAAATCGGGAAACCGTCCACCCCGAGTTTTGAGGCCCAAACTCGGAAACCCGCAAGCCCAGGTTTTGAGGGCCAAACCTGGAAACCGTCCATCCCGAGTTTTGAGGCCCAAACTCGGAAACCGGCCACCCGAGTTTTGAGGCCCAAACTCGGAAACCGTCGGTGATAGCTTTTTGAGGCTCAGCTACCGAACCCGCACCGTAGACGGGATGTGGTTCTCACACCACGACCACCGGCACCGATGCTGATGCATGTCCAGCCTCCACGCCGGGCACAACGCCTTCGCCTTCCTTCTTGACTTGGCCGACGGCACTTGCGCCGCACGCAAGCCCGTGTCCGACCTCCCGCCAAGTGACACAACTCCAGCGCCTTCCTCCCTACTCGGCCGATGCACCGCACATCCCCATGTGCTCTTGCTCGCCGATGCCACGTGCCAGCTACCACAGCTGGTCCTCTGGCCCTCTGGTCCGTCAGTCCAAGCCTCACGTCTGCCCTTCATCGTTGGGTACATCGGCATGGCACGTTCGCCGCACGGCACGCCCATCCTTCACCGCTCATGATCCGTCGGCACGGCATGTCTCTACTTGACCTTCACCTCGCCATAGACCACTGTATCCGAGCTCCACACCTGCACATCAACACAGCCAAGAGACACATGTCGCACACGCACACCAACACAGAAACACCACACAACTCAACGCCACCGGTTAGTCATAAACAATAAGCGCATAGCTAGATATAGACTCAACCGGGTAAAAGCCTCAAACCTTCCTTATCAATGTCAATCATTCATCATATATGTTCTCAGAGAGTCGTGCATTTTGGGGAGAGCTTTGAGCTAGGGGGAGTTTAGTTCTCTTTTATGTCCTTCTTCACTCGTTATAGCTCTTTTGTGTGTTTCAATTGGTATCCATCTTTTGGTATGGAATGCAATTGATGTCATGAGCTTTGTTACTTTGTGTATAAGCTTGCTTTCAGGGGGAGTCGCTTTTGTCTTGCTGCTTCTCCGCATGCTCCGAGTGTTTTAGCTCCATTTAGTGTTGAGCTTCTCTTGTAGTTTTTCTCAGTCGGTATCGAGCCTGCTAGTCGTGTTGAGCCGTTTTTGCCTCTGTCTAGAGGGACTAGCAGTTTTTGCTTGGTATTTTCGATTGGTATGGACTCTTCAGCTAGTTGCGTCGATCCTATGTGCCTCTATCTTGAGGAACTAGCTGTTTTCACCAATTCTTGGCTGTCTGTGATCAGTTTTGCATTCTTATGCGTTGATTCAGCCTCAATTGGTATCAAGCCTTGAGCTAGTGGTGTTGAGCCTTTTCTGCCTCTTCTTGAGGACTAGCTCATTTTTGACTTGGTTGCGTCGAGCCGTTGCCCATGTCTTTGGGGACCAAGTTTTTCGCTCTATGTGATCGAGTTTTGCCCTTTGATGAGTTGTTGCTCAGATCGCTTGCTTGGTTGCGTTGAGCCGTTGCCCATGTCTTTAGGGACCAAGTTATGTTCATTTCAAATTGCCCCCTCTTTAGCATTTCTTTGGCTTTTGGGCATTTGAATGAATAATCTTCTCATGACAAGTGATGTTGTTCTTTGCCCTTCGATGGCTTTTGATCACTTAAATGAGATTTTTGGTTATGGTATCACAAACCATCTCTTGTGCCTAGTTTTTGTCAATTCAATCATCAAGGGGGAGAAAGAGAAAGAGAAAAAGGGGGAGAAATTGACCCAAACCCAAGTGGATAAGTACCTTGGTCTCTCTTTTGTGATGATTGTTTGACAATTTATTGGAGATTGGTTTTCGAGTACCTTTTGGGATTTCATGAAACTCTTGTTTTATCTTGACTCTTCGGTTGTGTGGAGGCTTTGCCTGCTTTTCCCATTTCTTTCGGGATCGGGAGCTTTTATTTGGAGTTTTCATGATCCTTCCTCATCTCATGTGGCCTTGTGTTTGCTTTTGCTTGGCTTTTGGGCACTTGGCTGAGGCTTGCCTTCAAACCCTTCCTTTGTGGTTTTATTGCTAGTCAATGCATTCATCAAGGGGGAGATTTAGAACATATATGATGAATGATTGACTTTGTTGAGGAAGGTTTGAGGCTTTTACCCAGTTGAGTCTATATCTCGCTATGCGCTTAATGCTTATGACTAACCGGTGGCGTTGAGTTGTGTGGTGTTTACCGTGTTGGTGTGCGTGTGCGACATGTGTCTCTTACCTGTGTTGATGTGTAGGTGTGGAGCTCGGATACAGTGGTCGATGGCGAGGTGAAGGTCAAGTAGAGACGTGCCGTGCCAATGGACCGGGAGCGGTGAAGGATGGGCGTGCCGTGCGGCGGACGTGCCATGCCGATGTACCCAGAGCGGTGAAGGGCGAATGTGAGGCTTGGACTGACGGACCAGAGGGCCAGAGGACCAGTTGTGGTAGCTGGCACGTGGCATCGGCGAGCGAGAGCACATGGGGTGTGCGATGCATCGGGCGAGTCGGGAGGAAGACGGGCGTCGTGGCACCTGGCGGGAGGTCGGACACGGGCTTGCGTGCGGCGCAAGTGCCGTCGGCCGAGTCAAGAAGGATGGCGGCGTTGTGCCTGGCATGGAGGCTGGACATGCATCGGCATCGGTGCCGGTGGTCAGGGTGTGAGAACCACATCCCGTCTACGGTGTGGGTTCGGTAGCTGAGCCTCAAAAAGCTACCATCGATTGTGTCCAGGTTTGGGCCTCAAAACCTGGGGTGGCCGGTTTCCGAGTTTGGGCCTCAAAACTCGGGATGGACGATTTCCAGGTTTGGGCCTCAAAACCTAGGCTCGCGGGTTTCCGAGTTTGGGCCTCAAAACTCGGGGTGGACTGTTTGCCAGGTTTGGGCCTCAAAACCTGGGCTGGACGGTTTCCCGGTTTGGGCCTCAAAATCGGGGGTTGGTCCGAAAGGACGGTCGACGCGTGGCGGCGTGGAGAGGCTGGCGCGGCGGCGAAGCTATCCACGAGGAAGGCGCAGTGGTCGACGTGGCGGCACGTGTCGGCATCAGGGAGGTCGCGTCAAGGCGAAGCTACCGGATGTGCGGGGGTGGCCGTCGGATCGAAACTGTCAAGTCTGGATGGTTTTACCCCTGGGGGGTATTTGGGTTGAGTGCTTAATGTAAGGGCGTTTTGGTCTTCGGACGTGCGCCTATATATATGAGGGGGCTGCTAGGGAAGCCGTATCCTTGGGAACTCTTGGTGGTGTCTCTCTCATTTTGTTCCTGTGAGAGAAGGCTAGGGTTTGGGAGATTTGGCTCTTGTTCTTGAGCTTTTTTCCATCCAAGCTTTGTGTTGCTAGGATTGGCTTGAATCCCGACACCGAGTGCTTAATACAATTCATCTTGCTGAATCCAAGGATCAAATTTGTGGTTGAATTCGCGTTTTGAATTTGTTCTTCACGTTCTTCTTTTCTCCACGATTTTCCCCTCACTCGATCTCCCTCTACGCTGCGTCTTTTGTGATTCCGTTTGAATCAACTTGTTCTTTGAAGTGAGGAGAACATTTCCACCGAAGGAATTCCTTCCTACCCTCACGAACAAGTAGATCGAGTCGAAATCGTTTTCGTTCTTCATTCTTCCCCTTTTCTAGTGTTCTTCGGATTTATCATGGATTAGTTGGGTTGAAGCGATGATATCCTAGGATTAGCTTGCCAACACGTAGAAGAACACTTGGGAGAAGTTTGGTTGCAGCCCCATTCGATTTGCTGAGGATCCAATCGATTTTGGTTTTGTCCCGTGGCGTTTTTGGGCTTTCTGGGAGGTCGCGAACAGTCCGCCATATTGGCCGCGGACAGTCCGTGCATCGCGGCTTCAGCCGAGTAGTGGCTGTTGGCCTCGGGCTTTTTCCCTCGGGTGACCGACGGACAGTCCGCCAGTGTAGGGCGCGGACAGTCTGGCCCGAGCAGGTACGTTTCAGCAGCGTTGCTGTCTTTGCAACTTGGCCGGCGGACAGTCCGCCGTACAGAGGCACGGACAGTCCGGGAGTCTCGCAGGGAGGGTTCAGCAGCCGTGCTGATTTTGTCTTTTGACCTGCAGACAGTCCGCCAGGGTTTCGCGGACAGTCCGCCCTTGGCACGGACAGTCCGGCACCAGCAGCCCGGACAGTCCGCGAATCGGCTGTAGGGTGAGTTTTAGTGCATTTGCTCTCCCGGCTTTCCCGTTTCGCTTCCAGACTCCTCATTTGCTCCTAGAGTTGACCTAGGAACCTCTCTACATATCTTTGCTACACGTTAGCATCGGTATTTGGAGGAATCCCGACGTAGCCCTCTATCTACGTTTGGGAGTGGTCTTTTAGGCACGAACTTGACTTGGGGTTTTGGGAGTTTTGGTTTGCTCCCTTGTGTGGTGCCTCGCTGTGATCCTAGGGATCATCCACCTTCTTTCTGAAGGTCGTGGGCATCGCATTTGAGTCCAAAGCTTTTGGGGTTGATTTTGTTGGGACATAGGCCGTAATTTCGAGAAGAAATTTTAGGCTCCCATTCACCCCCCCTCTGGTCGCCTTGCTATAGCATTTTCGGTCCTTCACTTGCCCTGGTGCACAAACGTCCCTTCTCGGGATTGCTTAATTTGCAATCCGAGAAAGAAAGTCAACTCGCCCATCATACTCATCTCGAACTCCCTGCTCATAGTATCTGCAAACTTGGCAACCAAAGCGTGAGAAGAACGACCGAAAATGATATCATCCACGTAAATCTGGACCAAGAGAGTGTCTTTGCCTTGCTTGAGGAGAAAGAGCGTTTTATCCACACATCCCATCTTAAAACCCTTAGCAAGCAAAAAGGTTTTCAACCTATCATACCAGGCTCTAGGGGCTTGTTTCAAACCATATAAAGCTTTGTGCACTTTAAAAACATGTTTTTGGAAACTTGGGATTTTCAAAACCGGGGGGTTCCTCAACATACACCTCTTTTTCTATGTAGCCGTTTAAGAAGGCACTCTTGACATCCATTTGAAAAAGTTTGAAAGCTTTGGATGCAGCAAAAGCCAAGAGTATCCTAATAGCCTCCAAACGAGCTACAGGAGCAAAAGTCTCCTCATAGTCTATCCCCTCCTTCTGACTATAACCCTTGGCTACAAGTCTGGCCTTGTTCCTCACAATGTGGCCATCCTCTCCTTGTTTGTTTTTTAAAACCCATTTTGTCCCAATAGGATTATAGTCTGGAGGAGGTGGAACTAGAACCCAAACCCGATTTCGCTCAAAATTCTCTAACTCCTCATGCATGGCATTGACCCAATCCGGATCTGTCAAAGCGTGTCCAACATCTCGGGATTCAAAATCAACAACAAATGCAGAATGAGCAAAGTGAGAGATTTGTTGTGACCTTGACTGAGTGACCCATTCATCAATGCTACAGATCATCTGCTGAGGGGGGTGTTGGCGCTGGATGTGTCGTGGCGCCTCCCGAGTTGAAGAGATCTCACCCTCAACAGCAGCTGGTGCCTCCCCGGGTACAAAAGGTACCGCTGGGGGTGGCAGATCCCATGGCCCCCAAGAAGAAGAAGTGTCGGGGTTGTGAGTCGTCGTAGAAGCCGCTCCTTGCGGCAAAGCAGGTGGAGGTGATGCTAGGTCACCTATGCCTTCAGCCTCCTCATCCTCATCATCGAAAAGAGGCACACCAACCTCATGATCACCTACATGCTCAAAACGAGAAGAAGGAGAAACCATGGTCTCGTCGAAGGTGACATCGGATGTCTCCATGACTCGGTTTGTATCAAGGTTAAGTACACGATAAGCTCGAGTGTGAGTGCCATAACCCAAAAATACACTGTCAGAAGAACGAGACTCAAATTTGTCCAGGTTGCCTTTCTTCAAAATAAAACAGTGCCAACCAAAAACTCTAAAGTAACTCACCTTGGGTTGTCTTCCAAAATGCAACTCATAAGAAGTCTTTTTCAAGAAAGCTCGGAGAAAAATGCGATTGGAAATATAGCACGCAGTGTTCATAGCTTCGGCCCAATAACGCCTAGGAGTCCTATGCTCATCGAGCATCGTCCTAGCCATCTCAACCAAGGGTCCAATTCTTCTTCTCTACAACACCATTCTGTGGCGGTGTGTAGGGGGAAGAAAACTGGTGCTCCAAACCCAAGGAGTCACAAAACTTCTCAAAAACCGAATTCCTGAATTCGGAACCATTATCACTCCTAATAGGTCGCATCGAGTTCAAAGGGAACTCCTTCTGAAGACACAAAATAAGATTGCGAGCAAAAGAGAAAGTCTCAGTCTTCTTAGTCAGAAAGAAGACCCACGAATATCTCGAAAAATCATCGACAACAACCAAAACATACCACTTCCCTCCATCCGAGCTCACCTGAGCCGGACCAATAAGGTCCATGTGTAAAAGCTCTCCAGGGCGCTGTGTCATGACCTGAGTCACTGGATGGTGGGGAGTGGCAACCATCTTCCCATGTCTACAAGAATGGCAAACAAGGTCCTTCTCCATGGACAACTTGGGCAATCCTCGGATTAGGCCAAGTGAGCTAAGCCTTGCGAGCAAGTCGAAGCTTAAGTGACTGAGCCTCCTATGCCACTTCCAAAGATCAGAGGAGGAAGGACTAGCCAAAAGACAGCGGGAAATACCAAACAACTCTGAGAAATTAGCATGAAAGACCTTCCCAAAGGGCGAAATCAAACAAACAAGATTGCCCTGAGAATCTAAAATGCGACTGAGATTCTGTTTAAAACGAATCTCATAGTCATCATCAAAAAGTTGCGAAACTGAAAGAAGGTTATAATGCAAGTTAGAAACAAGAGCAACATCACGCAAGTCAAAGTGCTCATTAACTCGCACCGACCCACGAGACAACACCTTACCTTTGTTATTGTCGCCGAAGGTGATAAACTCCTTTCCGACAACAGGACTAAGACTTGAGAACCATTTGGCGTTTCCGGTCATGTGCCTCGAACAACCGGAATCCACCAACCAGACGTCCTCCAATCGTTTTACCTACATCAATAAAAAGACATAGGGTGAGCATACGGTCCAACACTGGGGTTAGTGAAGTAGGAAGAATACTAGTGTTGGGCTAGCTCCTCAAAAGAACGGTTAGTAGAAAAACCATTCCTAGTCTGCCTATGGGGAAAGCGATCACCACGCACAGGAAAACGTGGTCCGCTAAGGGAAGAGCGTCCATCGCGATACTCAAAACGCGGTGGAGGGAAACGCTCAACAAAGCCTCCGCCACGGGGGTCCGTATCCTGCAAAGTCAGGACCCCATCGGGCAACACCTCCCTGATGCTTAGGACCTTGAGGCACTGCACCTCTAGGCCTAGCAGCTCTCCTTGGAGCTCTCCTCTGAACATTCGGCACATGTACATCATGGAAAGGATAGTACATGTCATGGAAAGCAGAACTCCCTCAAGTGTCCATCTCTCCCACAGTGCTCACAATGGTACCTCACCGCTCTCATAGGGGGTTGTTGGTACTCACGGCTGTGGGTGTGGATCACTTTGCCCTTCTATGGCATTAGCTCCTCCGGGATAGGTGGCAGTGTGTCCAGCTTGTTCTTGAGGTGGTTTGGTTTGGGAGCCCATTGCTGGTTCTTGGTTGGAGCTCGTGGAGGTTCTTCAAACACCCCATCCTTGGTGTTAGTCTTGAAAGGCTCTTTGGGTGGAAGCTTGGTAAGTTTGGGAGTAGTGGTGGAGTTGGGCTTCGCACTCGGCTTTAGGCCACTCGACTCACCAATCTTGCCGAAAGAAGAAACATCAACACCCTTAGCAAAGCCTACACCAGGACCTCCAGCAGCACGCTTGAACTGGGAGATCATCATCCCAAGCTACGGCTCACCACAAGACACCGATGACAAGATGGTCCGAAGGTATGTGTTTTGCACCTCGGTTTGCATCTTGTCATGCTTCACGTTCGCAATCTCCATCTCCAAACCCTCGCACAAAGCACACCTAGTCACACAAGTGCTACCCGAGCTGGCCTTCTCAAGAGACACAATCTTGGCATTCTTCTCTGCCAACTCGGATTGCAAGCCTGCACAAGACTTGCATGCACCCAACAGCAAGGTCCTAGCCCGATGCTCATCCACTTCTCCAACCAAAGCAGCATACTTACCTCTCAAAGTGAGAAGGTCAGTCATGTGCTTGGTGCACATCTCACACTCAACCTCCTCAGACACGACCATGGTGGATTTAGCAAACTCCAACTCCTTCACCGTGTCCTCCCAATTTTGCCTAAACTCCTTGCGCTCTCTAGCAGCATGTCTAAGCAACTTATCTTGACTAAGCAAGGTGGCAGTAAGCTTCTTGACCTCAGCAGAAAGCTCATCGTGGGTCAGAGATACCTAAGAGGTGTCGTCATCGTCGTCGCGAGGTGTGTCCTCCAGCTGGCCATCGACCTCATCACCAAGGGCCATGGTGCAGAAACCCTCGTCATCGGCGAAGAAGCAGAGGCCATTCAGCTCGTCCTTGATCCTCTTCTTCTTCCCGGACTCGTCATCGCTTGAGCCAGCGGAGTCATCATCCGAGCCGTCGACGTCACTGAGCGTGGCGAAGAATGCACGCTGCTCAGCCTGGGCCTTCTCCAAGTACTTCTTCTTGATGTACTCCTTGTCGAAGCCGCCCCTCTGCTTGTGCCTCGCTGGGACATACTTCTCCTTGCGCTTGCCGGAGTCGTACTTGTGCCCATGATCACCCTTCCCAAATGTGTGCTTCTTCTTGGGATAGTTGGCATTGAAGTGGTCGGGGTCGCCGCACTCAAAACAGCCCGAGCGTCCTCCTCCGCGGCGACGGTTCATGCGGTTGTTGTGAAACCGCGAGAACCGGTTGGCAAGCAAAGCCAACTCGTCATCTCCCAAAGACTCTAGCTGCTCCTCTGTGACAGAAAAGAGAGAAGAAAGTGCAAATCCTCAGAGGTGTTAGCAGAAGAGCCAGAAACCAAAGCCATAGTCGGGCGAGAAGGATTCTCATAAGAAGCCCTCGTCGCAAGTGAGGGTCTCATAGTTAGACGATTCGATGATCGCCTGGACCTTTGAGTCTCACACCGACCGATCGAGAGTATGCAAAAGGTTGAAAGCCCTCTCATGATCGTCGAAAGGCAACAGCTCCTTGTTTGCTCTCATCTTGTTGACAATGACCTGAAAGCGAGCGAATAAACTTTCTATGCTCTCGCCAGGCATGTGTGAAAAGTTCTCATACTCCCGCTTGTGCGACTCGTACACTTGAGTGGTTCCATCATGGAAGCGCATGAGGGTCGCCCAAATCTCTTGAGCCGTGGGGAGGTGAGAAACGCGATCAAACTTGGACATGCTCAAACAGGAGAACAAGGCGTTATGTGCCCGGCTATTGGCTTCGTGCTCATCGATCTGAAGCTGAGAGACACGAGCAGCCAGAACAACGTAATCGGCCTTGTTGCAAATCTCCCAAACAGAAGAGCCCATGCTCTGGAGATAGGCCGACATGCGTATCTTCCAATACGCATAGTTCGTCCCATCCAAAAACGGCGGTTTGCCCATGCCGCGATCCATGTCGCCTTCTGTGGATCTGGAACCGGCCAAGGTGGAAGATCCTTAACCTGCTCCGATACCAATTGAATGACCGAGAATGCAACCAGAAAGCGACCAGAGGGGGGGTGAATGGGAGCTTCAAAATTCCTTTCAGAAACTTATTGCCATTGTCCCGAGAGTCACCCCAAGAGCAAACCCTAGAGCTCATAAGTGTCCATGACCCTAGAGATACGGTGGATGCTTCCAAGAAGCACAGCGAGACACTTCACGACTCTAGAAACCTAACACAAAAGCCGAAAACCAAAACCAACAACAGACGAACGAACCGCGAACAAAACTGTGCGAAAACAGTACCGACCGGACTCACCCTGCGTCTGGTCAACACCCACCGGACGCGTCCGGTCTTAGGAAATCGGTTCTGGACCCTTACTGCTTCTGACCGGACTCAGTGAAGCAAGCGACCGGTCGAATACCGAGCGTCCGATCAAGCACAGGAAAGACAATGAACAGTGTCTTCTATGCGTTCGATCATGCAAAGCTCCAAGCGTTCGATCAAGTTAGGGAAGACAAAATTCCTGGACATTCAACGACCGGACTCTAGCCCATGCGTCCGGTCAGATCGGGACCAGCGTCCGGTCACCCCGAAAGTGGGCAGTTCGTCCACCGATTCAACTCGATCTCACCCAAAACAAATCCTTTCGGGATCAAACTTGGGGAGAGGAGTCACAAGGAGAATAGTAAGCTATCTCCAAGGGATCATGGCTCGAACCTATCTCCAAATCGATGAATCGAAGAATTTCGGCGGAAGGGAGAAGAGCTTGACCCGAAATGAAAATCGATCGATCTACTAGCTCGTGAGGTTAGAGGTGAATTCCTTCAGTGGAAAGAAGCGCCTCATGATCTAGAACATCTTGGTTCAAACGAATTTGCAAAAGACGTACCAAACAAAGAGATCGAACGACGGGAAAAATGTGGAGAAAAGTAACCCGTGAAGAACTCGAATAAAACGCGAATCACAGCCATGCATTTGCAACCGTGTGGCTACCACACGCTACAATGGTGAGGTTACAGCCTCACTTCCTCAAAAATCTCGCGAGCACAAAGGTATTGGTCTCTTCTCTGTGGATCTCAGATTCGCTACAGCAGGGATGTGGGAGAGCAGGAAACCCTAAGACAGAGTACCAAATGACTGAGATAGATTGGGAGGAGGGTGTCTCCCTCTACTTATCCTAATTCTAGTTCCTACTCTACCCCTCTCTAATTACAGAGCGAACTAGCTAAACCCTAGGGTTATTCTGGACCAACTCATGGTAGGTGGTGATCTGACGGCCACGCCCGCACAACTGGTAGCGTTGCCTCGACGCAACCGCACCGATTGCCGCCACGTGCCGCCTCCGCTCTGCACCCTCGGTTTTGTGGCCGAAACCGGGAAACCAGGCCTTCACGCCAACCCCTGGTTTTGAGGCCCAAACCGGGAAACCAGCCACCAAGTCCATCCCCTGGTTTTGAGGCCGAAACCAGGAAACCCGACGTCCGTCGCCTGAGTTTTGTGGCCCAAACTCAGAAACCCGCAGCGCCAAGGTTTTGAGGCCCAAACCTGGAAACCGTCCTCAGCCCGAGTTTTGTGGCCCAAACTCGGAAACCGGCCGCACCCTGGTTTTGTGGCCCAAACTTGGAAACCGTCCACCCGGTGGTTTTTCTGTGGCTCAACCACCAAACCGGAGCTGTAGAGGGGATGCACCGCCCGTGCACCCCGTCCACCGACACGTGTCCCCAGGTGTTGACGCTCACTAATGCTCATAATTAACCATCAACTATTGCATGAAATGACACTAAATGAATTACAAAGCATAGTTGTAGGGTTTGAAACTAATAAGTTCCACGAGTTTTGGTGCTCTCACTTGTTTTGTAGGACATCAATATTTCACCATATAAAAGTATCTCAAGTGATGAATTGGAGTACACCATTGCGAAGAGCTCGCTGAGACGATCGAAACAGACATATCATTTGCTATATTCGGAGTCCCGGATGAAAAGATATTAATTTCGAAGCAAAATCTGCAAAAGAAGGATCTAGAAGACACCAGAAGACACCACGACGCGGGCCACCACGTGGGCCCACTGGGCCAGACCGACCGCTCCCACCCTGGGACCGACCGGCCGGCCACAGAGGCCATTTTGCCTCCACCGTCCCCGATGTCGGTTTGATCCAAGGCCTCCTAGGATGCTCCGGGCTATAAAACCAGACCCAGACCCCCCTCTCCAGGCATCTTCATCTTCATTATTCATCTCCACATCAGAAACTAGGGTTTCAAGTAGAAGTAGAGGTCCCTCTAGTTGATCGTCTAGTTCTAGTTCTAGTTCATCTTCTAGTTCTAGATCTAGTTATAGTTCATCATCTAGTTGTAATCTAGAGAGAGAAGGAGAGAGCTGAGGAGGAGCCGGATCTGTCGAATCTTCCTCGACATTGTATTGGTGCAGCATCTAGTTCATCTTCAAGTAATCTCCAGGTTCTTCATTTACTATTTCTAAGTATTATATTTAATTTCAGTTCTTGCTTTATTCTATTTACTGGATCTCCGCTCGTATTGAGTGCTCTAGTTATCCGCGGTAATTAGAGTAGTAAGCGTTAGTGTAGACACGGTGTCTAGACTAGGGTTTACCTGAGTTTGCGCCCAATCCTCCGGATAGTTGTGGTAGCTACAGGGGTGACAGCTTTGTAGATTGTTATAATCCACCACGTTAGGATTGGTGTTTTCGAAGAGCTTTTTGGCAGCCTTCTCTCGATTACCCTTTTCCCAGTCTTTTTCGAGAATCCGAAAGGTACTGTTGCTCCGAAGTAAGTAAAGTTTAGTAAGCCTTTGATTAGATAGACCTGCTTAGAAAACCCTATATCTCTCTCTAACCGCATTACCATTCTTTTCTTGGACGTTCTAAATTCTTCTAGTACACTTCACGTTCCCCGTGGAAATCGATACCTTGGAATACTCTCAGGTGAAAGATACAGCGGTATCCGTGCGCTTGCGGATTATTTTATGTGCGTTTAAAATACCAACAAGCTTTCTAACGCCGTGGCCGGGGACAGAGTTTATCTCTACTCTTGGTAGCGATGTTAGTAAGTGTCAACAAGCTTTCTGGCGCCGTTGCCAGGGAACGGTAGCTGTTCTAGAATCGAACCAGGATCGTCCGTGTTTCTTTTCTTTTACCAACTTTTTCTTTTACCACCACCTTTACCTCACCACCACACTTCTACCACATGGATTTCACTCCTATCTTAAAATTCTTTGCTCCAAAGGGTGACTTATTGGAGCCTCCACCATCATCACACCTCATTCATACAGATGGCTATGAGTTTCGCCCTACTCTTATAGCCATGGTTCGGGAGATATCCTTCTCTGGGTCAGAAGACGAATATCCATACACTTACCTTAGGGAATTTGAGGAGTTGTGTTCTTGTCACACTATAGCTGGCATGACACAAGAGACCATTAAATGGAAACTATTCCTGTTCTCCCTTTTGGGAAGGGCGAGAAAATGGTATGATCATTCCGTAAGGGGCACAAATGGAAATTGGGATGAACTTTGGGACAACTTCTGTCTTGCTTTCTTCCCTCTTTTTCGAATCTCTGATCTTAGAGTCGAAATTCTTACATTTAAACAAAAAGAGAAGGAGACACTAGGAGCAGCTTGGGCTAGGTTCAAACACCTTACCAATTCTGGTCCAAACCTTTCCTTGCCTGACCATGTCCTACACTATCACTTTTATCGTGGTCTTAACAAGGAGGCTGCTCTACATCTCGATTTAGCTTTTGGAGGATCATTCTCACATAAACTTGTTAGTGAAGGAGGAGACATCTTAGAGAAAATCCTTGAAAACACTCCTTTCACTAGCACTTTTGACGAATTCCCAGAAGAAGTCGAGCCTAACCCCGACCAACACGAGGAGGAACACCCAACCAAATTTGAAATTCCTTGAAATCCTTCTAATAATTTGGTTGTCACAGAACCTTCTCTAGAGAAAACACCCTACCCTTTAGAAAATGATGAACCCCACCCTTCGTTGTTCTTCTCTAAAATCGAGGAAGATGATATCAAAGAGCATGGAAGCTACTTCATAAACACCTCTTTAAATCCATGCTCATAGGAGACATCTCCTGATTCAATTGCCATACTCGAGATTTTCAACCCCCTCAAACTTTATGTTTACAAAAACTTCAAAAGGGTGGTTGTCGATGCATATGTTTATCACAAATTTTGTAGATCTCGTTGTGCTCTTAAGTTGGTGTTGGAGGGGAAACCACTTCACCAAATCAGATCTTGAAGGTTTCCCAAAGACAAGCTCAGTGTCCTAAAACAAGCACTTTTCAGATCAATGTTTACTTTCTTGCTACATTGCCCTTGTGTAATGAGCATAGAGATATAATTGTTAAAATATTCCTTCGGGTATTCTTTTCACTAACCATTGCAGGTCTGGAGCAAAGAGTTCAAAGGAACGACAAACACAAGGTATGTCCAACTAGTCATCATGCAACATTGAATTACATTCATCCAATCTTGATGTTTGCAAATCTAAGTTTGGCAGATCCACTTTGTAAGAACATCTTTTACCAAGTTGTTATGTTGGTTGCACCTACCTTTAAGACATGCTCATGTGCTATACACTAATCATGCTCTCTCATCATCATTTGAGTAAATCTCTTCAATGTTTTAATGCTACCTTCATCTACTATAGAATATGTTTAGGTTTGAAGTACTTTCATACATCTCTTAAATTGAGCATGGTGCTTAGTTTAGGAGTGATGATCTTGCTTTCAAAGGTTTTTAAATTAAGCATGCTTAGCTTAAAATGCCTTCCTAAATCAAATTAGACGTGGTGTCTAGGTTGATTTTTGAACTAATAGTATGCTATAGTGGATGTTGGATATCTTGTTGGACTAACCCCTACAGGAAAACTTTCAATATCAATTTGGGAAAGTTCTGAGATGAACCCACACTGGAGATGAAGAGACACATGAACTTCAACTTGCGCAAGGGAGACACAACTCACTAGTCATGGAGAAGTGAGATCCGTAGAACAAGATAGAAGATGAGTGCCACAAAACAATACCTACAATCAAAGCACATACTCACTCCATGGAAATAGGTGAACAAGTCTGAGCTGGGCCACTAGAAGACAGAGACCATCGTACGGACCTGAGGAACAACACACCTTCATTGATAGTTCAACGCATAGAGAAGGAAGGTTGATCCCTTTAAAGATGATCCCACTATACCTTCCTCTTCTCAAGCTCCCATCACTCAGGTTCACTATGAGATAAGCAAGAGAAGATAAGCTATTCATGAAGAACAACCAGCCAGACAAGAGAAGCTTCCACATGGTGGTTCGACACATCACTCTTCAATGATAAAAGTAACATCTCTAGGTATGTGACCATCACTTTAAAAGCTTCTCCTTAATTCTGGTATGTGCAAAAATAAGAACCAAACATGTTTCAGTTGCACCTTATTTGATCCAACCTAATCAACTCAACATGTTCAGTTCTTTACTCTTTGTTCCTAGCTTTACTCTCTTGAATCTCACTATCTTAACTAAATGAGCTAAAATGTTTTGCATCTAACCTTTGGAAAATGATATATCATAATCATGAAAATATCGACACATTATGCATAAGATTATCCTTCCTTGGGTTAAATAATCTGATCTGTTAAATATGTTAAGATGCTACTTTAATGCTCATCATCTTTTGATCCTATCAGTCATGTTAAAATTGAATTGAACACATAAACAACAAGTTCATCTTGTTCAATGTGCCTAAGGTTAGAGAAGAATGAACAAAACCTTTTGGTTCTATTGGTGTTTTTCCACCAACAGGGCCCATGCACTTGATCTCTACCTTGTCTTTATGAGCAGGACACACTCTTGAGCAAAAGATAGAGGAGTTTGTCAACTCCCAAATTCTACAGAGTGAAGGTCCTGGATCTACAAGAACATGCACACTGAGCAAAATGCTGCAAGCTTCCACAACTAATGCTTCACTTCAAATAGCTGGACGAACAAATGACATGAGTGACACCATATCAAGAGGCATAAACATGAAGGAATGATGAAAGACGTCATAGTCAGAATTGGAGGTCATGAAGTCCCCATAGACTTCTTGATCCTTGAAATGAGAAGACGATGATGTCCACCTCATCCTAGGAAGACCATTCCTCTACGCTATAAGTACAATCATTTACAAGAGGAAATCCATTTTCACTTTCCTGGAGAAAAGGAACGATGCAACTTCATCAACTACATGCCCAATAAGAATAGAAGTGAAAGACGCCGCTCTCAAAGCCAAAGAAGACAAACTATCAAGAATAGAGAGGCCAATCACGAAGAAAAAGCTATTGACACTGTCCCAAAAAGAAAGAAGAGAAACCTCAAGACACTGAACCACAGGAAGTGAAGTCTCAGACTAAGAAAGTATTGGAGAAAAAGTCTGCACCTCAGAGGTACAATCAATAACAACTTTCCAAACGTCTGACATACCTTGGGAGGTCTGAACCAAGGGAAGGTCCGGTTCGTCGGACCTAAATATTCGAACCTTCGCCAAAAGGTAAAAATCGGTAGTTATCCATATTTATCTTTTCTGCACTAGTTTCTCTTTTTGCATGTTTACTTTCCATTATCATCTCTCCATAGCATATTTACTTTTCTGCATTAGCATTGCATAAAAAAAAGAAAACAAAATATTTTACTTATTGCACTTTATAATAAAACCTAAAGCCCCATGTGAATAATTCTGTGATGTGTAAAAACCCACATGAAATATTCACCATGGCGGCATAAAAATAAAAATAAAAATGCATTCATTTTGTTAAGTTGTCATTGCATCGAAAAAATTAAAATAAAAAATTTAATTGAGAAAGAGATCTTACTGAAACTCTGGAAGGCTTGACTGGCCAACCACTAATGTTTAATCTGTTCCACGAGTTTTGTTGTCTATTTGAGTTTCATAGGATCTGAAAGACAAAGAAAAGTTGACAAGCAAGTGGATGTTCCATTCACTGTTGGAGCACTATTTCAACAAACATCAACATCAATCAAAGCTCTGATAGAGGAAGAACATTTTCACTGCCAGTCCGCTACATTGCAAGATCGAACGACTACGTCAGCATTCACCTTGGGGGAAAGCACCCCCGTGTAACCAGGTAAGTATCGATATCCTCTTAAGCTTTCCTTCTATACAAAAATGAAAATAAAATATAAAACAAAAAGAAAAAAAAATGTGGGCACATGAAGGCTCACCATTAATTAAAAAGAAAAAAAAATATGGGCACATGAAGGCTCAACGTTATTAAGGGAACCGGCTTGGGGGAGACGCACCGCCATTATCTTCGTAATCTAGGTATATGTTATCCACTATCTTAGTTATTTATAATAAGTATGTTAGGTTAAATAAATACTATGTTTGTGGGTTTTTGGCACATTCATTTCTGACGGAACGGTGCGACAAAACTCGTGCGGGAGGGCCGTTTTACCCAATGATGCACCGAAAAACTCAGTTGATTTTTTTTGCAACAGACGCACCCAGTCATCTCCGGTTGACCCAAAACTCTTGTTTGTGGGTTTTTGGCACATTCATTTCCGACAGAACGGTGCGGCAAAACTCGCACGGTATGGCCGTTTTTTCCACTGATGCACCGTAAAACTCGATGTTGAATTTTCCCAACGGACGCACCCAATCATCCCTGTTTGACCCATAACTCTTGTTTGGTGGGTTTTTGAAACTTTCATTTCCGACGGAACGGTGTGGAAAAACTCACGCGGGAGGGCCATTTTGTTGGAAATATCCCCTAGAGGTAATCATAGAGATGATGATATTTCTATTGTATCCATGATTTATTATATGTCCATTGAATATCCATTAAAGACAACTTGTATTGATTGGCAATTATGTGAAATGTCTGTGAGACTCTTTTACTTGTATGGTTATTCGATAGTTGTCCCTGATCGGAGTTCATGTGAGGATACACATGAATATTAGATCAGCACATGTATTAGTTGATGATTATGTTTCACAAGTCATAGACATGGACATGTCAAACTAATAATGTGGGCACATGTATGACATGGGGCTGGACTGACCCAACATGAGATGTTCTTATTATCTCTTTACACATCATGTACGTTATGTCCTTCGACCTGAGATTGTGGTATGTTCTCAAGATGTGAATCGACTTACTTAGGGACTATCAAACGCTACTTCGTAACAGAGTAGTTATAAAGATAGTCTTCAGGTTTCTCAGGAAGTATGCTGTGAGACATAGACGATCAAGATGGGATTTGCCCCTCTCTATGCGAGAGAGATATCACTGGACCACTCAAATGATTGGATCATAAAATGCATGGCCGTGCTTAGGTTAAATGTTAACCTATGAGTTGGACCAAATATTGTGTGGCAAGGGAATTATGTATATGTGATCGTGGTGGTTCGTCAGATATGATCTTTGCGTATACATAGGAGTTGACACGTCTTGCTAGAGGCCGCTGTCAACTATCTGGCGAGTCGGAGTACTCGGGCCGTGTCTATGTGTGCGTGAACCCATAGGGTCGCACGCTTAAGGAGCTGGAAGCCTAATTTGAGTTGGACTCGAGTCAGACCGGGATTAGTGTTTGCTAATGGGCCTCCAGGTCGGTGGGCTCATTACACTACTAGAGAACAGGCCTTTGGACGATCCACCAACCGAGCTTTAGTCTCGGAAAAAATTTGCGTCCGGGACTAAAGACTTTTAGTCCCGGTTGGTATTACCAACCGGGGCTAAAGGTGAATCTTTAGCCCCGGTTGGTATTATCAACCGGAACTAAAGGTCCTGGACCTTTAGTCCCGGTTGGTAATACCAACCGGGGCTAAAGGGTCACCCTTTAGCCCCGGTTGGTGGTACCAACCGGGGCTAAAGGTCCTTTTAGCCCCGGTTGGTGTTACCAACCGGGGCTAAAAGTCCTTCCCGAGTGGATTCAAAAAGAAAACGTCTAGAACTACATCACGTGGGTTGCGTAGCTCAGTTGGTAGACGTGCCTGAGGCGAGATGTGCTGAGTTCGAATCTCACACAACACACATTTATTTTTTCCTCTCTGGACCTTTAGCCCCGGTTGAAAGCACCCGGGACTAAAGGCCGGGACCTTTAGTCCCGGATTCTTAGCCCCGGTTGACATACCCGGGGCTAAAGGCCCATTTCAACCGGGGCTAAAGGCCCTTTCTCTACTAGTGTTAGGGACGCCTATATAAAGAGGGGTAGGGGCGACCAGGGTTTGGGAGATACGTCAATTGTTGACAGCCGTCGCCCACCCCACGCCCGCGCCTATTGCTCCTCGCAGACCTAGCAGTCTGGAGGCGTGATGCCTCCTCCCTGTACGTGTGGGATACCTCGTAGGTGCTGCATCTGGAGCACAAGGACGAACCGCACGTGGAGACGTGAAGAACGGACGTGAACTTCTACATGGCATCGCTGCGACGCGCACGTCTACACCAAGACGTCTTCCGCTGCACCTGCGCGTCTAGTGGTAATCCCGTGATCTATAACTAGCAGTAGTTCCTGGTTTATGAGGTCGAAATTTTGTTTTCCGGCTAGCGTTGCTTCCTCGTAACCCTTCAGTGGTATCAAAGTCATTACTGCCTCGTTATAGATTCGGTTGTGTGCATATAGAGATATGCGCGGTTGTAGATCCATTTCTGATCATGATTCGTGATCTTGCCGTATTGGTCATCTAACGATCTACTCCTACCGGTCGGATTTCCGCCATCGGAGTTAAGTGATACGTGTAAATCCAATCATGGCAAGATGGAGATCAATCGGATTGATCGAATCGAATCTAGGTCAAGAGTCGGGTGCATGAGATGTACCGCGACATCTGCAAAAAAGCGGCGTTCGGTAAAATGGCCGTAACTTTTGCATACGACCTCGGATTGAGATGATCTTTAAACGAAAATGGATCTACAGAAAATTTTATATCCAATTTTCACTGGCTTTGCCAGTTTCGTCAAATTTAGATTTGCGAAAAAAGGCCGGGAAAATTATGTTTTCTGCGATTCAAGATTAGACGTCGGGAATGTTTGACTGTGTTTTGCAGGGATTGATGACTGGTATAGCCCTTATGTGAATGTGATGCATGTATGTAATTGTTTCATGACTTGCATGTCGTGATTATGACAATATGGCTGGAGCCACATATATATTGTCCATTTGATGTAATGGCCTACGTACCAAATTATGATGATCCTACACGAGACTATGTAATTACTTTATTAATTACGCTAGTTGTAGCTAGTCGGTGGATTCATCGTTGGAGGATGGCGTGCATGTACCATGTGGATGGAGATCATCATGGTGAACAGATTGGTAGGAGATGGAGATCTCCAAAGAAACACTGGGTTATACCAAGTCATATATGTGTTGATGCTATTCTCTTATTATATTCTACTTTCACGTATGATCATGTTTATTGTCTACATGCGGTAGTGAAAGTATAGAACGATCCCTCAGTAATGTTCAAGTCATATGCTTCCCCAAACCTTGCACTGTCATATGTCTTGTACAATCGGTGGCGCGCCTATGAAATTAGGGTGTCACTGATTTTCCTTGACTAGGCAGGTTCGTATCGGATACTTACTGCACAAGGGTTGGTTGCTTGAACAAGGTCATCCTAACGGTTAGGGACCTTGAAGCATAAGGAGTTGAGCACGCATAGAGATGTTGGCCAACAACAAGAGTCATATGTGATATGATTAGCAAAGAGTAGCTTACCGATCTACCATGTCCACTAGCGGTGATGCTAAAGCTCACTAGTAGACTTGTTAGTTTGGGTCTTGAATCACTAAAGTTCAAAAGAGGGATATTGATCTTAGTGGGAGTAAATTTTATTAAAAGTTTTAATATCATTTACTCTATCTTGGATACATTGTCTTAGTATTTTGCATTTACTTTTGTTGTAGATCAATGGCACCTAGCAATCCACCATTTACTTTACGTTCAATCCTTGAGAAAGATAAATGGAATGGAACAAACTATGCGGATTGGATCCGCAACCTGAGAATTGTTCTCAGGGCTGAGAAAAAGGAAGATATTCTAGACACCCCACTACCAGAGAAACCTGCTGATAATGCACCTGCTACTGAGAAAACCGCTTACAAGAAAGCATGTGATGCTGATCTTGATGTAGGATGCCTGATACTTGCTAGCATGGAACCAGATCTGCAGATGCAGTTTGATAATAACCATACAGCCTATGATAAGATGTTCCAGACTCAGGCTAGAACCGAAAGGTTCAATGTTTCTAAGTCTCTTGCTGAGACTAAGTTAGCAGAGGGTGCGGCAGTTGGACCACATGTGATCAAGATGGTTGTTTACACTCAAAGGTTGGAGAAGCTAGGCTTCCCAATTGGTCCAAAACTGGCTACTGACTTCATTCTCTCTTCTCTCCCACCTAGCTATGGGAACTTCATCCCGAACTACCATATGCATGGCGCGGAGAGGGGCTTGAATGAGCTATGTGGCATGCTCAAGATAGCAGAAGCAGACATCAAGAAAGGTGCTGGCAGCAGCCATGTGATGGCCATCCAGAACAAGCCTAACTTTAAAAGGAAAGACAACTTTTGGAAGAATTGGAAGGGCAAGGCCAAAGATGTGATCTCTAATCCAAACCCACCTGCGCCTGACGCTGCTGGACCAACTGCTGATTCTGAGTGCTTCCACTGTAAGGGGAAAGGTCACTGGAAAAGAAACTGCAAGGTGTACTTAGCATCCTTGATGAAGGATGGCGGTGGTAAAGGTACTCCCGCTGCTCATACACTTGTTGTTTATATTACAGATATTTTCCTCGCTGACTCTTACATTAATTCTTGGGTATTTGATACCGGCTCGGTTGCTCATATTTGCAATACGATGCAGGGAATGATAAGAGGTAGAAGCGTTGGAAGGGGGAGGTTGATTTCTGCGTGGGCAATAATGCAAGAGTTGCTGCGTTGAACGTCGGGACGATACAACTACACCTCCCATCAGGATTTATTGTGGAGTTAAATAATTGTTATTTTGTTCTAAGTTTAAGTCGAAACATTGTGTCACCTTCATGTTTGATGAAGGATGGCTATTCATTTGAGAGTAAAGACAATGGTTGTGTAATCTCTAAAAATGATATGTTTGTGGCTTTTGCATCCATTGTGAATGAGTTGTTTATTTTAAATCTTGATGATGCACCTATGTCTATCTGTAACATTACTACTAAAAGGCCTCGGCTTAATGAGTTAAGTTCTACCTATGTGTGGCATTGTCGTTTGGGTCATATAAGTGAGAATCGCATGAAGAGGCTCTATGCTGATGGGTTTCTAACTTCGTTTGATTTTGAATCATACGAGACATGTGAGGCTTGCTTGCTGGGCAAGATGACCAAGTTGCCTTTCACAGGTTTTCCTGAGAGGGCGTTTGACATATTGGAACTTGTACATACTGATGTATGCGGACCAATGAGTACGACAGCTAGAGGCGGATTTCAATACTTCATAACCTTCACTGATGACTTTAGCAGATATGGCTATGTCTATCTGATGAAGCATAAGTCTGAGACATTTGAAAAGTTCAAAGAATTTCAGAATGAGGTAGAGAATCAACGTGGCAAGAAACTTAAGGCCTTGCGATCAGATCGTGGAGGTGAATATTTGAGCCACGAGTTTAGCAATCATCTTAAGAGTTGTGGAATTGTTCCACAGCTTACGCCACCTGGAACGCCTCAGCGAAACGGCGTGTCTGAGCGACATAATCGAACTTTGTTAGACATGGTTCGGTCTATGATGAGCCAGTCGGACCTACCTTTATCGTTTTAGGGATACGCTCTAGAAACAGGCGCTTTCACATTAAATAGGATACCATCTAAGTCCGTAGTTAAGACACCATATGAGATGTGGACTGGTAAGAGTCCCAGTTTGTCTTTTCTAAAGATTTGGGGTTGTGAAGTTTATGTCAAACGACTTATATCAGATAAACTAACACCCAAGTCGGACAAGTGCTTTTTCGTGGGATACCCAAAGGAAACTTTAGGGTATTACTTCTACAACCGCTCAGAGGGCAAAGTGTTTGTCGCTCGAAACGGTGTTTTCTTAGAGAAAGAGTTTCTCAAAAGAGACAAGAGAGGGCAGAAGCTGTATCTTGAAGAAGTTCAAGATGAGCCAACAGGGATTGACTCCATGAGTGATGCTAATGTAGCAGAACAAGTTGAGCTACCTGTGGCAACAGACACCCCGCCCCAACCACGAAGGTCAGCAAGAATCCGTGAGTTGCGTGGGGATGTGTTATTGTTAGACGATGATGAACCTGCAACTTTTGCCGAGGCAATGATGAACCCTGATTCCGAGAAATGGCATAGTGCCATGAGATCCGAGATAGACTCCATGGGAGCTAATCAAGTTTGGAACTTGGTTGATCCACCTAATGGGGTAAGACCCGTAGAGTGCAAGTGGATCTATAAAAAGAAAAAGGATATGGATGGAAACGTCCAAGTTTATAAAGCTCGACCTGTCGCAAAAGGTTTTCGACAAGTTCAAGGAGTTGACTACGACGAGACTTTCTCGCCAGTAGCGATGCTTAAATCTATCCGGATCATTCTAGCAATTGCTGCCTATTATGACTATGAGATATGGCAGATGGATGTTAAAACAGCCTTTCTAAATGGAAATTTGGAAGAGGACGTGTATATGATACAGCCCAAAGGTTTTGTTGATCCAGGCAATGCTAAGAAAATATGCAAGCTTAAGAAATCTATTTATGGATTAAAGCAAGCATCTCGGAGTTGGAATATTCGTTTTGACGATGTGGTCAAAGGGTTTGGCTTCTGTCAAAGTGAAGAAGAACCTTGTGTTTACAAGAAGGAAAGTGGGAGCGCTGTTGTGTTTCTAATCTTGTATGTAGATGACATACTGTTGATTGGGAATGACATTCCGATGTTGCAAACTGTAAAGACTTCACTGAATAACAGTTTTTCTATGAAGGATTTAGGAGAAGCAACATATATTCTGGGCATTAAGATCTATAGAGATAGGTCAAAGAGGCTAATAGCATTAAGCCAAGAAACGTACATTGACAAGGTGTTGAAGCGGTTCAACATGAAACAGTCCAAGAAAGGGTTCTTGCCTATGTCACATGGCATGCGCTTTAGCGAGAAACAGTGTCCTTCGACATCTGATGAGCGAGAGCGCATGAGTAAGGTTCCATATGCTTCGACCATTGGTTCCATCATGTATGCCATGATATGTACACGTCCGGATGTCTCATATGCTCTAAGTGTTGCGAGCAGATATCAAGCTAATCCAGGTGAGAGTCACTGGACACTTGCTAAAAACATCCTTAAGTACTTGAGAAGGACTAAAGATGTGTTCCTAATCTATGGAGGTGAGGAGGAGCTCGTTGTAAATGGTTACACCGATGCTAGCTTCCAAACCGACACAGATGATTCACAATCTCAATCAGGTTTTGTGTTCACAATAAATGGTGGTGCAGTCAGTTGGAAAAGTTACAAGCAGGAGACCGTGTCTGATTCTACAGCAGAAGCCGAGTACATTGCAGCTAGTGGAGCTGCAAAGGAAGGTGTTTGGATGAGGATGTTCCTCATTGATCTTGGTGTGTTTCCAAATGCGTCTAGCCCATTGTCTCTACACTGTGATAGCAATGGGGCAATCGCAGGCTAAGGAGCCAAGGAATCACCAGAAGAACAAACATGTACTGCGGAAATTTCACCTCATTCGAGACTTCATTAAAAGAGATGAAATTAAGATGTGCAAAATACATACGGATTTGAATATAGCAGATCCTTTGACAAAGGCTCTTCCACAGCCTAAGCATGAGGCGCATGTGAGGTCTATGGGTATTAGATATCTAAAAGATTAACTCTAGTGCAAGTGGGAGACTGTTGGAAATATGCCCTAGAGGTAATCATAGAGATGATGATATTTCTATTGTATCAATGATTTATTATATGTCCATTGAATATCCATTAAAGACAACTTGTATTGATTGGCAATTATGTGAATTGTCTGTGAGACTCTTTTACTTGTATGGTTATTCGATAGTTGTCCCTGATCGAAGTTCATGTGAGGACACACATGAATATTAGATCAGCACATGTATTAGTTGATGACTATGTTTCACAAGTCATAGACATGGAGATGTCAAACTAATAGTGTGGGCACATGTATGACATGGGGCTGGACTGACCCAACATGAGATGTTCTTATTATCTCTTTACACATCATGTACGTTATGTCCGTCCACCTGAGATTGTGGTATATTCTCAAGATGTGAATCGACTTACTTAGGGACTATCAAACGCTACTTCGTAACAGAGTAGTTATAAAGATAGTCTTCGGGTTTGTCAGGAAGTATGCTGTGAGACATAGACGATCAAGATGGGATTTGCCCCTCTCTATGCGAGAGAGATATCACTGGACCACTCAAATGATTGGATCATAAAATGCATGGCCGTGCTTAGGTTAAATGTTAACCTATGAGTTGGACCAAATATTGTGTGGCAAGGGAATTATGTATATGTGATCGTGGTGGTTCGTCAGATATGATCTTTGCGTATATATAGGAGTTGACACGTCTTGCTAGAGGCCGCTGTCAACTATCGGGCGAGTAGGAGTACTCGGGCCGTGTCTATGTGTGCGTGAACCCATAGGGTCGCACGCTTAAGGGGCTGGAAGCCTAATTCGAGTTGGACTCGAGTCAGACCAGGATTAGGGTTTGCTAATGGGTCTCCAAGTCGGTGGGCTCATTAGGGACGCCTATATAAAGAGGGGTAGGGGCGACCAGGGTTTGGGAGATACGTCAATTGTTGACAGCTGTCGCCCACCCCACGCCAACGCCTATTGCTCCTCGCAGACCTAGCAGTCTGGAGGCGTGACGCTTCCTCCCTGTACGTGTGGGATACCTCGGAGGTGCAGCATCTGGAGCACAAGGACGAACCGCACGTGGAGACGTGAAGAACGGACGTGAACTTCTACACGGCATCGCTGCGACGCGAACGTCTACACCAAGACGTCTTCCGCTGCACCTGCGCGTCTAGTGGTAATCTCGTGATCTATAACTAGCAGTAGTTCCTGGTTTATGAGGTCGAAGTTTTGTTTTCCGGCTAGCGTAGCTTCCTCATAACCCTTCACGTTTTACCCACTGATGCACCGAAAAATTCGATGTTGAATTTTTCGCAACGGACGCACCCAATCATCCCTGTTTGACCCAAAACTCATGTATGGTGCGTTTTTGGCACTTTCATTTCCAACGGAATGGTGCAGAAAAACTCGCGCGGGAGGGCCATTTTACACATTAATGCAATGAAAAACTCGCAGTTGAATTTTTCGCAAACGGACGCACCCAATCATCTACGTTTCACCTAAAACTCATGTTTGGTGGGGTTTTGGCACTTTCATTTCTGACAGAACGATGCGGAAAAACTCGCGTGGGAGTGCCATTTTACCCACTGATGCACCAAAAACTCGCAGTTGAATTTTTTGCAAACGGACGCACTCAATCATCTCGGTTTGGCCTAAAACTCATGTTTGTTGGGTTTTTTGGCACTTTCATTTCTGACGAAACGGTGCGGAAAAACTCGCGCGGTAGGGCCGTTTTACCCAATGATGCACCGAATAACTCAGTTGAATTTTTTGCAATGGACGCACTCAATCATCTCCGGTTGACCCAAAACTCATGTTCGTGGGTTTTTGGCACTTTCATTTCTGACGGAACGGTGCGGCAAAACTTGCACGGTATGGCCGTTTTTTCTAGTGATGCACCGAAAAACTCGCTGTTGAAGTTTTCCCAACGGACGCACCCAATCATCCCTGTTTGACGCAAAACTCATGTTTGGTGGGTTTTTGAAACTTTCATTTCTGACGGAACGGTGTGGAAAAACTCACGCGGGAGGGCCGTTTTACCATTGATGCACCAAAAAACTCATAGTTGAATTTTTCGCAAACGGACGCACCTAATCATCTCCGTTTGACCTAAAACTCAAGTTTGGTGGATTTTTGGCACTTTCATTTCTGACGGAACGGTGCGGAAAAACTCATGCGGGTGGGCCGTTTTACCCACTGATGCACCGAAAAACTCGATGTTGAATTTTTCGCAACGGACGCACCCAATCATCCCCGTTTGACCCAAAACTCATGTATGGTGCGTTTTTGACACTTTCATTTCTGACGGAACGGTGCTGAAGAACTCGCGCGGGAGGGCCGTTTTACCCACTGATGCACCGAAAAACTTGATGTTGAATTTTTAGCAACAGACGCACCCAATCATCTCCGGGTGACCCAAAACTCTTGTATGTGGGTTTTTGGCACTTTCATTTCCGACAGAACGGTGCGGAAAAACTCGCGCGGGAGGGCCATTTTACCCAATGATGCACCAAAAAAACTCGCAGTTGAATTTTTTTGCAAACGGACGCACTCAATCATCTCCGTTTGGCCTAAAACTCATGTTTGGTGGGTTTTTTGGCAATTTCATTTCCGACAAAACGGTGCGACAAAACTCGCGCGGTACGGCTGTTTTACCCAATGATGCACCGAATAACTCAGTTGAATTTTTTGCAATGGACGCACTCAATCATCTCCGGTTGACCCAAAACTCTTGTTTGTTGGTTTTTGGCAATTTCATTTCCGACGGAACGGTGCGACAAAACTCATGTGGGAGGGCCGTTTTACCCAATGATGCACCGAAAAACTCAGTTGAATTTTTTGCAACAAACGCACCCAATCATGTCTGGTTGACCCAACACTCATGTTTGTGGGTTTTTGGCACATTCATTTCTGACGGAACGGTGTGACAAAACTCGTGCGGGAGGGCCATTTTACCCAATGATGCACCGAAAAACTCAGTTGAATTTTTCACAATAGACGCACCCAATCATCTCCGGTTGACCCAAAACTCTTGTTTGTGGGTTTTTGGCACTTTCATTTCCGACAGAACGGTGTGGCAAATCTCGCACGGTATGGCCGTTTTTTCTAGTGATGCACCGAAAAACTCGCTGTTAAATTTTTCCCAACGGACGCACCCAATCATCATGTTTGACGCAAAACTCATGTTTGGTGGGTTTTTGAAATTTTTATTTCCGACGAAACGGTGTGGAAAACTCACACGGGAGGGCCGTTTTACCCACTGATGCACCGAAAAACTCAGTTGAATTTTTCGCAAACGGACGCACCTAATCATCTCCGTTTGACCTAAGACACAAGTTTGGTGGATTTTTGGCACTTTCATTTCTGACGGAACGGTGCGGAAAAACTCATGCGGGAGGGCCGTTTTGCCCACTGATGCACCGAAAAACTGAATGTTGAATTTTTCGCAACGGACGCACCCAATCATCCCCGTTTGACCCAAAACTCATGTATGGTGCGTTTTTGGCACTTTCATTTCCGACGGAACGGTGCAGAAAAACTCGTGCGGGAGGGCCATTTTACACATTAATGCACTCAAAAACTCGCAGTTGAATTTTTTGCAAAAGGACGCACCCAATCATCTACGTTTCACCTAAAACTCAAGTTTGGTGGGGTTTGGGCACTTTCATTTCCGACGGAACGGTGCGGAAAAACTCGCACGGAGGGCCATTTTACCCACTGATGCACCAAAAAACCCGCAGTTGAATTTTTTGCAAACAGACGCACTCAATCATCTCCGTTTGGCCTAAAACTCATGTTTGGTGGGTTTTTGGCACTTTCATTTCCGACGAAACGGTGTGGCAAAAGTCGCGCGGTAGGGCCGTTTTACCCAATGATGCACTGAATAACTCAGTTGAATTTTTTTGCAACAAACGCACCCAATCATCTCTGATTGACCCAAAACTCATCTTTGTGGGTTTTTGGCACTTTCATTTCTGACGGAACGGTGCGGCAAAACTCGTGCGGGAGGGCCGTTTTACCCAATGATGCACCAAAAAACTCAGTTGAATTTTTTGCAACAGACGCACCCAATCATCTCTGGTTGACCCAAAACTCTTGTTTGTGGGTTTTTGGCACTTTCATTTCCGACAGAACTGTGCGACAAAACTGGTGCGGGAGGGCCGTTTTATCCAATGGTGCACCAAAAAACTTAGTTGAATTTTTCGCAACAGACGCACCCAATCATCTCTGGTTGACCCAAAACTCTTGTTTGTGGTTTTTTGGCACTTCCATTTCCGACAGAACGGTGCGGCAAAACTTGCACGGTATGGCCGTTTTTTCCAGTGATGCACCGAAAAACTCGTTGTTGAATTTTTCCCAATGGACGCACCCAATCATCCCTGTTTAACGCAAAACTCATATTTGGTGGGTTTTTGAAACTTTCATTTCCGACGAAACGGTGTGGAAAACTCACACGGGAGGGCCGTTTTACCCACTGATGCACCGAAAAACTCACAGTTGAATTTTTCGCAAACGGACGCACCTAATCATCTCCGTTTGACCTAAGACTCAAGTTTGGTGGATTTTTGTCACTTTCATTTCTGACGGAACGGTGCGGAAAAACTCATGCGGGAGGGCCGTTTTGCCCACTGATGCACCGAAAAACTGAATGTTGATTTTTTCGCAACGGACGCACCCAATCATCCCCGTTTGACCCAAAACTCATGTATGGTGCGTTTTTGGCACATTCATTTCCGACGGAACGGTGCAGAAAAACTCGTGCGGGAGGGCCATTTTACACATTAATGCACTCAAAAACTCACAGTTGAATTGTTCGCAAAAGGACGCACCCAATCATCTACGTTTCACCTAAAACTCAAGTTTGGTGTGGTTTGGGCACTTTCATTTCCGACGAAACGGTGCGGAAAAACTCGCACGGAGGGCCATTTTACCCACTGATGCACCAAAAAACACTCAGTTGAATTTTTTGCAAACAGACGCTCTCAATCATCTCCGTTTGGCCTAAAACTCATGTTTGGTGGGTTTTTGGCACTTTCATTTCCGACGAAACGGTGCGGCAAAACTCGCGCGGTAGGGCTGTTTTACCCAATGATGCACCGAATAACTCAGTTGAATTTTTTGCAATGGACGCACTCAATCATCTCCGATTGACCCAAAACTCATCTTTGTGGGTTTTTGGCACTTTCATTTCTGACGGAACGGTGCGGCAAAACTCGTGCGGGAGGGCCGTTTTACCCAATGATGCACTGAAAAACTCAGTTGAATTTTTTGCAACAGACACACCCAATCATCTCCGGTTGACCCAAAACTCTTGTTTGTGGGTTTTTGGCACTTGCATTTCCGACGGAACGGTGCGACAAAACTGGTGCGGGAGGGCTGTTTTGCCCAATGGTGCCCCAAAAAACTCAGTTGAATTTTTCACAATAGACGCACCCAATCATCTCCGGTTGACCCAAAACTCTTGTTTGTGGGTTTTTGGCACTTTCATTTCCTACAGAACGGTGCGACAAAACTCGCACAGTATGGCCGTTTTTTCTAGTGATGCACCGAAAAACTCGCTGTTGAATTTTTCCCAACGGACGCACCCAATCATCATGTTTGACGCAAAACTCAAGTTTGGTGGGTTTTTGAAATTTTTATTTCCGACGAAATGGTGTGGAAAACTCACACGGGAGGGCCGTTTTACCCACTGATGCACCGAAAAACTCACAGTTGAATTTTTTGCAAACGGACGCACCTAATCATCTCCGTTTGACCTAAGACTCAAGTTTGGAGGATTTTTGGCACTTTCATTTCTGACGGAACGGTGCGGAAAAACTCATGCGGGAGGGCCGTTTTGCCCACTGATGCACCGAAAAACTGAATGTTGAATTTTTCGCAAAGGACGCACCCAATCATCCCCGTTTGACCCAAAACTCATGTATGGTGCGTTTTTCGCACTTTCATTTCCGACGGAACGGTACAGAAAAACTCGCGCGGGAGGGCCATATTACACATTAATGCACTCAAAAACTCGCAGTTGAATTTTTCGCAAAAGGACGCACCCAATCATCTACGTTTCACCTAAAACTCAAGTTTGGTGGGGTTTGGGCACTTTCATTTCCGACGGAACGGTGCGGAAAAACTCGCACGGAGGGCAATTTTACCCACTGATGCACCAAAAAAACCCGCAGTTGAATTTTTTGCAAACAGACGCACTCAATCATCTCTGTTTGGCCTAAAACTCATGTTTGGTGGGTTTTTGGCACTTTCATTTCCGACGAAACGGTGCGGCAAAACTCGCGCGGTAGGGCTGTTTTACCCAATGATGCACCGAATAACTCAGTTGAATTTTTTGCAATGGACGCACTCAATCATCTCTGATTGACCCAAAACTCATCTTTGTGGGTTTTTGGCACTTTCATTTCTTACGGAACGGTGCGGCAAAACTCGTGCGGAAGGGCCGTTTTACCCAATGATGCACCGAAAAACTCAGTTGAATTTTTTGCAACAGACGCACCCAATCATCTCCGGTTGACCCAAATCTCTTGTTTGTGGGTTTTTGGCACTTGCATTTCCGACGGAACGGTGCGACAAAACTGGTGCGGGAGGGCTGTTTTGCCCAATGGTGCACCAAAAAACTCAGTTGAATTTTTCACAATAGACGCACCCAATCATCTCCGGTTGACCCAAAACTCTTGTTTATGGGTTTTTGGCACTTTCATTTCCGACAGAACGGTGCGGCAAAACTCGCACGGTATGGCCGTTTTTTCTAGTGATGCACCGAAAAACTCGCTGTTGAATTTTTCCCAACGGACGCACCCAATCATCATGTTTGACGCAAAACTCATGTTTGGTGGGTTTTTGAAATTCTTATTTCGGACGAAACGGTGTGGAAAACTCACACGGGAGGGCCGTTTTACCCACTAATGCACCGAAAAACTCACAGTTGAATTTTTCGCAAACGGACGCACCTAATCATCTCTGTTTGACCTAAGACTCAAGTTTGGTGGATTTTTGGCACTTTCATTTCTGACGGAACGGTGCGGAAAAACTCATGCGGGAGGGCCGTTTTGCCCACTGATGCACCGAAAAACTGAATGTTGAATTTTTCGCAACGGACGCACCCAATCATCCCCGTTTGAGCCAAAACTCATGTATGGTGCGTTTTTGGCACATTCATTTTCGACGGAACGGTGCAGAAAAACTCGCGCGGGAGGGCCATTTTACACATTAATGCACTCAAAAACTCGCAGTTGAATTTTTCGCAAAAGGACGCACCCAATCATCTACGTTTCACCTAAAACTCAAGTTTGGTGGGGTTTGGGCACTTTCATTTCCGACGGAACGGTGCAGAAAAAATCGCACGGAGGGCCATTTTACCCACTGATTCACCAAAAAACCCGCAGTTGAATTTTTTGCAAACAGACGCACTCAATCATCTCCGTTTGGCCTAAAACTCATGTTTGGTGGGTTTTTGGCACTTTCATTTCCGACGAAACGGTGCGGCAAAACTCGCGCGGTAGGGCTGTTTTACCCAATGATGCACCGAATAACTCAGTTGAATTTTTTGCAATGGACGCACTCAATCATCTCCGATTGACCCAAAACTCATCTTTGTGGGTTTTTGGCACTTTCATTTCTGACGGAACGGTGCGGCAAAACTCGTGCGGGAGGGCCGTTTTACCCAATGATGCACTGAAAAACTCAGTTGAATTTTTTGCAACAGACGCACCCAATCATCTCCGGTTGACCCAAAACTCTTGTTTGTGGGTTTTTGGCACTTGCATTTCCGACGGAACGGTGCGACAAAACTGGTGCGGGAGGGCTGTTTTGCCCAATGGTGCCCCAAAAAACTCTGTTGAATTTTTCCCAATAGACGCACCCAATCATCTCCGGTTGACCCAAAACTCTTGTTTGTTGGTTTTTGGCACTTTCATTTCCGACAGAACGGTGCGGCAAAACTCGCACGGTATGGCCGTTTTTTCTAGTGATGCACCGAAAAACTCGCTGTTGAATTTTTCCCAACGGACGCACCCAATCATCATGTTTGACGCAAAATTCATGTTTGGTGGGTTTTTGAAATTCTTATTTCGGACGAAACGGTGTGGAAAACTCACACGGGAGGGCCGTTTTACCCACTAATGCACCAAAAAACTCACAGTTGAATTTTTCGCAAACGGACGCACCTAATCATCTCTGTTTGACTTAAGACTCAAGTTTGGTGGATTTTTGGCACTTTCATTTCTGACGGAACGGTGCGGAAAAACTCATGCGGGAGGGCCGTTTTGCCCACTGATGCACCGAAAAACTGAATGTTCAATTTTTCGCAACGGACGCACCCAATCATCCCCTTTTGAGCCAAAACTCATGTATGGTGCGTTTTTGGCACTTTCATTTCCGACGGAACGGTGCAAAAAAACTCGCGTGGGAGGGCCATTTTACACATTAATGCACTCAAAAACTCGCAGTTGAATTTTTCGCAAAAGGACGCACCCAATCATCTACGTTTCACCTAAAACTCAAGTTTGGTGGGGTTTGGGCACTTTCATTTCGGACGGAACGGTGCGGAAAAACTCGCACGGAGGGCCATTTTACCACTGATGCACCAAAAAACCCGCAGTTGAATTTTTTGCAAACAGACACACTCAATCATCTCCGTTTGGCCTAAAACTCATGTTTGGTGGGTTTTTGGCACTTTCATTTCCAACGAAACGGTGCGGCAAAACTCGCGCGGTAGGGCTGTTTTACCCAATGATGCACCGAATAACTCAGTTGAATTTTTTGCAATGGACGCACTCAATCATCTCTGATTGACCCAAAACTCATCTTTGTGGGTTTTTGGCACTTTCATTTCTGACGGAACGGTGCGGCAAAACTTGTGCGGAAGGGCCGTTTTACCCAATGATGCACCGAAAAACTCAGTTGAATTTTTTGCAACAGACGCACCCAATCATCTCCGGTTGACCCAAAACTCTTGTTTGTGGGTTTTTGGCACTTGCTTTTCCGACGGAACGGTGCGACAAAACTGGTGCGGGAGGGCTGTTTTGCCCAATGGTGCACCAAAAAACTCAGTTGAATTTTTCACAATAGACGCACCCAATCATCTCCGGTTGACCCAAAACTCTTGTTTATGGGTTTTTGGAACTTTCATTTTCGACAGAACGGTGCGGCAAAACTCGCACGGTATGGCCGTTTTTTCTAGTGATGCACCGAAAAACTCGCTGTTGAAGTTTTCCCAACGGACGCACCCAATCATCATGTTTGACGCAAAACTCATGTTTGGTGGGTTTTTGAAATTCTTATTTCGGACGAAACGGTGTGGAAAACTCACACGGGAGGGCCGTTTTACCCACTAATGCACCGAAAAACTCACAGTTGAATTTTTCGCAAACGGACGCACCTAATCATCTCTGTTTGACCTAAGACTCAAGTTTGGTGAATTTTTGGCACTTTCATTTCTGACGGAACGGTGCGAAAAAACACATGCGGGAGGGCCGTTTTGCCCACTGATGCACCGAAAAACTGAATGTTGAATTTTTCGCAACGGACGCACCCAATCATCCCCGTTTGAGCCAAAACTCATGTATGGTGCGTTTTTGGCACTTTCATTTCCGACGGAACGGTGCAAAAAAACTCGCGTGGGAGGGCCATTTTACACATTAATGCACTCAAAAACTCGCAGTTGAATTTTTCGCAAAAGGACGCACCCAATCATCTACGTTTCACCTAAAACTCAAGTTTGGTGGGGTTTGGGCACTTTCATTTCGGACGGAACGGTGCGGAAAAACTCGCACGGAGGGCCATTTTACCCACTGATGCACCAAAAAACCCACAGTTGAATTTTTTGCAAACAGACGCACTCAATCATCTCCGTTTGGCCTAAAACTCATGTTTGGTGGGTTTTTGGCACTTTCATTTCCGACGAAACGGTGCGGCAAAACTCGCGCGGTAGGGCTGTTTTACCCAATGATGCACCGAATAAATCAGTTGAATTTTTTGCAATGGACGCACTCAATCATCTCTGATTGACCCAAAACTCATCTTTGTGGGTTTTTGGCACTTTCATTTCTGACGGAACGGTGCGGCAAAACTCGTGCGGAAGGGCCGTTTTACCCAATGATGCACCGAAAAACTCAGTTGAATTTTTTGCAACAGACGCACCCAATCATCTCCGGTTGACCCAAAACTCTTGTTTGTGGGTTTTTGGCACTTGCATTTCCGACGGAACGGTGCGACAAAACTGGTGCGGGAGGGCTGTTTTGCCCAATGGTGCACCAAAAAACTCAGTTGAATTTTTCACAATAGACGCACCCAATCATCTCCGGTTGACCCAAAACTCTTGTTTATGGGTTTTTGGCACTTTCATTTCCGACAGAACGGTGCGGCAAAACTCGCACGGTATGGCCGTTTTTTCTAGTGATGCACCGAAAAACTCGCTGTTGAATTTTTCCCAACGGACGCACCCAATCATCATGTTTGACGCAAAACTCATGTTTGGTGGGTTTTTGAAATTCTTATTTCGGACGAAACGGTGTGGAAAACTCACACGGGAGGGCCGTTTTACCCACTAATGCACCGAAAAACTCACAGTTGAATTTTTCGCAAACGGACGCACCTAATCATCTCTGTTTGACCTAAGACTCAAGTTTGGTGGATTTTTGGCACTTTCATTTCTGACGGAACGGTGCGGAAAAACTCATGCGGGAGGGCCGTTTTGCCCACTGATGCACCGAAAAACTGAATGTTGAATTTTTCGCAACGGACGCACCCAATCATCCCCGTTTGAGCCAAAACTCATGTATGGTGCGTTTTGGGCACTTTCATTTCCGACGGAACGGTGCAAAAAAACTCGCGTGGGAGGGCCATTTTACACATTAATGCACTCAAAAACTCGCAGTTGAATTTTTCGCAAAAGGACGCACCCAATCATCTACGTTTCACCTAAAACTCAAGTTTGGTGGGGTTTGGGCACTTTCATTTCGGACGGAACGGTGCGGAAAAACTCGCACGGAGGGCCATTTTACCCACTGATGCACCAAAAAACCCACAGTTGAATTTTTTGCAAACAGACGCACTCAATCATCTCCGTTTGGCCTAAAACTCATGTTTGGTGGGTTTTTGGCACTTTCATTTCCGACGAAACAGTGCTGCAAAACTCGCGCGGTAGGGCTGTTTTACCCAATGATGCACCGAATAAATCAGTTGAATTTTTTGCAATGGACGCACTCAATCATCTCTGATTGACCCAAAACTCATCTTTGTGGGTTTTTGGCACTTTCATTTCTGACGGAACGGTGCGGCAAAACTCGTGCGGAAGGGCCGTTTTACCCAATGATGCACCGAAAAACTCAGTTGAATTTTTTGCAACAGACGCACCCAATCATCTCCGGTTGACCCAAAACTCTTGTTTGTGGGTTTTTGGCACTTGCATTTCCGACGGAACGGTGCGACAAAACTGGTGCGGGAGGGCTGTTTTGCCCAATGGTGCACCAAAAAACTCAGTTGAATTTTTCACAATAGACGCACCCAATCATCTCCGGTTGACCCAAAACTCTTGTTTATGGGTTTTTGGCACTTTCATTTCCGACAGAACTGTGCGGCAAAACTCGCACGGTATGGCCGTTTTTTCTAGTGATGCACCGAAAAACTCGCTGTTGAATTTTTCCCAACGGACGCACCCAATCATCATGTTTGACGCAAAACTCATGTTTGGTGGGTTTTTGAAATTCTTATTTCGGACGAAACGGTGTGGAAAACTCACACGGGAGGGCCGTTTTACCCACTAATGCACCGAAAAACTCACAGTTGAATTTTTCGCAAACGGACGCACCTAATCATCTCTGTTTGACCTAAGACTCAAGTTTGGTGGATTTTTGGCACTTTCATTTCTGACGGAACGGTGCGGAAAAACTCATGCGGGAGGGCCGTTTTGCCCACTGATGCACCGAAAAACTGAATGTTGAATTTTTCGCAACGGACGCACCCAATCATCCCCGTTTGAGCCAAAACTCATGTATGGTGCGTTTTGGGCACTTTCATTTCCGACGGAACGGTGCAAAAAAACTCGCGTGGGAGGGCCATTTTACACATTAATGCACTCAAAAACTCGCACTTGAATTTTTCGCAAAAGGACGCACCCAATCATCTACGTTTCACCTAAAACTCAAGTTTGGTGGGGTTTGGGCACTTTCATTTCGGACGGAACGGTGCGGAAAAACTCGCACGGAGGGCCATTTTACCCACTGATGCACCAAAAAACCCGCAGTTGAATTTTTTGCAAACAGACGCACTCAATCATCTCCGTTTGGCCTAAAACTCATGTTTGGTGGGTTTTTGGCACTTTCATTTCCGACGAAACGGTGCGGCAAAACTCGCGCGGTAGGGCTGTTTTACCCAATGATGCACCGAATAACTCAGTTGAATTTTTTGCAATGGACGCACTCAATCATCTCTGATTGACCCAAAACTCATCTTTGTGGGTTTTTGGCACTTTCATTTCTGACGGAACGGTGCGGCAAAACTCGTGCGGAAGGGCCGTTTTACCCAATGATGCACCGAAAAACTCAGTTGAATTTTTTGCAACAGACGCACCCAATCATCTTCGGTTGACCCAAAACTCTTGTTTGTGGGTTTTTGGCACTTGCATTTCCGACGGAACGGTGCGACAAAACTGGTGCGGGAGGGCTGTTTTGCCCAATGGTGCACCAAAAAACTCAGTTGAATTTTTCACAATAGACGCACCCAATCATCTCCGGTTGACCCAAAACTCTTGTTTATGGGTTTTTGGCACTTTCATTTCCGACAGAACGGTGCGGCAAAACTCGCACGGTATGGCCGTTTTTTCTAGTGATGCACCGAAAAACTCGCTGTTGAATTTTTCCCAACGGACGCACCCAATCATCATGTTTGACGCAAAACTCATGTTTGGTGGGTTTTTGAAATTCTTATTTCGGACGAAACGGTGTGGAAAACTCACACGGGAGGGCCGTTTTACCCACTAATGCACCGAAAAACTCACAGTTGAATTTTTCGCAAACGGACGCACCTAATCATCTCTGTTTGACCTAAGACTCAAGTTTGGTGGATTTTTGGCACTTTCATTTCTGACGGAACGGTGCGGAAAAACTCATGCGGGAGGGCCGTTTTGCCCACTGATGCACCGAAAAACTGAATGTTGAATTTTTCGCAACGGACGCACCCAATCATCCCCGTTTGAGCCAAAACTCATGTATGGTGCGTTTTGGGCACTTTCATTTCCGACGGAACGGTGCAAAAAAACTCGCGTGGGAGGGCCATTTTACACATTAATGCACTCAAAAACTCGCAGTTGAATTTTTCGCAAAAGGACGCACCCAATCATCTACGTTTCACCTAAAACTCAAGTTTGGTGGGGTTTGGGCACTTTCATTTCGGACGGAACGGTGCGGAAAAACTCGCACGGAGGGCCATTTTACCCACTGATGCACCAAAAAACCCACAGTTGAATTTTTTGCAAACAGACGCACTCAATCATCTCCGTTTGGCCTAAAACTCATGTTTGGTGGGTTTTTGGCACTTTCATTTCCGACGAAACGGTGCGGCAAAACTCGCGCGGTAGGGCTGTTTTACCCAATGATGCACCGAATAAATCAGTTGAATTTTTTGCAATGGACGCACTCAATCATCTCTGATTGACCCAAAACTCATCTTTGTGGGTTTTTGGCACTTTCATTTCTGACGGAACGGTGCGGCAAAACTCGTGCGGAAGGGCCGTTTTACCCAATGATGCACCGAAAAACTCAGTTGAATTTTTTGCAACAGACGCACCCAATCATCTCCGGTTGACCCAAAACTCTTGTTTGTGGGTTTTTGGCACTTGCATTTCCGACGGAACGGTGCGACAAAACTGGTGCGGGAGGGCTGTTTTGCCCAATGGTGCACCAAAAAACTCAGTTGAATTTTTCACAATAGACGCACCCAATCATCTCCGGTTGACCCAAAACTCTTGTTTATGGGTTTTTGGCACTTTCATTTCCGACAGAACGGTGCGGCAAAACTCGCACGGTATGGCCGTTTTTTCTAGTGATGCACCGAAAAACTCGCTGTTGAATTTTTCCCAACGGACGCACCCAATCATCATGTTTGACGCAAAACTCATGTTTGGTGGGTTTTTGAAATTCTTATTTCGGACGAAACGGTGTGGAAAACTCACACGGGAGGGCCGTTTTACCCACTAATGCACCGAAAAACTCACAGTTGAATTTTTCGCAAACGGACGCACCTAATCATCTCTGTTTGACCTAAGACTCAAGTTTGGTGGATTTTTGGCACTTTCATTTCTGACGGAACGGTGCGGAAAAACTCATGCGGGAGGGCCGTTTTGCCCACTGATGCACCGAAAAACTGAATGTTGAATTTTTCGCAACGGACGCACCCAATCATCCCCGTTTGAGCCAAAACTCATGTATGGTGCGTTTTGGGCACTTTCATTTCCGACGGAACGGTGCAAAAAAACTCGCGTGGGAGGGCCATTTTACACATTAATGCACTCAAAAACTCGCACTTGAATTTTTCGCAAAAGGACGCACCCAATCATCTACGTTTCACCTAAAACTCAAGTTTGGTGGGGTTTGGGCACTTTCATTTCGGACGGAACGGTGCGGAAAAACTCGCACGGAGGGCCATTTTACCCACTGATGCACCAAAAAACCCGCAGTTGAATTTTTTGCAAACAGACGCACTCAATCATCTCCGTTTGGCCTAAAACTCATGTTTGGTGGGTTTTTGGCACTTTCATTTCCGACGAAACGGTGCGGCAAAACTCGCGCGGTAGGGCTGTTTTACCCAATGATGCACCGAATAACTCAGTTGAATTTTTTGCAATGGACGCACTCAATCATCTCTGATTGACCCAAAACTCATCTTTGTGGGTTTTTGGCACTTTCATTTCTGACGGAACGGTGCGGCAAAACTTGTGCGGAAGGGCCGTTTTACCCAATGATGCACCGAAAAACTCAGTTGAATTTTTTGCAACAGACGCACCCAATCATCTCCGGTTGACCCAAAACTCTTGTTTGTGGGTTTTTGGCACTTGCATTTTCCGACGGAACGGTGCGACAAAACTGGTGCGGGAGGGCTGTTTTGCCCAATGGTGCACCAAAAAACTCAGTTGAATTTTTCACAATAGACGCACCCAATCATCTCCGGTTGACCCAAAACTCTTGTTTATGGGTTTTTGGAACTTTCATTTCGACAGAACGGTGCGGCAAAACTCGCACGGTATGGCCGTTTTTTCTAGTGATGCACCGAAAAACTCGCTGTTGAAGTTTTCCCAACGGACGCACCCAATCATCATGTTTGACGCAAAACTCATGTTTGGTGGGTTTTTGAAATTCTTATTTCGGACGAAAACGGTGTGGAAAACTCACACGGGAGGGCCGTTTTACCCACTAATGCACCGAAAAACTCACAGTTGAATTTTTCGCAAACGGACGCACCTAATCATCTCTGTTTGACCTAAGACTCAAGTTTGGTGGATTTTTGGCACTTTCATTTCTGACGGAACGGTGCGGAAAAAACACATGCGGGAGGGCCGTTTTGCCCACTGATGCACCGAAAAACTGAATGTTGAATTTTTCGCAACGGACGCACCCAATCATCCCCGTTTGAGCCAAAACTCATGTATGGTGCGTTTTTGGCACTTTCATTTCCGACGGAACGGTGCAAAAAAACTCGCGTGGGAGGGCCATTTTACACATTAATGCACTCAAAAACTCGCAGTTGAATTTTTCGCAAAAGGACGCACCCAATCATCTACGTTTCACCTAAAACTCAAGTTTGGTGGGGTTTGGGCACTTTCATTTCGGACGGAACGGTGCGGAAAAACTCGCACGGAGGGCCATTTTACCCACTGATGCACCAAAAAACCCACAGTTGAATTTTTTGCAAACAGACGCACTCAATCATCTCCGTTTGGCCTAAAACTCATGTTTGGTGGGTTTTTGGCACTTTCATTTCCGACGAAACGGTGCGGCAAAACTCGCGCGGTAGGGCTGTTTTACCCAATGATGCACCGAATAAATCAGTTGAATTTTTTGCAATGGACGCACTCAATCATCTCTGATTGACCCAAAACTCATCTTTGTGGGTTTTTGGCACTTTCATTTCTGACGGAACGGTGCGGCAAAACTCGTGCGGAAGGGCCGTTTTACCCAATGATGCACCGAAAAACTCAGTTGAATTTTTTGCAACAGACGCACCCAATCATCTCCGGTTGACCCAAAACTCTTGTTTGTGGGTTTTTGGCACTTGCATTTCCGACGGAACGGTGCGACAAAACTGGTGCGGGAGGGCTGTTTTGCCCAATGGTGCACCAAAAAACTCAGTTGAATTTTTCACAATAGACGCACCCAATCATCTCCGGTTGACCCAAAACTCTTGTTTATGGGTTTTTGGCACTTTCATTTCCGACAGAACGGTGCGGCAAAACTCGCACGGTATGGCCGTTTTTTCTAGTGATGCACCGAAAAACTCGCTGTTGAATTTTTCCCAACGGACGCACCCAATCATCATGTTTGACGCAAAACTCATGTTTGGTGGGTTTTTGAAATTCTTATTTCGGACGAAACGGTGTGGAAAACTCACACGGGAGGGCCGTTTTACCCACTAATGCACCGAAAAACTCACAGTTGAATTTTTCGCAAACGGACGCACCTAATCATCTCTGTTTGACCTAAGACTCAAGTTTGGTGGATTTTTGGCACTTTCATTTCTGACGGAACGGTGCGGAAAAACTCATGCGGGAGGGCCGTTTTGCCCACTGATGCACCGAAAAACTGAATGTTGAATTTTTCGCAACGGACGCACCCAATCATCCCCGTTTGAGCCAAAACTCATGTATGGTGCGTTTTGGGCACTTTCATTTCCGACGGAACGGTGCAAAAAACTCGCGTGGGAGGGCCATTTTACACATTAATGCACTCAAAAACTCGCACTTGAATTTTTCGCAAAAGGACGCACCCAATCATCTACTGTTTCACCTAAAACTCAAGTTTGGTGGGGTTTGGGCACTCTCATTTCGACGGAACGGTGCGGAAAAACTCGCACGGAGGGCCATTTTACCCACTGATGCACCAAAAAACCCCGCAGTTGAATTTTTTGCAAACAGACGCACTCAATCATCTCCGTTTGGCCTAAAACTCATGTTTGGTGGGTCTTTTGGCACTTTCATTTCCGACGAAACGGTGCGGCAAAACTCGCGCGGTAGGGCTGTTTTACCCAATGATGCACCGAATAACTCAGTTGAATTTTTTGCAATGGACGCACTCAATCATCTCCTGATTGACCCAAAACTCATCTTTGTGGGTTTTTGGCACTTTCATTTCTGACGGAACGGTGCGGCAAAACTCGTGCGGAAGGGCCGTTTTACCCAATGATGCACCGAAAAACTCAGTTGAATTTTTTGCAACAGACGCACCCAATCATCTCCGGTTGACCCAAAACTCTGTTTGTGGGTTTTTGGCACTTGCATTTCCGACGGAACGGTGCGACAAAACTGGTGCGGGAGGGCTGTTTTGCCCAATGGTGCACCAAAAAACTCAGTTGAATTTTTCACAATAGACGCACCCAATCATCTCCGGTTGACCCAAAACTCTTGTTTATGGGTTTTTGGCACTTTCATTTCCGACAGAACGGTGCGGCAAAACTCGCACGGTATGGCCGTTTTTTCTAGTGATGCACCGAAAAACTCGCTGTTGAATTTTTCCCAACGGACGCACCCAATCATCATGTTTGACGCAAAACTCATGTTTGGTGGGTTTTTGAAATTCTTATTTCCGACGAAACGGTGTGGAAAACTCACACGGGAGGGCCGTTTTACCCACTAATGCACCGAAAAACTCACAGTTGAATTTTTCGCAAACGGACGCACCTAATCATCTCTGTTTGACCTAAGACTCAAGTTTGGTGGATTTTTGGCACTTTCATTTCTGACGGAACGGTGCGGAAAAACTCATGCGGGAGAGCCGTTTTGCCCACTGATGCACCGAAAAACTGAATGTTGAATTTTTCGCAACGGACGCACCCAATCATCCCCCTTTGACCCAAAACTCATGTATGGTGCGTTTTTGGCACTTTCATTTCCGACGGAACGGTGCAAAAAAACTCACGCGGGAGGGCCATTTTACACATTAATGCACTCAAAAACTCGCAGTCGAATTTTTCGCAAAAGGACACACCCAATCATCTACGTTTCACCTAAAACTCATGTTTGGTGGGGTTTGGGCACATTCATTTCCGACGGAACGGTGCGGAAAAACTCGCACGGAGGGCCATTTTACCCACTGATTCACCAAAAAACCCGCAGTTGAATTTTTTGCAAACAGACGCACTCAATCATCTCCGTTTGGCCTAAAACTCATGTTTGGTGGGTTTTTGGCACTTTCATTTCCGACGAAACGGTGCGGCAAAACTCGCGCGGTAGGGCTGTTTTACCCAATGATGCATCGAATAACTCAGTTGAATTTTTTGCAATGGACGCACTGAATCATCTCCGATTGACCCAAAACTCATCTTTGTCGGTTTTTGGCACTTTCATTTCTGACGGAACGGTGCGGCAAAACTCGTGCGGGAGGGCCGTTTTACCCAATGATGCACCGAAAAACTCAGTTGAATTTTTTGCAACAGACGCACCCAATCATCTCCGGTTGACTCAAAACTCTTGTTTGTGGGTTTTCGGCACTTGCATTTCCGACGGAACGGTGCGACAAAACTGGTGCGGGAGGGCTGTTTTGCCCAATGGTGCACCAAAAAACTCAGTTGAATTTTTCACAATAGACGCACCCAATCATCTCCGGTTGACCCAAAACTCTTGTTTGTGGGTTTTTGGCACTTTCATTTCCGACAGAACGGTGCGGCAAAACTCGCACGGTATGGCCATTTTTTCTAGTGATGCACCGAAAAACTCGCTGTTGAATTTTTCCCAACGGACGCACCCAATCATCATGTTTGACGCAAAACTCATGTTTGGTGGGGTTTTGAAATTTTTATTTCCGACGAAACGGTGTGGAAAACTCACACGGGAGGGCCGTTTTACCCACTGATGCACCGAAAAACTCACAGTTGAATTTTTCGCAAACGGACGCACCTAATCATCTCTGTTTGACCTAAGACTCAAGTTTGGTGGATTTTTGGCACTTTCATTTCTGACGGAACGGTGCGGAAAAACTCATGCGGGAGGGCCGTTTTGCCCACTGATGCACCGAAAAACTGAATGTTGAATTTTTCGCAACGGACGCACCCAATCATCCCCGTTTGACCCAAAACTCATGTATGGTGCGTTTTTGGCACATTCATTTCCGACGGAACGGTGCAGAAAAACTCGCGCGGGAGGGCCATTTTACACATTAATGCACTCAAAAACTCGCAGTTGAATTTTTCGCAAAAGGACGCACCCAATCATCTACGTTTCACCTAAAACTCAAGTTTGGTGGGGTTTGGGCACTTCATTTCCGACGGAACGGTGCGGAAAAACTCGCACGGGAGGGCCATTTTACCCACTGATGCACCAAAAAAAAATCGCAGTTGAATTTTTTGCAAACGGACGCACTCAATCATCTGTGTTTGGCCTAAAACTCATGTTTGGTGGGTTTTTTGGCACTTTCATTTCTGACGAAACGGTGCGGCAAAACTCGTGCGGTAGTGCTGTTTTACCCAATGATGCACCAAATAACTCAGTTGAATTTTTTGCAATGGACGCACCCAATCATCTCCGGTTGACCCAAAACTCTTGTTTGTGGGTTTTGGCACTTTCATTTCTGACAGAACGGTGCGACAAAACTGGTGCGGGAGGGCCGTTTTATCCAATGGTGCACCAAAAACTCAGTTGAATTTTTCGCAGCAGACGCACCCAATCATCTCTGGTTGACCCAAAACTCTTGTTTGTGGGTTTTTGGCACTTTCATTTCCGACAGAACGGTGCGGCAAAACTCGCACGGTATGGCCGTTTTTTCTAGTGATGCACCGAAAAACTCGCTGTTGAATTTTTCCCAACGGACGCACCCAATCATCATGTTTGAACGCAAAACTCATGTTTGGTGGGTTTTTGAAATTTTTATTTCCGACGAAACGGTGTGGAAAACTCACACGGGAGGGCCGTTTTACCCACTGATGCACCGAAAAACTCACAGTTGAATTTTTCGCAAACGGACGCACCTAATCATCTCATGTTGACCTAAGACTCAAGTTTGGTGGATTTTTGGCACTTTCATTTCTGACGGAACGGTGCGGAAAAACTCATGCGGGAGGGCCGTTTTGCCCACTGATGCACCGAAAAACTGAATGTTGAATTTTTCGCAACGGACGCACCCAATCATCCCCGTTTGACCCAAAACTCATGTATGGTGCGTTTTTGGCACTTTCATTTCCGACGGAACGGTGCAGAAAAACTCGCGCGGGAGGGCCATTTTACACATTAATGCACTCAAAAACTCGCAGTTGAATTTTTCGCAAAAGGACGCACCCAATCATCTACGTTTCACCTAAAACTCAAGTTTGGTGGGGTTTGGGCACTTTCATTTCCGACGGAACGGTGCAGAAAAAATCGCACGGAGGGCCATTTTACCCACTGATTCACCAAAAAACCCGCAGTTGAATTTTTTGCAAACAGACGCACTCAATCATCTCCGTTTGGCCTAAAACTCATGTTTGGTGGGTTTTTGGCACTTTCATTTCCGACGAAACAGTGCGGCAAAACTCGCGCGGTAGGGCTGTTTTACCCAATGATGCACCGAATAACTCAGTTGAATTTTTTGTAATGGACGCACTCAATCATCTCCGATTGACCCAAAACTCATCTTTGTGGGTTTTTGGCACTTTCATTTCTGACGGAACGGTGCGGCAAAACTCGTGCGGGAGGGCCGTTTTACCCAATGATGCACCGAAAAACTCAGTTGAATTTTTTGCAACAGACGCACCCAATCATCTCCGGTTGACCCAAAACTCTTGTTTGTGGGTTTTTGGCACTTGCATTTACGACGGAACGGTGCGACAAAACTGGTGCGGGAGGGCTGTTTTGCCCAATGGTGCACCAAAAAACTCAGTTGAATTTTTCACAATAGACGCACCCAATCATCTCTGGTTGACCCAAAACTCTTGTTTGTGGGTTTTTGGCACTTTCATTTCCGACAGAACGGTGTGGCAAAACTCGCACGGTATGGCCGTTTTTTCTAGTGATGCACCGAAAAACTCGCTGTTGAATTTTTCCCAACGGACGCACCCAATCATCATGTTTGACGCAAAACTCATGTTTGGTGGGTTTTTGAAATTTTTATTTCCGACGAAAGGGTGTGGAAAACTCACACGGGAGGGCCGTTTTACCCACTGATGCACCGAAAAACTCACAGTTGATTTTTTCGCAAACGGACGCACCTAATCATCTCCGTTTGACCTAAGACTCAAGTTTGGTGGATTTTTGGCACTTTCATTTCTGACGGAACGGTGCGGAAAAACTCATGCGGGAGGGCCGTTTTGCCCACTGATGCACCGAAAAACTGAATGTTGAATTTTTCGAAACGGACGCACCCAATCATCCCCGTTTGACCCAAAACTCATGTATGGTGCATTTTTGGCACTTTCATTTCCGACGGAACGGTGCAGAAAAACTCGCGCGGGAGGGCCATTTTACACATTAATGCACTCAAAAACTCGCAGTTGAATTTTTCGCAAAAGGACGCACCCAATCATCTACGTTTCACCTAAAACTCAAGTTTGGTGGGGTTTGGGCACTTTCATTTCCGACGGAACGGTGCGGAAAAACTCGCACGGGAGGGCCATTTTACCCACTGATGCACCAAAAAAAATCGCAGTTGAATTTTTTGCAAACGGACGCACTCAATCATCTGTGTTTGGCCTAAAACTCATGTTTGGTGGGTTTTTGGCACTTTCATTTCTGACGAAACGGTGCGGCAAAACTCGTGCGGTAGTGCTGTTTTACCCAATGATGCACCAAATAACTCAGTTGAATTTTTTGCAATGGACGCACCCAATCATCTCCGGTTGACCCAAAACTCTTGTTTGTGGGTTTTTGGCACTTTCATTTCTGACAGAACGGTGCGACAAAACTGGTGCGGGAGGGCCGTTTTATCCAATGGTGCACCAAAAAACTCAGTTGAATTTTTCGCAGCAGACGCACCCAATCATCTCCGGTTGACCCAAAACTCTTGTTTGTGGGTTTTTGGCACTTTCATTTCCGACAGAACGGTGCGGCAAAACTCGCACGGTATGGCCGTTTTTTCCAGTGATGGACCGAAAAACTAGCTGTTGAATTTTCCCAACGGACGCACCCAATCATCCCTGTTTAACGTAAAACTCATGTTTGGTGGGTTTTTGAAACTTTCATTTCCTACGGAACGGTGTGGAAAAACTCACGCGGGAGGGCCGTTTTACCCACTGATGCACCGAAAAACTCACAGTTGAATTTTTCGCAAACGGACGCACCTAATCATCTCCATTTGACCTAAAACTCAAGTTTGGTGGATTTTTGGCACTTTCATTTCTGACGGAACGGTGCGGAAAAACTCATGCTGGAGGGCCGTTTTACCCACTGATGCACTGAAACACTCAATGTTGAATTTTTCGCAACGGACGCACCCAATCGTCCCCGTTTGACCCAAAACTCATGTATGGTGCGTTTTTGGCACTTTCATTTCCGATGGAACGGTGCAGAAAAACTCGCGCGGGAGGGCCATTTTACACATTAATGCACTCAAAAACTCGCAGTTGAATTTTTCGCAAAAGGACGCACCCAATCATCTACGTTTCACCTAAAACTCAAGTTTGGTGGGGTTTGGGCACTTTCATTTCCGACGGAACGGTGCAGGAAAAAATCGCACGGAGGGCCATTTTACCCACTGATTCACCAAAAAACCCGCAGTTGAATTTTTTGCAAACAGACGCACTCAATCATCTCCGTTTGGCCTAAAACTCATGTTTGGTGGGTTTTTGGCACTTTCATTTCCGACGAAACCGTGCGGCAAAACTCGCGCGGTAGGGCTGTTTTACCCAATGATGCACCGAATAACTCAGTTGAATTTTTTGCAATGGACGCACTCAATCATCTCTGATTGACCCAAAACTCATCTTTGTGGGTTTTTGGCACTTTCATTTCTGACGGAACGGTGCGGCAAAACTCGTGCGGAAGGGCCGTTTTACCCAATGATGCACCGAAAAACTCAGTTGAATTTTTTGCAACAGACGCACCCAATCATCTCCGGTTGACCCAAAACTCTTGTTTGTGGGTTTTTGGCACTTGCATTTCCGACGGAACGGTGCGACAAAACTGGTGCGGGAGGGCTGTTTTGCCCAATGGTGCACCAAAAAACTCAGTTGAATTTTTCACAATAGACGCACCCAATCATCTCCGGTTGACCCAAAACTCTTGTTTGTGGGTTTTTGGCACTTTCATTTCCGACAGAACGGTGCGGCAAAGCTCGCACGGTATGGCCGTTTTTTCTAGTGATGCACCGGAAAACTCGCTGTTGAATTTTTCCCAACGGACGCACCCAATCATCATGTTTGACGCAAAACTCATGTTTGGTGGGTTTTTGAAATTTTTATTTCCGATGAAACGGTGTGGAAAACTCACACGGGAGGGCCGTTTTACCCACTGATGCACCGAAAAACTCACAGTTGAATTTTTCGCAAACGGACGCACCTAATCATCTCCATTTGACCTAAGACTCAAGTTTGGTGGATTTTTGGCACTTTCATTTCTGACGGAACGGTGCGGAAAAACTCATGCGGGAGGGCCGTTTTGCCCACTGATGCACCGAAAAACTGAATGTTGAATTTTTCGCAACGGACGCACCCAATCATCCCCGTTTGACCCAAAACTCACGTATGGTGCGTTTTTGGCACTTTCATTTCCGACGGAACGGTGCAGAAAAACTCGCGCGGGAGGGCCATTTTACACATTAATGCACTCAAAAACTCGCAGTTGAATTTTTCGCAAAAGGACGCACCCAATCATCTACGTTTCACCTAAAACTCAAGTTTGGTGGGGTTTGGGCACTTTCATTTCCGACGGAACGGTGCGGAAAAACTCGCACGGGACGGCCATTTTACCCACTGATGCACCAAAAAAAATCGCAGTTGAATTTTTTGCAAACGGACGCACTCAATCATCTCTGTTTGGCCTAAAACTCATGTTTGGTGGGTTTTTTGGCACTTTCATTTCTGACGAAACGGTGCGGCAAAACTCGTGCGGTAGTGCTGTTTTACCCAACGATGCACCAAATAACTCAGTTGAATTTTTTGCAATGGACGCACCCAATCATCTCCGGTTGACCCAAAACTCTTGTTTGTGGGTTTTTGGCACTTTCATTTGTGACAGAACGGTGCGACAAAACTGGTGCGGGAGGGCCATTTTATCCAATGGTGCACCAAAAAACTCAGTTGAATTTTTTGCAGCAGACGCACCCAATCATCTCCGGTTGACCCAAAACTCTTGTTTGTGGGTTTTTGGCACTTTCATTTCCGACAGAACGGTGCGGCAAAACTCGCACGGTATGGCCGTTTTTTCCATTGATGGACCGAAAAACTAGCTGTTGAATTTTCCCAACGGACGCACCCAATCATCCCTGTTTAACGCAAAACTCATGTTTGGTGGGTTTTTGAAACTTTCATTTCCTACGGAACGGTGTGGAAAAACTCACGCGGGAGGGCCGTTTTACCCACTGATGCACCGAAAAACTCACAGTTGAATTTTTCGCAAACGGACGCACCTAATCATCTCCATTTGACCTAAAACTCAAGTTTGGTGGATTTTTGGCACTTTCATTTCTGACGGAACGGTGCGGAAAAACTCATGCGGGAGGGCCGTTTTACCCGCTGATGCAATGAAACACTCAATGTTGAATTTTTCACAACGGACGCACCCAATCGTCCCCGTTTGACCCAAAACTCATGTATGGTGCGTTTTTGGCACTTTCATTTCCGATGGAACGGTGTAGAAAAACTCGCGCGGGAGGGCCATTTTACACATTAATGCACTCAAAAACTCGCAGTTGAATTTTTCGCAAAAGGACGCACCCAATCATCTACGTTTCACCTAAAACTCAAGTTTGGTGGGGTTTGGGCACTTTCATTTCCGACGGAACGGTGCGGAAAAAATCGCACGGAGGGCCATTTTACCCACTGATTCACCAAAAAACCCGCAGTTGAATTTTTTGCAAACAGACGCACTCAATCATCTCCGTTTGGCCTAAAACTCATGTTTGGTGGGTTTTTGGCACTTTCATTTCCGACGAAACGGTGCGGCAAAACTCGCGCGGTAGGGCTGTTTTACCCAATGATGCACCGAATAACTCAGTTGAATTTTTTGCAATGGACGCACTCAATCATCTCTGATTGACCCAAAACTCATCTTTGTGGGTTTTTGGCACTTTCATTTCTGACGGAACGGTGCGGCAAAACTCGTGCGAAAGGGCCGTTTTACCCAATGATGCACCGAAAAACTCAGTTGAATTTTTTGCAACAGACGCACCCAATCATCTCCGGTTGACCCAAAACTCTTGTTTGTGGGTTTTTGGCACTTTCATTTCCGACGGAACGGTGCGACAAAACTGGTGCGGGAGGGCTGTTTTACCCAATGATGCACCAAAAAACTCAGTTGAATTTTTCACAACAGACGCACCCAATCATCTCTGGTTGACCCAAAACTCTTGTTTGTGGGTTTTTGGCACTTTCATTTTCGACAGAACGGTGCGGCAAAACTCGCACGGTATGGCCGTTTTTTCCAGTGATGCACCGAAAAACTCGCTGTTGAATTTTTCCCAACGGACGCACCCAATCATCCCCGTTTGACCAAAAACTCATGTTTGGTGTGTTTTTGAAACTTTCATATCTGACGGAACGGTGTGGAAACACTAACGCGGGAGGGCCGTTTTACCCATTGATGCACCGAAAAACTCTCAGTTGATTTTTTCGCAAACAGACGCACCTAATCATCTCCGTTTGACCTAAAACTCAAGTTTGGTGGATTTTTGACACTTCCATTTCTGACGGAACGGTGCGGAAAAACTCATGCGGGTGGTCCATTTTACCCACTGATGCACCGAAAAACTCGATATTGAATTTTTCGCAACGGACGCACCCAATCATTCCCGTTTGACCCAAAACTCATGTATGGTGCGTTTTTGGCACTTTCATTTCTGACGGAACGGTGCCGAAAAACTCGCGCGGGAGGGCCATTTTACACATTAATGCACTCAAAAACTCACAGTTCAATTTTTCGCAAAAGGACGCACCCAATCATCTACGTTTCACCTAAAACTCATGTTTGGTGGGGTTTTGGCACTTTCATTTCCGACGGAACGGTGCGGAAAAACTTGTGCTGGAGGGCCATTTTACCCACTGATGCACAAAAAAACTCGCAGTTGAATTTTTTGCAAACGGACGCAATCAATCATCTCCGTTTGGCCTAAAACTCATGTTTGGTAGAGTTTTGGCACTTTCATTTCTGACGAAACGGTGCGGCAAAACTCGCGCGGTAGGGCTGTTTTCCCAATGATGCACCGAATAACTCAGTTGAATTTTTTGCAATGGACGCACTCAATCATCTCCGGTTGACCCAAAACTCATGTTTGTGGGTTTTTGGCACTTTCATTTCTGACGGAACGGTGCGACAAAACTCGTGCAGGAGGGCCGTTTTACAAAATGATGCACCGAAAAACTTAATTGAATTTTTTGCAATTGACGCACCCAATCATCTCCGGTTGAACCAAAACTCTTGTTTGTGGGTTTTTGGCACTTTCATTTCCGGCGGAACGGTGCGACAAAACTCGTGTGGGAGGGTCATTTTACCCAATGATGCACCAAAAAACTCAGTTGAATTTTTCATAACAGACGGTTGACCCAAAACTCTTGTTTGTGGGTTTTTGGCACTTTCATTTCCGACAAAACGGTGCGGCAAAACTCGCACGGTATGGCCGTTTTTTCCACTGATGCAACGTAAAACTTGTTGTCGAATTTTTCCCAATGGACGCACCCAATGATCCCTGTTTGACCCATAACTCTTGTTTGGTGGGTTTTTGAAGGACCGAGAATGCAATAGCAAGGCGACCAGGGGGGTGAATGGGAGCTCAAAACTTTCTCTCGAAAATTCGGCCTTTGTCCCACAAATTTATCCCAAAAGCTTTGATCGAAAACCGTGATGCTCACGACCCTTGGAAGAGGGTGGATGATCCCTAGGATCACAGCGGAGCACCACAAAGCGATAGCAAACCAATCGGCAAAAACACCGGAACAAGTTCGACCTTCAAAAACCAAGTCCCGAACGTAGATTGAAGGCTACGTTGGGAAATCTCCGAATACCGATGCTAACAAGTAGCAAAGATACCTAGAGAGGTTCCTTGGTCAACTCTAGGGCCAAACGAGAGATCCAGAAACCAAGCGGAGAAGCTAGGAGAGCAAATGAACTAAACCGGAGGCTTCAGCCAAATCCCGGACTGTCCGGCCCTGAGGTCCCGGACTGTCCGCGGCTACTGCGGACTGTCCGCCAGCCGATCCCGGACTGTCCGCCGGCTAAAAAACGCAAAACAGCACAGCTGCTGCAAGTCCCCTGGAAGTTCCCGGACTGTCCACAAACTTCAACGGCGGACTATCCGTGGTTGAAAAATAACTCGTCCAGCAGCGCAGAGTCAGGCCACTAGTCTGACCGACCCCGACGCGCGGACTGTCCGCGGGAGGAACGGCGGACTGTCCGCGACCTCCCAGTGAGGGCGATTTCGGTCGCCCCTCACACAACTCTTCCCAAATTCGAATCAAAACTCAATCCCACGTTCCCAAACTTGGAGAGGATGATCACGAGGTAGTTAGGAGACTATCCTCAAGAAATCATCCGCTCAAATCGATTCAATCACCGGGAAATTAAAAGGGGAGGAGGATGAACGAAAAGGCGCTACGAAAATGAAATCAACCCGATCTACTTGTTCGTGAGGAGTTAGATGAATTCCTTTGGTGGAAATGATCTCCTCACTATAAAGAACAAGTTGATTCAAACGGATTTCGCAAAGACGCAGCAGAGAGGGAGATCGAGTGATGGGAAAATCGCGGAGAAATGAAGAACGCGAAGAACACGAACCAAAACACGAATCAAGTCATCGATCTGCAACCGTGTGGCTACCACACGCTACAACAGTGAGATTACGGTCTCACTTCCTCAAAATCTCCAGTACACAGAGGTATGATTCTCTGTAGATCTCAGTAGTTACAGCAGGGGATTGGGAGAGCAGGAAACCCTAGAAGCAAAGAGCAAATGACTGAGATGGAATAGGAGGAGGGTGTCTCCCTCTACTTATCCTAATTCTAATTTCTACTCTACCCCTCACTAATTTACAGAGCGAAACCAGCTAAACCCTAGGGTTATTCTGGACCAACTCATGGTAGGTGGTGATCCGACGGCCATGCCCACACAACTGGTAGCGTTGCCTCGACGCAACCTCACCGATCGCCACCACGTGCCGCCACCGCTCTGCTTGTCCTTTTCCGGAACGTCGCACCCCCGGTTTTGTGGCCCAAACCGGGAAACCAGCCTTCACAGCCAACCCCCGGTTTTGAGGCCCTAACCGGGAAACCTGCCATCCATGGCCTGAGTTTTGTGGCCCAAACTCAGCAAACCCGTAGCACCCAGGTTTTGAGGCCCAGACCTGGAACTATCCTCAGCCCGAGTTTTGTGGCCCAAACTCGGAAACCATCAACTCCCAGGTTTTGAGGTGCAAACCTGGAAACCGTCCACTCGGTGGTTGTTGGTATAAATTAATGCACACTCTACTTTATCCGCAAGTGCACAAATAAGCTCTACCGATGTAGCACTTCGCGGGAGTAACCCAGTTTTAATATCGAACCCAAAGGAACGGATAGCGATGAGTCCCAAGTGTATAACCCCTGAGTAACTAACAAGGACAGAGAAGCTAAAAGTATAGAGGGGATCACTAAGGTTGTCTAAACCCAACTTAAGAGTGATATGTTTATTATTCTTAATGGGGAAGTTGCCATAAAAGGTCACACCAGAGTATGATTCTTTTATGCCAATGTATAATCCTACCGAGCCTACACACGGGTAAGTGGACTATAGAAGAATCAACAAGGCTATAAGAGTCACCCTTGAGAACTACCACTACTACCGGTGTTATAGGAGGTAAATATGAGCTATCAAGTCTAAGCACCACGCTTATACTATCCAACTACTCTAACTCTAGGGCGACTAGAATTAAAGTACTCAAAAGAGAGTCATAAACCTTAAGAACAATAAGAACAATGGCTCAAACTTAAATATAGATGTTGATTACCGAAACAATCATTGAAGCAAGTCGATGAAGAACTTGAATCCACAGGTACAAGATGAAGAAGTTGATCCGACAGGCCAGAGCTTCCTCTTGATCTCTTCCTCTCTCTCTCTCTCTTCTAGTTCTAAATAAGACTAGGTTCTAATCCTACTAGAGGGGTATCTAGTCTTCTACTTGAAAGCTAACTCTTGATTACAACTAGATGAACTAGATCTAATTCTAGATGAACTAGAAGAGATTCATCTAGAGGGACCTCTACTTCTACATTGGAACCCTAGTTTCTGATGTGGAGATGAATAATGAAGAGGGAGATGCCTGGAGAGGGGGGTCTGGGGCTGCTTATATAGCCCTGAGGGATCAACCGCAGTCATTCGATCAAACCGACTTCAAGGACGATGGAGATGAGTCCTAGGGTTCGGTGGAGGAAGCTTGCAGAAGACGGAAGCCAACAGGCCCGTGGGGAGACCGACTGGTCTAAGGGTGGGACCGGTCGGTCCCACCTGGCGGCCTCTCGAGGTGTCCCACCTCGTGGTGTCCTTTGCTGTCCTCTAGAACCTTTTGGAATATTCCTGACGTGTCGGTTGCGTTATCTCGCATCGGTTTCCTTCTAGGGGAAGCAATCGGCGCTGGTTTCCTGGTTTAGTCCCTGCAGAATCACAATTCACCAAAACTCGTGGAATATTGTCAATTAAAACCCTAAACCTTTGTTGGTGATTGAATTCATGCCCTTTTCATATTTATTTATCCTCTAATTTTGATAGATAACGAGCATCAACAAGTTCCCCCAAGCTTACCCTTTGCTAGTCCCTTAGCAAAACCAAAACTTATCAATGGATCAGGAGTTGCTACTATATCTTCACTTCCAACAAGTATACCTGCCGTTAAACAAAAATTGTCCGAAACATATCATGTTATTCTTCATGGGGCTTATTACTCTTACCTTAGGTCTTGAATAATTGAGAGATTGAACGATCAAATCAAGCACTATGTCTCTAGTTCTTTCACTTCACCTTTATCCTGGAGTTTTAATTAATTTTCAAAAGCATTAATACATATGTTGTCAAATTAAACAATGGATCCAAAGAGAAAGTCAACCAACCATTGAATCAAGAAGTGCATGTGTATGGAAAAATGGAGTTGGATGCTCTTTTGAATATATTCACTCTTTTCTGTTTATCAAAGACATATGGCTATTAGGCTAATTCTACTGTCGGGCACGTGCCCATTTTTCCGACATTTTTTTTTCTCTTATTTTTTTCTTTTCTTCGAGGTTCCGGACACTTGTCCCTTTTTATTTCCTCGGGATCTATCTTTTTGAGGTTTCGGAAACTTGTCCCTTTTTATTTTCTCGGATCTCTCTTTTTTTTTCTTTTCTTTTCTCTCTTTTTTTAATAGCCATATGCTTCCAACAAACTTCTGAGAGGGTAGCAACAGATAATTATGAGCATTTATGCGGAACATGGGTGACATGTGTAAGTGATCTCAATTCAATGGCAAGATAACATCTCACAGGGTCACAAAGCTTAATTTAACTCAATGCAATTATTAGTCATGTTTACATTTAGAAATCTCCGGAACTCTAGTGTTGCTTAGAACAAGATAATTGCAGCTTAGATCATCACATGACATATCCCAATTACCTAGACCTTAGATCAAGTATTTGCCACCCATGTATTTAATTTTATTTTAAGGCATCATTATTAATGAGGAGAACTCATGCTTTGAAGACTAGGTACTTGAAAGAAATTAGATAGAGCAACCATTCATCATTTCCATGCAAAAGATTAGAGAGATAGGGTTCTTCTTTGGTCATCAGTTTCTTAAAACACACTAGACACACTATTTTATTTATTTAATCTAACACACTTTAAGATAAAGCTAATAATAGTAGTTGTAATAAAGACATACCTGAATCGCAAAGATAACTGGGGTGCGTCTCCCCCAAGCTAGTTTCCTTAATAGAGTTGAGCCTTCATGTGCCCATATATTTTTGTCTCTTTTTAATTAATGGTGAGCCTTCATGTGCCCACATATTTTTGTTCTTTTCTCTTTAAGGGTGAGCCTTCATGTGCTCACATATTTTAGGCGTTTTTATTTTTAAGAGTGAACCTTCATGATGAAGGATGGCCCGATCTTCCGAGAGGTAGCGATAGGTTCGATTGGTGGAGAACTCGACGTTGGCGATCCGGCTTCAAATCAGACACGATTCGAACCCTGCAACCGTTACACCACTGCTCCGTTGGTTATCAACCAAGCATAACTTGATTGACCTCGCCAAGAAGGCTAATCCTGCAAGCGAATCGAAGAACACAAGCAAGAAGGTAAAGCACGCAATCTAGAATTGCAGATATGAATATCACGAATATATTAGAGGGGTTCAAGAACTCGGTTCCAAAGGACTAATCGACACAGTGGAGGAGATCAAGAACGGGGGCCCTGGATCACTGTAAAAGGATTTGTCACCACAGTTACAATGAACGATTCAGTTTCTCGGTGGAAAACTAAACTCAAAACAAAACCCAAGACCTAACGACGGCGGCGGCGGCTAAATATAGGGTTTAGGTCGTCGCCCCTGCTGGACGCGCCCCCTAATGGGCTCTAAGACGATACACGGCCCAACGGACCAAAATACGGTGACGCAGCACCCTGGCAGATTCTGGATGCTGACTTGTTTTGACGTTTCCCGTTGACTCCGGACGTATTTTGACATGCTTCCAAAGCCATTGGTTAGCTTATCAAATTATCTTTCCAAGCATATCTGGTTCGTCGAAAACGGAGTTCGTATGCATCCGGGGCATTGATTTTACTCGGGACTTCTCCTGAATTCCGAGGGTGACGTGAAAACTGAGTTGGAGTCGGATTGCAACTTGGGGAAGACCATGGCGTCGGTGAGTCCAACTTGGCGATGTCCTCATCATCCTCCCCTTCTTGAATTGGAGTCGTCATCGACTCCATCTTGGCGATGTCCTCATCATTCCCTCCTTCTAGAAATGGAGTCGTCCGCGACTCCATGTCATCTCTAAGCTCCTGCAAAAGGTTAGTGACCGCACAATGCAAAATACAAGGTATAGGATCATGTGCAGCTACACTAATATGTCAACAAAACATAGTATAATAAGGAGCATCATTTTTATCACATAACTCAGCAGTAGTAGAAGCAAGAAAAGCACCTCCTTTTAACTTAATCCCATTATTTTTAGCAATGTCTGTTGGAGGTTTATTTTTGTTTTTAATCTCCTTAGCATGTTTAATAATATTTGTAGGAGACAAAGGCAGCAAAGTAATTTTCTTGTCCTTATGTGTGACTGAGTATGTATTAGTTCTACCATGGTGTAAAGCATCATTATCAAATTCCCATGGACGGCCTAACAAAATAGAACAAGCTTGCATAGGGACAACATCAAAATTAGCAGTATCATGATAAGAGCCTGTGAAAAAGCTAATGCGTGCTGATCTAGTTACCTTAGTCATACCATTATTATTGAACCATTGAAGTTTATACGGATATGAATGTTGTCGTGTGGTCAAGCCAAGCTTCTCAACCAAATCCGAACTCACCAAGTTGTTGCAACTCTCGCTATCAATGATGGTGAGAACACGACAACCCTGCACAATGAGATACATGTGGAACAAATTGTGGCGTTGGATCTTCATCTCTTCTTCTTCATGTCTCACACGTGTACTCAACACTCGCTGCACAAGAAGACTAGGATAATCCGCAGCAGCAGCCACAGAGTCAATGGTGATGGTCTCCTTGTCGTGATCGTCCTCGGTGAAATCTACAACAATGTTAGCAGCAAGAGCGAAATCATCTTCAACATCACTAGTACTTACATATCCATCCTTGGTAGCAATGAAAGCACGACAACTGGGGCAATCCTTCATGACATGTCCCATGCCTTTGCATCGGTGGCAAATGATTGTAGAGCTAGACGAGGAAGATCTAGTAGAAGCACCCGAAGTGGCACCTTTCTTAAATTGTGGAATCCGCACACTAGACAATTTACTTACCTCGGAAGGTGTAGACGGTTGTGGTGCAGCAGGAAACTTGGGCGTCTCCGGCTCGGAACGTCGCTGAAAAGTCGTCCCAGTGTTATACCTGAAAGGTTGGTGTTGTTTGCGTCCCTGTACTTCTCGTTCAGCTTTAAGAGCAAGATGATATAATTGGCTGAACCTAGTCCAATCTTTGTAATCAAGAATATCCTGGATATCACGATTTAAACCACCAAAGAATCTAGCACTAGCATCATCATCATCTTCATGTATACCACAACGTGCTAAACCAATAAGCAATTCTTGATAATATGCCTCTACTCCTTTATCACCTTGTTTTAAAGTTTGCAGTTTCAAACGTAGATGACGTGGGTAATAAGGAGGAACAAAACGAGATTTCATGCGTTGCTTTAAAGTATTCCAAGTTTGAGGCACAGCAGCAGCATTATTAGCATTGCAAAGATCACTCCACCAGAATAAAACAAAATTAGTAAACTCACTAGTAGCAAGTCTAACTCTATGCTCAGCAGGAACATTATAAGAATCAAATTTTTGTTGAACAGCAAGTTCCCAATCTAAATATGTCTCTGGATCCATATTACCAGCAAAGGAAGGTAGGCTAAATTTAATTTTAGCAAAAGGATCATTATTATTATTATTACCTCCCATACCGGGACGATTGAAGTTGAGGCGGCGACGAGGACCAGCATCAGCATCCGCATCGTCATCACCAAATGCATCCGCATCTTCGTCATCACGATTTTGTTGAGGGCGTTGCTCAAGCTGCGTAATACGGTTAACCAGATTGTTCACGTTGCGTGTCAGCTCGGTCATAAGATTGCGTTGTTCATTCATGAATGTCGTAAGCTCGCCTTTGGACACGCACTCATTGAAGTCCGTCGGAATTCCTGCCATTGATAGAAGATAGAAAAAGACAATAGCAAAGGATTATCCCTATCAACTAAAGGAACCAAGTGGTGGTGGTAGAAGTGGCAGTGGAATGCAAAATCACAAGCGGCTTACCACCGTCTTGCATGTATTCTTACCAACGCTAAACAAGATTAAACCAAAGTGACGAAGCAATCTGTTGTTGAGCGTGGGTAACAGTTGCAAGAGGAACCTGTGCTGACAGAAGTATATGTGGAGGTATAGGTAGGCACAATATGACAGCAAGGATGAACAATTAACGAATGCAGATTAACAAGGTTCAATAAGTATCCAAAGCACAAGTCACAGATGCTGGCTAAGACGTATGTAGACGTAGCGCAACAAGAGAAAACAAAGAACGATGGAACGAACTCACAGGACGAGCAAAGAGCACTGATTTTTCCTTTTTCCTGAATTTTTCCCTGATTTCCCCAAAAGGTACTAGTAGGAATCAAACTTTTTTATTTTTTCACTATTTTTTTTTATATTTTTCCTTAAACAAGGATCACAAAAGATGTAACCACAAAAATGGGCACCTGCAACCGAGGTGGGATGTGGTCTACAGAAAATCAACAAGTTCTCTGAAAAGCGTGCTGAAACCCTGTCAATTTTTTTTATTTATTTTTCCGATTTTTTTTGGCAATTTTGAGGGGACCAAACAGGGCAAAGCCTAGTTTGGGTCAAACGGTGTCAAGAATCTCCACAAAAAATTTCAGATTTTTCGGACAAACGAGCGAAAAGTTACACCTGTTTTACCGAAGGTACCTCAAGGTATGTTTTCTGAAAGGCACACACAAAAATCGGCAGTAAGAGCAACTCGGCAGCGGCAGTTAGGGCAAAGCGACCCGAAACTCCAACACCGATCACAAGATCAAGTGTCCTTGTGACTAACAACAGAAGGTAGATGCCAGATGATGTAAGGAGGGTTGCGATGCAGGCAAAAATTAGAGCGGTTAGCAACCTGTCTAGGGTTTGCGCGGCGGCGAGAATTGACACAAGGCGGCTAGCGGGGCAAGTCGAGTAATGTGGTGGCTTCGACTTGTTGTTTAGGAACGGTGGATGAGATAGCAGCGGAAAAAAAAACAGCAACGGGCACGTTGAACTACGACGACGAACACGACCTAAACCAGCAACAAGACTCGACCACGGACACAAACTCAACAAAGTGAATCAGAAACGAAATTGCAAAGGCACAAAAAGGCGATAGGACAACGAAAATTGAAATATTTTTTAGGCTTTTTGTGGACTCTAGGTAATGAACATATATGAATCTAAGGCAAACGAGATTATACCTCGCGGGAAACCTGAAATATCCGATACCAATTGATGAAGGATGACCCGATCTTCCGAGAGGTAGCGATAGGTTCGATTGGTGGAGAACTCGACGTTGGCGATCCGGCTTCAAATCAGACACGATTCGAACCCTGCAACCGTTACACCACTGCTCTGTTGGTTATCAACCAAGCACAACTTGATTGACCTCGCCAAGAAGGCTAATCCTGCAAGCGAATCGAAGAACACAAGCAAGAAGGTAAAGCACGCAATCTGAAATTGCAGATATGAATATCACGAATATATTAGAGGGGTTCAAGAACTCGGTTCCAAAGGACTAATCGACACAGTGGAGGAGATCAAGAACGGGGGCCCTGGATCACTGTAAAAGGATTTGTCACCACAGTTACAATGAACGATTCAGTTTCTCGGTGGAAAACTAAACTCAAAACAAAACCTAAGACCTAACGACGGCGGCGGTGGCTAAATATAGGGTTTAGGTCGTCGCCCCTGCTGGACGCGCCCCCTAATGGGCTCTAAGACGATACACGGCCCAACGGACCAAAATACGGTGACGCAGCACCCTGGCAGATTCTGGACGCTGACTTGTTTCGACGATTCCCATTGACTCCTGACGTATTTTGATGTGATTCCAAAGCCATTGGTTAGCTTATCAAATTATCTTTCCAAGCATATCTGGTTCGTCGAAAACGGAGTTCGTATGCATCCAGGGCGTTGATTTTACTCGGGACTGCTCCTGAATTCCGAGGGTGACGTGAAAACTGAGTTGGAGTCGGATTGCAACTTGGGGAAGACCATGGCGTCGGTGAGTCCAACTTGGCGATGTCCTCATCACTTCATGTGCTCACATATTTTTGGTATTTTGAATTTGTTTATGGAATGGAAAACTTAAGAGAATAAAGATACTTACGTGGATACATGGGGATGCCTTCCCCCAAGCTGAATGTTGACGTAGTGGTTCGATCTTGCAATATAGCAGACTGGCAGTGGATATGTCCTTCCTCGATTAGAGCTTTGATTGATGTTGATGGTTGTTGAAACAGTGCTCCAACAGTGCATGGAGCATTTACTTGCTTGTCAGCTTTTCTTGGCCTTTTAAATCCTATGAAACTCAAATAGACAATAAAACTTGTGGAACAGATTAAGCATTAGCGGTTGGCCACTTAAGCCTTAGTTGTCCAGAATTTCAGTAAGATCTCTTTCTCAATATTTTTATATTTTTATGATGCAAGAGAAAATGCAACAGGCTGAATGTATGCATATTTATTTTTAGTATTATTATTATTATTATATTTTTTTATGCCACCACGGTGAACATTCCTGTGAGTTTTTACACACCATAGAATTATTCACATGGGGCTTCATGGTTTATGATGTAGTGTAACAAATACAATATTTTTTATTTTCTTTTCTAATGCAATGCAGAAATTAAAATGTTTGTGAATATGATGATGCAATGATTAAATATGATGATGCAATAAATAACTGAGAAATATGCAGGAAAATAAATATGAGGATAACTACCGATTTTTACCTTTTGGCGAAGGTTAGGATATTTAGGTCCGACGAACCGGACCTTCCCTTGGTTTAGACCTCCCAAGGTATGCCAGACGTTTGGAAAGTTGTTATTGATTGTACCTCTGAGGTGCAGACTTTTTCGTTCATACTTTCTTGATCTGAGTCTTCACTTCCTGTGGTTCACTGTCTTGAGGTTTCTCTCCTTTCTTTTCTGGGACAGTGTCGATAACTTCTTCTTCATGATTGGCCTCTCTATTCTTGATAGTTTGTCTTCTTTGGCTTGAGAGCGACGTCTTTCACTTCTATTCTTCTTAGGTGCTTCATTGGGCATGTAGTTGATGAAGTTGCATCGTGCCTTTTCTCCAGGAAAGTGAAAATTGATTTCCTCTTGTAGATGATTGTACTTGTAGCGTAGAGGAATGGTCTTCCTAGGATGAGATGGACATCGTCATCTTCTCATGTCAAGAAGTCTGTGGGGACTTCATGACCTCTAATTCTGACTACGATGTCTTCCATCATTCCTTCTTGTTTATGCCTCTTGATATGGTGTCACTCATGTTATTTGTTCGTCCAACAGTTTGAAGTGACACGTTAATTGTGGACGCTGGCAGTATCTTGCTCAGTGTGCATGTTTTTGTAGATCTAGGACTTTCACTCTCTAGAATTTGGGGGTGATAGACTTCTCCATGTTTTGCTCAAGAGTGTGTCCTGCTCATAAAGACAAGGTAGAGATCAAGTGCATGGCTTTGTTGGTGGAAAAACACTAATAGAACCAAAAGTTTTGTTTATTCCTCTCTAACCTTAGGCACATCGCACAAGATAAACTTTTTGTTTATGTGTTATATTCAATCTTAATATGAGTGATAGGATCATAGGATGAGCATGAAAGTAGCATCTTAAAATATTTAAGAGATCAAATTACTTAACCCAAGGAAGGATAATCTATGCATAAAGTGTCAATCTTTTCATAATTGAGATATATCATCTTCCAAAGGTTAGATGCACAACATTTTAGCTCATTTAGTTAAGACAGTGAGATTCAAGAGAGTAAAGCTAAATGACTAAACATATTGAGTTGATTAGGTTGGATCAAGTGAGATGCAACTTCAACAGGTTTAGTTCTTTATTTATGTTCATACTAGAATCAAGAAGAAACTTTTATTGTGATGGTCACTTACCTTGAAATGTTACTTTGTCAATGGAAAGTGATTGTGCTGAACCACCTTGTGGAAGCTTCTCTTGTCTAGCTGGTTGTTGGTTATGACTGACTTGTCTTCTCTTGTTTGTCTCACAATATGCTTGAGAGGAGGAAGATCACAGTGGAATCATCCTTAGAGGTATCGACCTTCCTTCTCTTGTGTCGACTTATCAGTGAAGGTGCATTGTTCCTCGAGTTTGCTGTCTAGGATCCTCTGTCTTTCTTGTATCAATTTTGTACTATGAGGATGTAGGGACAGTTCCATATTCTTTTGTCAACCTTTCTTGTTTTCCTTTAATCATTGGGTTGGCAAGAGACTTGAATTTAGAGCTGCTACTCGAGTGCCTCCATGAGAGTCTTTTGTCTTGTAATGTCACAACTGAGGTTGTCCTCTCAACAGTGTCTAGATGATGGAGATCTTATCGGCTGTTCTTCTTGATTTGCTAACTTAGGTAATCTCTTCATCTTCTAACTCTTGTGGTGCAGTGGCTTCATCCTTCATGATGCCCTCCTCAATTCTTGGCAGATGGTTCTCCTTTTGATGTCTTCTCTTGGTTCTCTAAGGCTGCTCATAAGTGTTGTAGATGTTGAAGGTGTAGCGAAAGATCCAAAAGTTGACTTCTCCAGGTCTGATGAAGATGATAACATTGATGGTGTTCAAGAACGATCTTCCAATAATGAGTGATGGATCATACTTCTCTTCTTGACTGGGGCAGCATCTAGTGGTTTGTACTGATCAAAGTGGTGGGTAGAAGATCAATATGTTTGAAGTTGGGTTTCTCCTTCCTCCCTTTGATTGTGAAAGACATCTAGACAACGGAATTGTCTCTCCCAGGCTGGCTAGTGCTGTAGATGGACTTCCAACAATATGTTCATGTGTTTGACTTGTAGATCTTGCTATTGTTGTAGTGGTACCATCTTGTCTCCCAAGCTAGCTCTTGATTAGAAGAGAAAATAACTTTCCACTTCTTGTCCTGATGTCTTGGGCAATGATGGTTGCAGGCATAGGTTGTTTCATATGAGGTAAGTTGCATCCTGTTTGTCATCAGTGCCCAAGCAAGACTCAAAGCTAGGCTAGCACCATTTGTGATCTGAGAGTTGGTTTGTGTGTCTATGGTTTGGCTTCTGGATCTTCAATGTTTAGACCAAACCATGGATGAACAAAATCTCTCTCCTGCATAACGTTAGTGGATATATACCTGAAGGATTGCAAGAATTTGAAGCATGGGTTGTTATCCATAACTTATGTATTTTGCATCTATGCTAATAAAAAGATGTTTTTAGGATTGTTTTAGCATAGACTAGTATTTTATGTGTTGGCTGCACTTTAACATGATTCAAGGCAAAAGATAACTTGCAGTAGAAGACATAATAAATAAACTTTGATACTCACAGTTCTTTCATCCATGATGAATCAGCTGAGTCTTCATTGTGCAAGAGTTGTTGAAGTTCATTGTACGCCTTGCTTCATCTCCAATGTGAGTTCATCTCCTGGACTTTCCCAAATTGATTTTGAAAGTTTTCCTGCAGGGGTTAGTCCAACAATAATATCCAATATCTACTATAGCATACTATCAGTTCAGAAATCAACCTAGACACCACGTCTAATTTGATTTAGGAAGGCATTTTAACCTAAGCACCATACTTAATTTAAAAGCCTTTAGAGGTAAAATCAGCACACCTTTTAGCTCAAGAATCAAACCAGACACCATGTCTTACTTTAATTCATGAAAACAGTTAATCTAAGCTCCATGCCTAATTTAAAAGGTGTATGATAATACTTCAAAACCAAAGAATATACTATAGCAAATAAAGATAACATGAAAGCATTGTAGAGATTTATTCAGATGGTGATGAAAGAGTATACGAGCATATCCTAAAGGTAGCGACAACCAACATAGCAACATGGCAAGAAATATTCTTAGAAAGCCTGTAATTCAATGTTGCATGATGATTGGTGGGACATACCTTGTATTTGTTGTTCCTTCGTTCTTTTCTGCTCCAGACCTAGAAAGGTTAGTGACAAGAATACCCGAAGGAATATTTTCATAATTATATTTCTATGCTCATTACAAGGACAGTGCAGCAGAAAGGTAGAGATAGCTCATAACCAGATATTATGATGGGGTATAAGGATTCTACTAGTTATAGCTTGCTCATGGGGTAGTGATGGATAAGAGTGGAATTCAAAAAACAACATTCATAAGAATGAAAACAAAAATAATGAAAAGACTAGGACAAAAAGGAAAAGATAAAAGTATGATTACAAGGTTAAACTTAAGACGTAAAATGATCTACCGTTCCCCGACAACGGTGCCAGAAATGCTTGTTGGTATAAATTAATGCACACTCTACTTTATCCGCAAGCGCACAGATAAGCTCTACCGATGTAGCACTTCACCGGAGTAACCCAGTTTTAATATCGAACCCAAAGGAACGGATAGCGATGAGTCTCAAGTGTATAACCCCTGAGTAACTAACAAGGACGGAGAACCTAAAAGTATAAAGGAGATCACTAAGGTTGTCTAAACCCAACTTAAGAGTGATATGTTTATTATTCTTAATGGGGAAGTTGCCATAAAAGGTCACAACAGAGTATGATTCTTTTATGCAAATGTATAATCCTACCGAGCCTACACACGGGTAAGTGGACTATAGAAGAATCAACAAGGCTATAAGAGTCACCCTTGCGAACTACCACTACTACCGGTGTTATAGGAGGTAAATATGAGCTATCAAGTCTAAGCACCACGCTTATACTATCCAACTACTCTAACTCTAGGGCGACTAGAATTAAAGTACTCAAAAGAGAGTCATAAACCTTAAGAACAATAAGAACAATGGCTCAAACTTAAATATAGATGTTGATTACCGAAACAATCGTTGAAGCAAGTCGATGAAGAACTTGAATCCACAGGTACAAGATGAAGAAGTTGATCCGACAGGCCAGAGCTTCCTCTTGATCTCTTCCTCTCTCTCTCTCTTCTAGTTCTAAATAAGACTAGGTTCTACTCCTACTAGAGGGGTATCTAGTCTTCTACTTGAAAGCTAACTCTTGATTACAACTAGATGAACTAGATCTAATTCTAGATGAACTAGAAGAGATTCATCTAGAGGGACCTCTACTTCTACATTGGAACCCTAGTTTCTGATGTGGAGATGAATAATGAAGAGGGAGATGCCTGGAGAGGGGGGTCTGGGGCTGCTTATATAGCCCTGAGGGATCAACCGCAGTCGTTCGATCAAACCGACTTCAGGGACGATGGAGATGAGTCCTAGGGTTCGGTGGAGGAAGCTTGCAGAAGCCGGAAGCCAGCAGGCCCGGGGGGAGACCGACTGGTATAAGGGTGGGACCGGTCGGTCCCACCTGGCGGCCTCTCGAGGTGTCCTGCCTCGTGGTGTCCTTTGGTGTCCTCTAGAACCTTCTGGAATATTCCTGACGTGCCAGTTGCGTTATCTCGCGTCGGTTTCCTTCTATGGGAGGCAATCGACGCTGGTTTCCTGGTTTAGTCCCTGCAGAATCACAATTCACCAAAACTCGTGGAATATTGTCAATTAAAAACCTAAACCTTTGTTGGTGATTGAATTCATGCCCTTTTCATATTTATTTATCCTCTAATTTTGATAGATAACCAGCGTCAACAGTGGTTTTTCTGTGGCTCCACCACCAAACCTAGCCGTAGAGGGGATGCACCGCCCGTGCACCCCGTCCACCGACACGTGTCCCCAAGTCCTCGACTCAGGCAACACCATGCCTGCAAGACTTCGCTCGTCGTTGTCCCAGGCTGTCAGCCACCACAGCTGATCCTCAGGCCACCGGTCCCTCAGTCCAAGCCTCACGTCCGCCCTTCGCCACTCTCGGTCCATCGGCACGCCACGTCTCTACTTGACCTTCACCTTGCCTTTGATCACTGTATCTGTGCTCGACACCTGCACAACACTAGCCAAAGAACATGCACATTATCCCAGTTGACAATCACTCATCACTCAGAGACTCGGCATACACCCATGTATCCGCAATCTCCCCCTTGATGAGTACATTGTCAACTATCAACACAAATCACAGTGAGACAAAAGAAGGAAGGAAGAAGAAGAGAGAACTCGACCAAATGACCCAAAAGCATGTCAAAGCCGAAGAAGGTCAAGTGGAAAGAGCAACACAACTTGGTTCCCAAAGACATGGGCAACGGCTCGACGCAACCAAGCAATGCAAAGCTAGCCCTCAAGAAGAGGTAGAACAGGCTCAACACTGCTAGCGAGAAAACTCGATACCAACTGAAACAACATAAAGACAAGGTTGCTAGTCCCTCAAGAAAGAGGCAAAGGCTCAACACAACTAGCTACCAAAACTGCTCCGAACTAATTGGACAACAAAGCCAAAAATGCTAGTCCCTCAAGACAGAGGCACAGAGGCTCAACACAACTAGCAGAAAAGCTCCGAACCAATTGGGAGATTCAAACAACCTCAAAAACCGAGCAAACTCCAACTCAAGCTCCCCCTCCAATAGTGCACACAACTAGAGAATCTCCCCCTTAGTTGATCTTATGATTTGGAGAATTTCTCCCCCTTAGTTGAAAATGCACTATCAACCAAAAATTTTGCCCCTTGACAGAAGAACTCTCCCTCAAAATGCATATGAGTCAAAAATGCAAGTTAGCAGCTTCAGAAATATAATCGATAAAATATGAAGATGCTAGACAAAGTGCTGATCCGATGACTCAATTAGAAGCACAAAATTCTAGCGAAGGCTCAAACTGATCACCAAATACGAAATACGAACATGTGAGCAAAGTGAGCAGTTTTTGGCCAAAAAGATATTCACCATCAAAATAGCACTTAAACATGTATAGACAGGAAGTCAAACAAATGCTAAACATGTATACAAGGTGAACTACCCCTAGCAAGGTTCAATCATCAGGCTATAGAAAGAAACATAGACTTGTGTATGCAAAATTTTATCGGAGTTGCAGCGGTTAAAATTACACAAGTGCAAATTTCAGCATGTGATTGCGAGAGGTTGAAAACTTGTCATTGCCTAACTTTTCAAGTGTGCGAAGCCTATGCAGAAGCAGTCAGAAGCTTAAAGCAACAGTTTTGGTCATACACTACACAGCTCAAGTTTAACTCATAGTGCAATGACAAAACAGTCTCGATACTGTAATGTGCTAACAAGCAATCCCATCTCGATCTTTCCAATTCACTTAACTTGGTTCAATATTTAAAATAGCATATGAACATATCCAGCAAGTGAATGACTCGGAACTAGAGACATAGCAACCTAACATATATGAGAAGCACAAGTGATTTCAACACATTCTACACATGCTAGTTGCATATCTCAATGGTGAATGTTGATGGTCCTTAAACACCTGTTTTACCGTCAACATTTGACCCTAAAATCCACCGGAAAGGCATGAAATGTAGTCAAATAGGTTTCAAACTAACCGAATTCCACATGTCCATAGAATTCTATTTGAATGCAGGATTTGAACCAAATTTGGACATATGGACCCACCAGGAGACAAGCCCACGCGGCAGGGCCCAAATGGGCCTAAGAGGGGTGGTGCCCGCCACCCCTAGGTAGCGCCCGCCAGCTCCAAGTGGCGCCCGCCACTTGGGTTGGCCCAACTTCACCCCCCTGCCACGTCACCGATCCGTGTGACCTCCCCAGGGCAAAATCTTGGCCCTTGGTCACTAGGTCAGTGGCATCGGACGACTCAGGAGAGAGTGGCGCGGATCAAGACTGATGGGCGGTTACTCAGACATGCAACCGACCTCCAAACCGCCTCGGACAACCACCTAGAGGCCGTTGGATCAAAGGCGGTGCATCCAGTGGCCAGGAGACTGGCGGCCGCCAGTAGGGAGTGGCGCCCGCCACCTGACCTAACCCTAGGTCGGGTGGCTGCCCCCTATAAGAACCCCCCTCACTCCTCAAGCTATAAATACCCCCCTGGAGGCACCTCTTCATTCATCCCTCATTCCTCAGTACCATCTCAAGCAAGGCAACACCAAGCAAGAGAAGTGAGAGTAGGTTAGAAGCTCAGAGAGCTTAGGCAAGTAGGTAGCTAGTAGCGTTGCTCAAGGCTTAGCTCAAGAGTAGAGGCGTGTGAGTGATCGGCTCTGGAGCTGGGACGAGTCTTCTTCATCTCCAGTTCAGGTTTTGCTCTTGTTACTCAAGCTTTTACTATATTCTAGTACTATCATTTCAAGTATTATTTTATTCTACTTATCAGTATTGAGTGGTATACTTGATTGATTGCTTGAGTGCCTAGCTATCCTACAGTTCAATTCACTTAGCAATAGTTGTTAATCTCTAGTGAGCTTAGTGTTTGATCTTTGCCAATAGGCTGCTTAGTTAGTTTAGTGTTTATCTTATTAAGTCAAGTGTTTGCTCTAACGTCCGCAAGGGTGTCTCTATTCAGAGCTAGGATAGAGATAGTTAGAATATAGTTAAGCGTGGTGCTTAGTTATAGACTTACCTTCATATACGGCTGGACCCCCGGATAGCTGTGGTAGCAAGCAGGTGGTGACAGCCCTGTGCGCCTTGAATTCCACCACGTAGTTGGCCCAGTTTAACAGTAAGGCTCATTGTGCTAGCGTGCAACCGAAGTAAGTGGTAAAGGCTAGTACGCCTCGATACTTGACAAGATAGGAATAAAACTATACTTAACTTAGTTGCTTTATTGTCTTTTGCCTGCCCTACTTCGTAACTATCTTGCTTCGTAGTTATCTTGCTTAGTGGTTACCTAGTAGTTAGTTATCTTAGTTATCATTAGTTATCCTTAGTTATCATATTTCCCTTCAACTACCTATCTATCCACCTTACCTTAGCCATCCATTTCATCCTTACCTAGCCACCCATATATTCTTTCTAGCCTTCCATCTTCCCTTCTCCCCTTTTCCTTTTTCTTATTTCTTCGACTCTCATCCCCTCCTTGACTCAACTCATCCACCACCCTAGCCTTCCCTTGGGATCAAATAAATCGACACCTGGTACTCCCAAGCGAAGAGCTACTACGATAGTTCTGTGCGCTTGCAGAATCTCCTCCTGGTAGATTGCATTCTCGCTAGCTAGCTCCTACTAGTGTCGGGAGTGACAACCCCGCTTCGCATTAGTAGATAGCTACTTTAGCTACCCTATCCTAGGTGTAGCTAAGAACTACCAACAAGCATTTCTGGCGCCGTTGCCGGGGAAGGCAATCGGTGTATCGGTTGAGTCCGTGTCGAATTTATCTTCGCTTAAGCTCCCGCTTAGCGAATCACATCTCACCCCATTCTTTCTTTCCTTAGTCTTTCTTATCTTTTTCCTTCATCTTCTTCAACTTCTTTCTTTCTTATCTCATTGTATCTTCACGATGGCCAACAAAGCCATTCGTGAATTTTCTGCTCCTTCTGCCGCTAATATAGTGACGGGACCAGACGTGATCGATGCCCACCTCAATTTTGAGTTGAAACCGGCTCTGATCACGATGGTCCAAGGTAGCCCGTTCTGTGGCAAGGCTCATGAGGATGCCAATGCTCACCTCCAACAATTCTTGGAGATTTGCGGCACCTTCACCATTAAGGGGATAACCCAAGAAGCCATCCATCTTCGTCTCTTTCCTTTCTCTTTGCTAGGGAAAGCGAAGCAATGGTTCTATACCGATCGCAACGCTGTAGACACATGGAACAAGTGTTCCAATGCTTTTCTCGCCAAATTCTTTCCGATGGGCAAGACGAATGCTCTGCGCAACAAAATCTCCAGCTTTACGCAACAAGCCGAGGAATCTATCCCCGAGGCTTGGGAGAGGTTGCAAGAGTATGTCGCTTCTTGTCGCACCATGGTATGGAGGACTGGCTATTGATCCAGAACTTCTACCATGGCCTAACCCCAGTCTGTAGAAGCCATTTGGATGTCGCCGCTGGCGGTGCATTCTTTTCTTTGAATGTTGCAGATGCTAAGGGTCTCATAGAGAAGATGGTGTCAAACCAAGGATGGAATGACGAGAGGCTGCAGCCCCGTAAGCGAGGTATGCATTCCCTTAAGGAAGCCGACATGGTCATGGCCAAGATGGACCTGCTGGCAAAGAAGCTGGACAGCTGTGAGAAGATGAACCAACAAGAGAGTGTCCAATCTCTGGAATCCTACATGACTTGTGAAGTCTGTGGAGAAACCGGACATTCTGGGAACTACTGCCCCGAGCTACATGAAGATTTGAACTTCATCAACAACAACAATGGTTTCCGTCAACCAAATCAAGGATGGAATCAGCACTCCAACTCTCAAGGTAACAATTTATTCCCCCGCTCTAATTTTCAGAATTCTGATAATTTCTCGTTCCTAAAGAATTTAGTTTACTCACAAGGTAAAACTACTGAATTTTTGAATAAGAAATTAATGATGAATGATAAAATCCTTGAGAATATAAATGCTAAATTGGAAGATTTCTCATCTGCTCTGAAAAATCAACTTAGTTTTAATAAGATGTTAGAAACCCAATTAGCTCAACTTGCTGCTATCATACCATCTTTTGAATCTGGCAAAATTCCTGCTAAACCTGACATGGAAACTGCTAATATGGTTGAAATTAAATATTTTAACTATTATGAAGATCAAACCATGACTGTTAAAAAGGGTGATCCTGGTAGTCCCATAATTAGATGCTCAATCTTGGTGAAGTCTTTAAAAATGCCATGTGTGATTTAGGATCGAGTGTGAACATTCTATCTAAAGATCTTTATGAAAACTCATCCTTTCCACCCATGTCATCCACATCTGCCTATGTTGTGCTAGCTGATCAATCCGCTTGCTATGTAGAAGGAATAGTAAATGATTTACCTGTCCATATTAGAGGCTCCTATGTTCCTGCTGATTTCATAATACTAGATATGGGAAATAGGAAAGATGTGCCTTTAATTTTGGGTAGACCCTTCTTGAATACTGTTAATGCTTGCATATATGTCGGGAGTGGTAAAATTCAAATGACATTAGGAGGGAGGAAGGAAATATTCTCCTTCTCCTGTGGTCCCGCATATGCCGCTAACATGCAGGTAGCAAAACCCGTTCATACCAAGAAGAGGCGCCCAGGAACAAGGTGGAACAGAAAGAAAGAATCACCTCCTCCTAAGTTGTGTGATTCACATAACAAAGGAGAGGTGTCAAAAGAAGAAGAACCAAATGGAGTACTAAGAGAAGAAGTGCCCAAGGAAGAAGATCCACCCGATAAGGATGAAACTCCATGGACCTAAGGTATGGTTTTACTTTTTATTTCCCTTTTTCAAATAAATAACATATGCCATGCCTGCAACTAAAATAAAAATCAGTTATCATTAGTTATATGCATAGGTATATATCATAGGATATGAAGGACCGAGAATGCTACCAGAAAGCGACCAGAAGGGGGGTGAATGGGAGCTCCAAATTTTCCTTTCGGAAACTTGTTGCAACTGTCCCAAAAACAAACCTTAGAGCTTGCTAGTGTCCACGACCCTAGATGTAGGGTGGATGCTTCCAAGAAGCACAGCGGGACACTTCATAACTCTAGAAACCCAACGCAAAAGACGGAAACCAAAACCTACAACAAACGAGCAAGCTGCAGACGAAACAGTGCACAACCAACAGTGACCGGACTCTGCCTGCGTCCGGTCAAGAGGCACCGGACGCGTCCGGTCAACCAAAACTCGTTTTGGAACCTCTCTGTGTTGGACCGGACTCACCAGAGCCGAGCGTCCAGTCAGTGCACAGAGCGTCCGGTCACAAGCGCCGAAACAGGTGAACAGTAGATCCTGCGCGTCCGGTCAGTTCCAAAAGCCAGCGTCCGGTCAAGTTCGCAAAACAGGCCAATCTCAGCCTTCAATGATCGGACTCACAGGGAGCGTCTGGTCGATGAACAGCCAGCGTCCGGTCACCCCGTGATTTCACAGTTCGTCCACCGAATCGACTCGATCTCACCCAAAACGAATCCTCTAGGAATCAAACTGGGTGAGTAGAGTCACAAGGAGGATAGTGAGCTATCTCTAAGAGATCATGGCTCGAACCTATCTCCAAAACGATGAATCGAAGAAATTCGGGGGAAGGGAGAAAAGCTTGACCCAAAACCAAAATCGATGGATCTCCTAGACCGTGAGGTTAGAGGTGAATTCCTTCGGTCGAAAGAAGTGCCTCACGATCTAGAACAACTTGGTTCAAACGGATTTGCAAAAGATGAACCGAGCAAAGAGATCAAGCGACGGGAAAATCGTGGAGAAAAGGATTCCGCGAAGAACACAAACAAAACGCGAATCACAACCATGAATTTTCTACCATGTGACTACCACACGCTACAACAGTGAGATTACGGTCTCACTTCTTCAAAATCTTACGGGCATAGAGGTATTGTTCTCTTCTCTGTGGATCTCAGGTTCTCTACAGCAGGGGAGTGGGAGAGCAGGAAAACCTAGAAGCAAAAGAGCAAATGACTGAGATGGGAAGGGAGGAGGGTGTCTCCCTCTACTTATCCTAATTTCTAATTCCTACTCTACCCCTCTCTAATTACAGAGCGAACCAGCTAAACCCTAGGGTTATTCTGGACCAACTCGGTGGTAGGTGTATCCGACAGCCACACCCGCACAAGTCGTAGCGTTGCCTCGACGCAACCTCCCGATTGCCGCCACGTGCCGCCCTCGCTCTGCACCCCCGGTTTTGTGGCCCAAACCAGGAAACCAGCCTTTCCAGGCAACCCCCGGTTTTGAGGCCCAAACCGGGAAACCAGCCCACCAGCGCCTGAGTTTTGAGGCCCAAACTCAGCAAACCCGCAGCACCCAGGTTTTGAGGCCCAAACCTGGAAACCATCCTTAGCCCGAGTTTTGTGGCCAAACTCGGAAACCCTCAGCCCGAGTTTTGTGGCCAAACTCGGAAACCATCCATGCCCAGGTTTTGAGGCCCAAACCTGGAAACCGTCCACCCGATGGTTTTTCCTTGGCTCAACCACCAAACCGACGTCATAGAGGGGATGCACCTCCGTGCACCCCGTCCACCGACACGTGTCCCCAAGTCCACGACTTAGGCAACACGTGACCACAAGTCTTCACTCGTCGCTGTCCCAGGCTATCAGCCACCACAGCTGATCCTCGGGCCTCTGGTCCCTCAGTCCAAGCCTCACGTCCGCCCTTCGCCACTCTCGGTCCATCGACACGGCACGTCTCTACTTGACCTTCACCTCGCCTCTGATCACTGTATCCGTGCTCGACACCTGCACAACACAAGCAAAAGAACATGCGCATCATCCCAGTTGACAATCACTCATCACTCAGAGACTCGGCATACACCCATGTATTCGCAATCTCCCCCTTGATGAGTGCATTGTCAACTACACACTCACACAAATCATAATGAAATAGAAGGAGGAAGAAGAAGAAGAGAAAACTCAACCAAATGACCCAAAAGCATAGCAAAGCCGAAGAAGGTCAAGTGGAAAGAGCAAAACAACTTGGTCCCCAAAGACATGGGGAACGGCTCGACGCAACCAAGCAAAGCAAAGCTAGCCCTCAAGAAGAGGTAGAATAGGCTAAACACAGCTAGCAAATACCAATTGAAAATATCGAAGCAAAATGCTAGTCCCTCAAAAAAGAGGCACATAGGCTCAACACAACTAGCAAGAAAGCTTGATACCAACTGTTACCATCTTAAAAGGAAGAGCTTGACACCAATTGAAAATCTGAAAAGCAAATGCTAGTCCCTCAAGAAAGAGGTAAAGGCTCAACACAACTAGCAAAATCGCTCCAAACGAATTGAAAATGTCAAAACTCATCCGGAGCAAACTCCCCCTCGAATAGTGCAAACAACCAGGAGAACTCCCCTTAGTTCAACTCAGAAAGCACATGATTTGCAATATTTTCTCCCCCTAAGTTAAACGTCCGGAGAACACATGATTTGTCAATTTTCTCCCCCTTAGTTGAAAATGCACTTGTCAAGTAACAGTGCTCCCCCTCAGCAAATGCACCATCAAAAGTGCAAAGCAGCAAGTGTCTTCCCCTTCCAAAATGCATGAGTCAAAGTGCAAGTTAGGAACTTCAGGAGTATAGTCAAAAGAGTGCAAAGATGCTCTACGGAGTTTGGATCCGATGATGCAGAAAATGCACAGAATGCTAGCAAAGGCTCAAACTCATCACCAAATATGAAATATGAACATGTGAACAGTTTTCAGCCGAAAAGGTATTCACCATCAAAATAGCACAAGACATGTATAGACAGGAAGTCAAATGTGCTAAGCATGTATATCAGGTGAACTACCCCTAGCACAATTCAATCATCATGCTGATACCAATTTAGGCATATACTTGTGATTTCAGGTTTTAATCGGAGTTGCAGCGGTGAAATTACACAAGTTCAGAAAACAACATGTGACTGTGAGAGGTTGAATGCTTGTTATTAACTAACTTTCCAACTTTGCGAAGTCTATGCAGAAGCAATCAGAAGCTTAAAGCAGCAGTTTCGGTCATACACTACACAGCTCAAGTTTAACCCAAAGGTGCAATGGGTAACAGTCTCGAAACTGTGAGGTGCTAACAAGCAAACCCATCTCGATCTTTTCAATTCACTTAACTTGGTTCAGATTTTAGACAGATTATGAACATACCAAGCAAGTGAATGACTCAACACTAGAGACATAGCAACCTAGCATATATGAAAAGCAGAAGTGACCTCTACACATTCTACACATGCAAGTTACATATCGCAATGGTGAACATTTTCAAGTTTTAGGTTCATTAAGCAGGTTCACCATTTAAAAATAGCTCAGCTCACAACATGTATTAGTGATCAGAAAGAGCATAAGCTACAACATCATAAAGCATCGGAGTAAAAACTACACAGAGCATAGTTACATTCTTCAGACTATATTCATGAAGCTCAGAATGTAAAAGCGTATGCTGAAATGCAAAAGAAAACAAAGACAAACGAAAAAGAGTCAGTCAGAGTCAAAATGTTTCCCCCATCTAAAAGGGGAAACACACACCAAGCTCACCTCTCAACCGATTAAAGGTTGATTGGTCCAAAGGCTTGGTGAAAATATCAGCAAGCTGATGATGAGTATCGACATGGCGAAGGTCGATATCACCCTTCTCATAGTGGTCTCGCAGAAAATGAAAGCGCACATCAATGTGTTTGGTCTTCGAGTGAAGCACGGGGTTCTTAGCAACGCTAATAGCACTTGTGCTGTCACAAAGCAATGGAACACGAGAAAAGCTCAGACCAAAATCACGCAAAGTGGCCATCATCCAGAGTAACTGGGAATAGCAGCTAGCCGCAGCAACATACTCAGCCTTCGTGGTAGACTGGGCGACACTAGACTGCTTGCGAGAAGACCACGATACAAGAGAAGAACCAATAAACTGGCAAGTCCCAGAAGTGGACTTGCGCTCGATGCGACAACCAGCAAAATCGGCATCCGAATAATCGCAAAGGGAGAGGGTGGAGGAAGCAGAATACCAAATCCAAAATTCTGGAGTGAAGGATAAGTACCTCATAATGCGCTTGATCGCCTGACGGTGCGAAGTGCGCGGCGACGACTGAAAGCGCGCGCAGAGGCACACCGCAAACTGGATGTCCGGGCGTGTCACCGTCAGGTACAGCAGCGACCCGATAATACTCCGGTACTCCTTCGGTCCACTGCTTCTCCCTCCTTGTCCGCATCCAGGGCCGTCATGGTCGACATGGGTGTCGGAAGAGGCTTGGCCTCACCCATATCGAACTTCTTCAGAATGTCTATGGTATACTTACCCTGGTGCACGAACGTTCCCTCCCGAGACTGCTTGATTTGCAGTCCGAGGAAAAATGTCAACTCGCCCATCATGCTCATCTCGAACTCCCTGCTCATAGTATCTGCAAACTTGGCAACCAAAGCGTGAGAAGAACCACCGAAAATGATATCATCCACGTAAATTTGGACCAAGAGAGTATCAGTTCCTTGCTTGAGGAGAAAGAGCGTTTTGTCTACACATCCCATTTTGAAACCCGTAGCAAGCAAAATGGTTTTTAACCTATCATACCAGGCTCTAGGGGCTTGTTTCAAACCATACAAAGCTTTGTGGAGTTTAAAGACATGGTTTGGAAACTTGGGATTTTCAAAACCGGGGGGTTGTCTAACATACACCTCCTCTTCTATGTAGCCGTTTAAGAAGGCACTCTTGACATCCATTTGAAAAAGTTTGAAACCTTTGGATGCAGCAAAAGCCAAGAGTATCCTAATAGCCTCCAAACGTGCTAAAGGAGCAAACGTCTCCTCATAGTTTATCCCCTCCTTCTGACTATATCCCTGGGCTACGAGTCTGGCCTTGTTTCTCACAACATGGCCATCTTCTCCCTGATTGTTTTGAAAACCCATTTTGTCCCAATTGGATGACACTCAGATGGTGGAGACACTAGAACCCAAACCTGATTCCTCTCAAAGTTCTCAAGCTCCTCATGCATGGCATTGACCCAATCAGGATCCATCAAAGCGTGTCCAACATCCCGGGGTTCAAAATCAGCAACAAAAGTAGAATGAGCAAAGCGAGAGATTTGCCTTGACCGGGTGACGCATTCGTCGATGCTGCCGATCATCTGCTGAGGCGGGTGCTGGCGCTGAATGTGTCGTGGCGCCTCTCTTGCCGATGTGGCCTCCCCCTCAACAGCAGCTGGTGCCTCCTCCGGTACAAAGGGTAGCGCTCGAGGTGGCGGATCCCACGGCCCCCAGGAAGACGACGTGTCGGGGCCGTGAGTCGTCGTAGACGCCGCTCTTTGCGGCACAGCAGGTGGAGGAGGTGTTGGGTCATCTATCCCTTCAACACCTTCTTCTTCATCATCGAATAGAGGTTCACCAACCTCATGATCACCTGCACGCTCAAAACAAGAAGAAGGACAAACCATGGTCTCGTCGAAGGTGACATCGGATGTCTCCATGACTCGGTTAGTGTCAAGGTTAAGTACACGATAAGCACAAGTATGAGTTCCATAACTCAAAAACACACCGTAAGAAGAATGAGACTCAAACTTGTCCAAGTTGCCCTTTTTGAGTATAAAACAATGGCAACCGAAAACTCGAAAATAACTCACCTTGGGCAGTTTTCCAAAACGCAACTCATAAGAGGTCTTTTTCAAGAAAGCTCGAAGAAAAATGCGATTGGAAATGTAGCATGCAGTGCTCATGGCTTCGGCCCAATATCGCCTAGGAGTCCTATGCTCATCGAGCATCGTCCTGGCCATCTCTACAAGGGCCCGATTCTTCCTTTCTACAACACCATTCTGAGGTGGTGTGTAGGGGGAAGAAAACTGATGCTCTAAACCCAAAGAGTTACAAAACTTCTCAAAATCCGAATTCTTGAATTCGGAACCATTATCACTCCGAATTGCTCGCATTGAGTTCAAAGGGAACTCATTCTAAAGACGCAAAATCAGATTGCGAGCAAGGGAGAAAGTCTCGGTCTTCTCAGCTAAAAAGAAGACCCACGAATATCTCGAAAAATCGTCGACAACAACAAGCACATACCACTTCCCCCCAACCGAGCTCACCCGAGCCGGACCAACAAGGTCCATGTGCAAAAGCTCTCTAGGGCACTTAGTCATGACCTAAGTCACTGGATGGTGGGGAGTGGCAACCATCTTCCCATGTCTACAAGAATGGCAAACAAGATCCTTCTCCATGGATAACTTGGGCAATCCTCGGATTAGGCCAAGTGAACTAAGCCTTGCAAGCAAGTCGAAGCTCAAATGTCCTAGTCTCCTATGCCACTTCCAAAGATCAGAGGAGGAAGATCCAGCCAAAAGACAACGAGAAATTCCAAACGACTCCGAGAAATCCGCACGAAAGACTTTTCCAAAGGGCGAAATCACACAAACAAGATTGCCCTGAGGATCCAAAATGCGACTGAGATTCGGTTTAAAACGAATCTCATAGTCATCATCGAAAAGTTGCAAAACAGAAAGAAGGTTAAAATGCATGTTAGAAACAAGAGCAACATCGTGCAACACAAAGTGCTCATTAACTCGCACAGACCCACGAGACAGCACCTTACCTTTGCTGTTGTCGCCGAAGGTAATATACTCCTTTCCGGCGACCGGACTAAGACTGGAGAACCACTTGGCGTTTCCGGTCATGTGCCTCGAACACCCGGAATCCACCAACCAAACGTTCTCCAATCGTTTTACCTACATCAATAAAAAGACATAGGGTGAGCATACGGGCCAACACTGGGGTTAGTGAAGTAAGGGAAATACCAGTGTTGGGCCGACTGCTCAAAAGAACGTTTAGCAGAAAACCATTCCTAGCACGCCTACGAGAGGAGCGATCACCACGTTAGGGAAAACGTGGTCCGCTAAGGGAGGAGCGTCCATCGCGATACTCAAACCGCGGTGCGGGAAAACGCTCAACTACAAAGCCTCCGCCACGGGGTCCATAGCCTACAACTGCAGGCTCCCACCGGGCACGCTCTCTACGAGGCCTAGACCTAGGAACTTGAGGTACTGCACCTCCAGGCCTAGCATCTCTCCTTGGAGCTCTCCTCTGAACATTCGGCACATGTACATCATGGAAAGGATGGTACATGTCCGGGTTGTTTATCTCCCGAGCACAGGGCGCCTCTCTCTTGCGCCGAAAGCAGAATTCACCAAAGTGTCCATCTCTCCCACAAAACTCACAGTGATACCTCACTGCTCTCAAAGGGGGTTGTTGGTACTCACGGTGGTGGGTGTGGATCACCTTGCCCTTCTGTGGCATACACTCTTCCTGGATAGGTGGCATTGTGTCCAGCTTGTTCTTTAGGTGATTGGGTTTGCGAGCCCATTGCTGGTTCTTGGGTGGAGCTCTTGGAGGCTCAACAAAGACCCCCATCCTTGGTGTTAGGCTTGAGAGGCTCTTTGGGTGGAACTTGGTATGTTTGGGAGTAGTGGTGGAGTTGGGCTTCTCACTCGGATTCATACCACTCGACTCTCCAATCTTCCCAAAAGCAGAAAGATCAACACCCTGAGCAAAGCCTACACCAGGACCTCCAGCAACTCGCTTCAATTGGGAAATCATCATCACGAGCTGTGGCTCACCGCTAGACACCCATGACAAGATGGTCCGAAGGTATGTGTTTTCCTCCTTGGTTTGCATCTTGTCATGCTTCACGTTAGCGATCCCCATCTCCAAACCCTCACACAAAGCACACCTAGTCACACAAGTGCTACCCGAGCTGGCCTCCTCAAGAGACACAATCTTGGCATTCTTTTCTGCCAACTCGGATTGCAAGACTGGACAAGGCTTGCACGCACCCAACAGCGAAGGTCTAGCCTTCAGCTCATCCACCTCTCCTACCAACGCAACATACTTACTTCTCAAAGTGAGAAGGTCAGTCATGTGCGTGGTGCACATCTCACACTCCTCCTCATCGGTAACGACCACGGTGGTCTTGACCGATTCAAGTTCCTTCACCGTATCCTCCCACTTCTGCCTAAACTCCTTGCGCTCTCTAGCGGCACGCCTAAGCAACTTGTCCTGACTAAGGAGCGCGGCAGTAAGCTTCTCAACCTCAGCAGAAAGCTCGTCGTGGGTGAGAGATACCTGGGAGGTGTCGTCGTCATCGTCGTTGTTCCGAGGGGAGTTCACCAGCTCGCCGTCGACCTCCTTGCCGAGCGCCATGGTGCAGAGGCCGTCGTCGTCGGCGAAGAAGCAGAGGCCGTTCAGCTTGTCCTCTATCCTCTTCTTCTTCTCGGACTCGTCATCGCTCGAGCAAGCAGAGTCGTCATTTGAGCCGTCGACGCTGCTGAGCGTGGCGAAGAACGCACGCTGCTCAGCCTGGGCCTTCTCCAAGTACTTCTTCTTGATGTACTCCTTGTCGAAGCCGCCCCTCCGCTTATGCCTCGCGGGGACGTACTTCTCCTTGCGCTTGCCGGAGTCGTACTTGTGCCCATGATCGCCCTTCCCGGATGAGTTCTTCTTCTTGGGACAGTTGGCGATGTAGTGGTCGGGGTCGCCGCACTCGTAGCATCCCGAGCATCCTCCTCCGCGGCGACGGTTCATGCGGTTGTTGTGAAACCGCGAGATCCGGTTGACGAGCAAAGCTAGCTCGTCATCCCCCAAAGACTCAAGCTGGTCCTCTGTGACAGAAAAAAGTGAAGAGAGTGCAATTCCTCCAGAGGAGTTAGCAGAAGAGCCAGAAACCAAAGCCATTGACGGACCAGAAGGATTTTCATAAGAAGCCCTCGCCATGGCATCAATCTCACTAGACTTGAGCTTACTAAAGAGCTCGTCGCACGTGAGGGTCTCATAGTTAGGTGATTCGATGATCGCCTGAACATTGGAGTCCCACACCGACCGATCGAGAGTATGCAAAAGCTTCAAATCTCTCTCATGATCGTCGAAAGGCAACAGCTCCTTGTTAGCCCTCATCCTGTTGACAATGACCTGAAAGCGAGCGAATAAACTTTCTATGCTCTCGCCAGGCATGTGTCAAAAGTTCTCATACTCTCGCTTGAACGACTCGTAGAGACGGGTTTTGACTTGAGAGGTTCCCTCATGGAAACGCATGAGGGTTGCCCAAATCTCCCGAGCCGTAGCGAGGTGAGAAACACGATCAAACTCACTCATGCTCAAACATGAGAAAAGAGCATTACGGGCTCGGCTATTGGCATCGTGCTCATCGATCTGAAGCTGAGAGACATGTGCAGCCAAGACCAAGTAATCGGCAGAGTTGCAAATATCCCAGATGGAAGCACCCAAACTCTGCAGATAGGCCGACATGCGTATCTTCCAATACGCATAGTTGGTCCCATCGAAAAACGGTGGTTTGCCCATGCCGCGATCCATGTCACCTTCTGTGGATCTGGAACCGGCTAAGGTGGAAGATCCTTAACCTGCTCCGATACCAATTGAAGGACCGAGAATGCTACCAGAAAGCGACCAGAGGGGGGGTGAATGGGAGCTCCAAATTTTTCTTTCGGAAACTCGTTGCAACTGTCCCAAAATCAATCCCAAAAACAAACCTTAGAGCTTGCTAGTGTCCACGACCCTAGATGTAGGGTGGATGCTTCCAAGAAGCAAAGCGGGACACTTCATAACTCTAGAAACCCAACGCAAAAGACGGAAACCAAAACCGACAAAAACGAGCAAGCTGCGGATGAAATAGTGCACAACCAACAGTGACCGGACTCTGCCTGCGTCCGGTCAAGAGGCACCGGACGCGTTCGGTGAACCAAAACTTGTTTTGGAACCTCTCTGTGTTGGCCGGACTCACCAGAGCCAAGCGTCCGGTCAGTGCACAGTGCGTCCGGTCACAAGCGCCGAAACATGTGAATAGTAGATCCTGCGCATCCGGTCAGTTCCAAAAGCCAGCGTCCAGTCAAGTTCGCAAAACAGGCCAATCTCAGCCTTCAACGACCGGACTCACAGGGAGCGTCTGGTCGATGAACAGCCAGCGTCCGGTCACCCCGTGATTTCATAGTTCGTCCACCGAATCGACTCGATCTCAGCTAAAACGAATCCTCTAGGGATCAAACTTGGTGAGTAGAGTCACAAGGAGGATAGTGAGCTATCTCTAAGAGGACATGGCTCGAACCTATTTCCAAAACGATGAATCGAAGAAATTCGGGGGAAGGGAGAAAAGCTTGACCCAAAACCAAAATCGATGGATCTCCTAGACCGTGAGGTTAGAGGTGAATTCCTTCGGTCGAAAGAAGTGCCTCACGATCTAGAACAACTTGGTTCAAACGGATTTGCAAAAGATGAACCGAGCAAAGAGATCAAGCGACGGGAAAATCGTGGAGAAAAGGATTCCGCGAAGAACACAAACAAAACGCGAATCACAACCACGAATTTTCAACCGTGTGACTACCACGCGCTACAATAGTGAGATTACGGTCTCACTTCTTCAAAATCTTACGGGCACAGAGGTATTGTTCTCTTCTCTGTGGATCTCAGGTTCACTACAGCAGGGGAGTGGGAGAGGAGGAAAACCTAGAAGCAAAAGAGCAAATGGCTGAGATGGGAAGGGAGGAGGGTGTCTCCCTCTACTTATCCTAATTTATAATTCCTACTCTACCCCTCTCTAATTACAGAGCGAACCAGCTAAACCCTAGGGTTATTCTGGACCAACTCGGTGGTAGGTGTATCCGACGGCCACGCCTGCACAAGTCGTAGCGTTGCCTCGACGCAACCTCCCGATTGCCGCCACGTGACGCCCTCGCTCTGCATCCCCGGTTTTGTGGCCCAAACCAGGAAACCAGCCTTTCTAGGAAACCCCCGGTTTTGAGGCCCAAACCGGGAAACCAGCCCACCAGCGCCTGAGTTTTGAGGCCCAAACTAAGCAAACCCGCAGCACCCAGGTTTTGAGGTCCAAACCTGGAAACCGTCCTCATCCCGAGTTTTGTGGCCCAACTCGGAAACCCTCAGCCCGAGTTTTGTGGCCAAACTCGGAAACCATCCATGCCCAGGTTTTGAGGCCCAAACCTTTAAACTATCCACCCGATGGTTTTTCCCTGGCTCAACCACCAAACCGACGTCGTAGAGGGGATGCACCTCCGTGCACCCCGTCCACCGACACGTGTCCCCAAGTCCACGACTTAGGCAACACGTGACCGCAAGTCTTCGCTCGTCGCTGTCCCAGGCTATCAGCCACCACAGCTGATCCTCGGGCCTCTGGTCCCTCAGTCCAAGCCTCACGTCCGCCATTCGCCACACTCGGTCCATCGGCACGGCACGTCTCTACTTGACCTTCACCTCGCCTCTGATCACTGTATCCGTGCTCGACACCTGCTCGACACAAGCCAAAGAACATGCGCATCATCCCAGTTGATAATCACTCATCACTCAGAGACTCGGCATACACCCATGTATTCGCAGGATAGTTTCCCTTTTTAATAAAGTGAGAACAAGAGCTCCGACTGAGAAGAAGAAGGCCCTTCACCAAGCAAGAAGCCAGCTTGGGGGAGACTCCCGCTCCAATAAGGTATGTCTCAAGCCTACCCTTTACATTCAGTTCTTAAATTCTATATCTTTTTGAATGTCACATGCTTGCTTAAGTATCCATTCTATGAACAAAATTTATAAAATCTGCTTAAACAAGTTGAAACCTGAATAAGATTTGATATATGTCATGCAAATGCTATTGTTATGGTTTGAATGACTAGTCTTATCTAAGTTGTAGTTTTGTGGGTAGCACATGCTTAAACTGAAATCTTGCTTAGTGAATGAAGTTAGTAAGAAATGGAGTAATTCTTTAAACTTGTTAAGGTGAAATTAGGACCTAATCTGGAGGATTTCTTTTAAAAAAATTATGAGAACCTTGCTAAAAGTGCCTCCTAGATTTTATCCCATCCCACCACCAGCCAAATATTTGCTAGTCATTAGTCAAAACCACAATGAGCTTTGTTTGTGTTGAGCTTTGTTAGACCTCATAGATCTTAGTAGAGAAGCTTATCATATCTTTTGAATCAAGATACACGCACACCCACCATATTGCTTACTATCCACTTCAGAAGTTTGCAACCACCAAATAAATTGCTTATTCTCTACACCAGAGATATGCAATACCCTGCCAAACATCCCATTGCTAGCCTTATGCTTATTCCTACACTGGGAACAAGCATTCCTCCCTCTTCCCCCTTTTTCATTTCAAAAATCCTTTCCTATAGATGTCTGGGGAAATCTAGAGCTAAAAAAAAGAGAGAGAGAAAATGCTATTGAGCAAAGTAGCTCAAAAGAGGACTATGTCCTAGAAAATGTGAGGACACATTTTTGTCTACTCACATTGTATCCAAAAAACATAAAAAAAGAGCAAAGTAGCTCAGAAGAGGACTACGTCCTAAGAAAATGCGAGGACACATCCTTTTGTCTACTCACTATGTATCGAAAAAAAGAGAGAGAGAATTATCATTAGCTCAAGACCCCAAGAATTAACTAGGAAGGATTATGAAATATCCCTCTATACACTTCCACATAACCACACATGCACATCTTGATCAATTTTTATGATTTGCTGTTCCTTATGATCTGAGTGTCTAGCTTACCAATAAACATCATGCAATTTGCTCATGGTTCTTAGCCCACCTATAACTCCACATATCATTCTTTAGAAATAGGAGAGGCTACATTTTGGCCTAAGTGAGGATTTAAACACCATTGAGTGACTGAGTGAATCTTGGAGGACTTAAGCAAGTTTTTATCTTTTGAAAACCTTGAAAAAACCTCCAGACAGAATCCTAGTCAAACCCAAGCAAGATAAAAGTTTCCTATGTACTACTTTATTTCACTCTTGCATGTTTGAAGTGAAAAGCTATAAGCCCCACATTGCTATGATTAATGATATATGCTAAGTTATTTCTCACTATACAATATGCACTTGCAGACATCTTAAGTTGCTATCCATTTCATGCTCAATGCTTAAACCGCATTGTTGCTCGAGGACGAGCAACAGGTTAGCTTGGGGGAGCTTGTTGATGGTCCTTAAACACCTGTTTTACCATCAACATTCGACCCTAAAGTCCAACAAAAAGGCATGAAATGTAGTCAAATAGGTTTCAAACTAACCAAATTCCACATGTCCATAGAATTCTATTTGAATGCAGGATTTGAACCAAATTTGGACATATGGACCCACCAGGAGACAAACCCACTCAGCAGGGCCCAAATGGGCCTAAGAGGGGTGGTCCCCGCCAGCTGATGAGGACATCGCCACGCTGGACACACCGACACCATGGTCTTCCCCAAGTTGCAATCCGTCTCCAACTCAGCTACCTCGTCACCCTCGAAATCCAGGAGCAGCCCCGGGTAAAATCAACGCCCTAGACGCATACGGACTCCGTTTTCGACGCACCAGATATGCTTGGAAAAATAATTTGATAAGCTAACCAATGGCTTTAGAATCACCGTATTTTGGTCTGATGGGCCGTGTATCGTCTTAGAGCCCATTAGGGGGCGCGTCCAGCCGGGGCGACGACCTAGACATTATAATTAGCCGCCGCCGCCGTCGTTAGGGTTGGGTTTTGTTTAGAGTTTAGTTTTCCATCGAGAAACTTTATCGTTCATTGTAACTATGGTGTCGAATCCTTTTACAGTGATCCAGGGCCCCCGTTCTTGATCTGCTCCACTGTGTCGATTAGTCCTTTGGAACCGAGTTCTTGAACCCTCCATATAAATTCGTGAGATTCATATTTGCAATTTCAGATTGCGTGTTTTTACCTTCTTGCTTGTGTTTTTCGATTCGCTTGCAGTATTAGCCTTCTTGGCGAGGTCAATCAAGTTGTGCTTGGTTGATAACCAATGGAGCAGTGGTGTAACGGTTGCAGGGTTCGAATCGTGTCTGATTTGAAGCCAGATCGCCAACGTTGAGTTCTCCACCAATCGAATCTATCGTTACCTCTCGGAAGATCGGGCCGTCCCTCATCAATTGGTATCACATATTTCAGGTTTCCCGCGAGGTATAATCTCGTTTGCTCCTAGATTCATATTTTTTTATTAACTACAGTCCACAAAAAGCCTAAACAATATTTCAATTTCCGCTGTCCTATCGCCTTTTGTGCCTTTGCAATTTCGTTTCAGATTCGCTTTGTTGAGTTTGTGTCCGTGGTCGAGTCTTGTTGCTGGTTTAGGTTGTGTTCGTCGTCGTAGTTCAACGTGCCCGTTGCTGCTTCTTTGTTTCCGCCGCTATCCCATCCACCATTCCCAAACAACAAGTCGAAGCCACCACATTACTCGACTTGCCCCGCTAGCCGCCTTGTGTAACTTCTCGCCACCGCGCAAACCCTAGATAGGTTGCCAACCACTCTAATTTTTGCCTGCTTCGCAGCCCTCCTTACATCATCTGGCGCATACGTACTGCTGTTAGTCACAAGAACGCTTGCTCTTGTGGTCGTTGTTGGCGTTTCGGGTCGCTTTGCCCTAACTGTCGCTGCCGAGTTCCTCTATGTGTCATTTTCGGGTTGTGCCTTTCCCAAACCATACCTTGAGGTACCTTTGGTAAAACAGGCATAACTTTTCGCTCGTTTATCCGAAAAATCTGAATTTTTTTGTGGAGATTCTTGACACCGTTTGGAGCCGACCCAAATGGGCCTCACCCTGTTTGGTCCCCTCAAAATTGCCAAAAAAATTCAGGAAAATAAATAAAAAAAATTGACAAGGTTTCAGCACGCTTTTCAGAGAACTTGCTGATTTTCTGTAGACCACATCCCAAGTCAGTTGCAGGTGCCAATTTTTGTGGTTACATCTTTTGTGATCCTTGTTCAAGGCAAAATATAAAAAAAAATAGTGAAAAAATAAAAAAATTTGATTCCTACTAGTACTCCAGCAATTTGAAGGAGTTGAGCGAGCAAGTGATGGCGCCTGCCGTAGCACTCCAGCAATTTGTTGAGGTAACTCTTTTGAAACCCTTGTTTCTTTTTGTTATCACATGCGGGTACTTTATATTGCTATCTCTGTGCAGGGCTTTGATATAAAAGTGAATGAGCAGATCACTCGGATCCGCGAAGAGCTTTCTCTTGAGAATCAACAGCTCAAGGACTACATCGCTCAAGATCAGATTAGCTAGAAGGTAGCCACCCAAGTCCTCCATAACCGTATCAACGAGCTTCAAAACAATCTCAAGGTTGTTGTTGATGAGCGTGATGCGGCGAATCAGCGGGAGCTTGAGCTACTCGGCAAGCATGCTACCTCAGAGCAAAAGCTTAAGGATGTTATGAAGGGAAAATTCAGGAAAAAGAAAATTTCAGATTCTTTGCTTGTTCTGTGAGTTCTTTCCATCGTTTTTTATTTTATCTTGTTGCGCTACGTCTACACATGTCTTAGCCAGCAATTGTGACTTGTGCTTTGGATACTTATTGAACTTTGCTAATCTGTATTCGTTAATTGGTAATCCTTGCTGTCATATTGTGCCTACCTATATCTCCACATATACTTCTGTCAGCACAGGTTCATCTTGCAACTGTTACCCACGCTCAACAACAGATTGCTTCGCCACTTTGGGTTGATCTTGTTTGGCTTTGGTAAGACTACAGGCAAGACGGTGGTAAGTCGCTTGTGATTTTGCATTCCACTTCCACTTCTACCACCACCACTTGGTTCCTTTAGTTGATAGGGATAATCCTTTCCTGTTGTCTTTTTCTATCTTCTAACAATGGCAGGAATTCCGACGGACTTCAATGAGTGCGTGTCCAAGGGTGAGCTTACAACATTCATGAATGAACTACACAACCTTATGACCGAGCTGACGCGCAACGTGAACAATCTGGTCAACCGCATTACGCAGCTTGAGCAACGACCACGTCATCGCCCTGGTGATGAAGATGTCGTTGATTTTGGTGATGAAGATGCGGATGATGACGGTGGTGCCCGTCGCCACCTCATCTTCAACCGTCGCGGTATGGGAGGTAATAATCATAATAATGATACTTTTGCTAAAATTAAATTTAGCCTACCTTCCTTTGCTGGTAATATGGATCCAGAGACATATTTAGATTGGGAACTTGCTATTCAACAAAAATTTGATTCTCATAATGTTCCTGCTGAGCATAGAGTTAGACTTGCTACTAGTGAGTTTACTAATTTTGCTTTATTCTGGTGGAGTGATCTTTGCAATGCTAATAATGCTGTTGTTGTGCCTTAAACTTGGAATGCTTTAAAGCAACACATGAAATCTCGTTTTGTTCCTCCTTATTACCAACGTGATCTTCGTTTGAAACTACAAACTTTAAAACAAGGTGATAAAGGAGTAGAGGCATATTATCAAGAATTGCTTATTGGTTTAGGACGTTGTGGTATACATGAAGATGATGATGATGCTAGTGCTAGATTCTTTGGTGGTTTAAATCATAATATCCAGGATATTCTTGATTACAAAGATTGAACTAGGTTCAGCCAATTATATCATCTTGCTCTTAAAGCTGAACGAGAAGTACATGGATGCAAACCATACCAACCTTTCACGTATAACACTGGGAGGACTTTTCAGCAACGTTTCGAGCCGGAGACGCCCAAGCTTCCTGCTGCATCACAACCGTCTACACCTTCTGAGGTAAGTAAATTGTCTAATGTGCAGATTCCACAATTCAAGAAAGGTGCCACTTCTGGTGCTTCTACTAGATCTTCCTCGTCCAGCTCTACAATCATTTGCCACCGATGCAAAGGCATGGGACATGTCATGAAGGATTGCCCCAGTCGTCATGCTTTCATTGCTACCGAGGATGGATATGTAAGTACTAGTCATGTTGAAGTTGATTTAGCTCTTGTTGCTAACTTTGCTGCAGATTCCACCGAGGACGATCACGACAAGGAGACCATCACCATTGATTCCGTGGCTGCTGCTGCGGACTATCCTAGTCTTCTTGTGCAGCGAGTGTTGAGTACACGTGTGGGACATGAAGAAAACGAGATGAAGATCCAATGCCATAATTTGTTCCACATGTATCTCATTGTGCAGGGTTGTCGTGTTCTCACCATCATTGATAGCGGGAGTTGCAACAACTTGGTGAGTTCAGATTTGGTTGAGAAGCTTGGCTTGACCACACGACAACATTCATATCCATATAAACTTCAATGGATCAATAATAATGGTATGACTAAGGTAACTAAATCAGCACGCATTAGCTTTTTCACAGGTTCTTACCACGATACTGCTGATTTTGATGTTGTTCCTTTGCAAGCTTGTTCTATTTTGTTAGGACGTCCATGGGAATTTGATAATGATGCTTTACACCATGGTCGCACTAATACATACACTATCACACATAAGGACAAGAAAATTACTTTGCTGCCTTTGTCTCCTACGGATATTATTAAACATGCTAAAGAGATTAAAAATAAAAATAAACCCCCAATAGACATTGCTAAAAATAATGAGATTAAGTTAAAAGGAGGTGCTTTTCTAGCTACACCTAATGATAATAATTACGCTCCTTATTATACTATGCTTTCTCGACGTGTTAGTGTTGCTGCATATATTCCTATGCCTTGTGTTTCGTATTGTGCTGTCACTAACCTTTTGCAGGAGCTTGGAGATGACATGGAGTCGCGGACGACTCCAATTCTAGTAGGAGGGGATGATGAGGACATCGCCAAGATGGAGTCGAGGACGACTCCAATTAAAGAAGGGGAGGATGATGAGGACATCACCACGCTGGACACACCGACGCCATGGTCTTCCCCAAGTTGCAATCTGTCTCCAACTCAGCTACCTCGTCACCCTCGGAATCCAGGAGCAGCCCTGGGTAAAATCAACGCCCCGGACGCATACGGACTCCGTTTTCGACGCACCAGATATGCTTGGAAGGATAATTTGATAAGCTAACCAATGGCTCTGGAACCACGTCAAAATACGTCCACAGTCAACGGGAATCGTCGAAACAAGTCAGCATCCAGAATCTGCTAGGGTGCTGGGTCACCGTATTTTGGTCCGATGGGCCGTGTATCGTCTTAGAGCCCATTAGGGGGCGTGTCCAGCAGGGGCGACGACCTAGACATTATAATTAGCCACCGCCGTCGTCGTTAGGGTTGGGTTTTGTTTAGAGTTTAGTTTTCCATCGAGAAACTGAATCGTTCATTGTAACTATGGTGTCGAATCCTTTTACAGTGATCCAAGGCCCCCGTTCTTGATCTCCTCCACTATGTCGATTAGTCCTTTGGAACTGAGTTCTTGAACCCTCCATATAAATTCGTGAGATTCATATTTGCAATTTCAGATTGCGTGTTTTTACCTTCTTGCTTGTGTTCTTCGATTCGCTTGCAGGATTAGCCTTCTTGGCGAGGTCAATCAAGTTGTGCTTGGTTGATAACCAACGGAGCAGTGGTATAACGGTTGCAGGGTTCGAATCGTGTCTAATTTGAAGCCGGATCACCAACGTCGAGTTCTCCACCAATTGAATCTATCGCTACCTCTCGGATGATCGGACCGTCCCTCATCACCAGCTCCAAGTGGCGCCCGCCACTTGGGTTGGCCCAACTTCACCCCCCTGCCATGTCACCGATCCGTGTGACCTCCCCAGGGCCAAATCTTGGCCCTTGGTCACTAGGTCAGTGGCATCGGATGGCTCAGGAGAGAGTGGCGCGGATCAAGGCTGATGGGCGGTTACTCAGACATGCAACTAACGTCCAAACCGCCTCGGACAACCACCTGGAGGCCGTTGGATCAAAGGCGGTGCATCCAGTGGCCTGGAGACTGGCGCCCGCCAGTAGGGAGTGACGCCCGCCACCTGACCTAACCCTAGGTCGGGTGGCTGCCCCCTATAAGAACCCCCCTCACTCCTCAAGCTATAAATACCCCCCTGGAGGCACCTCTTCATTCATCCCTCATTCCTCAGTACCATCTCAAGCAAAGCAACACCAAGCAAGAGAAGTGAGAGTAGGTTGGAAGCTCAGAGAGCTTAGGCAAGTAGGTAGCTAGTTGAGCAAGGGATCTTCGCCCTCGCGGTAGCGCTGCTCAAGGCTTAGCTCAAGAGTAGAGGCGTGCGAGTGATCGGCTCTGGAGCTGGGAAGAGTCTTCCTTCATCTCCAGTTCAGGTTTTGCTCTTCTTACTCAAGCTTTTACTATATTCTAGTACTATCATTTCAAGTATTACTTTATTCTACTTATCAGTATTGAGTGGTATACTTGATTGATTGCTTGATTGCCTAGCTATCCTACAGTTCAATTCACTTAGCCATAGTAGTTAATCTCTAGTGAGCTTAGTGTTTGATCTTTGCCAATAGGCTGCTTAGTTAGTTTAGTGTTTATCTTATTAAGTCAAGTGTTTGCTCTAACGTCCGCATGGGTGTCTCTATTCAGAGTTAGGATAGAGATAGTTAGAATATTGTTAAGCCTGGTACTTAGTTATAGACTTACCTTCAAATACGGCTGGACCCCCGGATAGCTGTGGTAGCAAGCAGGTGGTGACAGCCCTGTGCGCCTTGAATTCCACCACGTAGTTGGCCTAGTTTAAGAGTAAGGCTCGTTGTGCTAGCGTTCAACCTAAGTAAGTGGTAAAGGCTAGTACGCCTCGATACTTGACAAGATAGGAATAAAACTATACTTAACTTAGTTGCTTTATTGTCTTTTGCCTGCCCTGCTTCGTAACTATCTTGCTTCGTAGTTATCTTGCTTAGTGGTTACCTAGTAGTTAGTTATCTTAGTTATCATTAGTTATCCTTAGTTATCATATTTCCCTTCAACTACCTATCTATCCACCTTACCTTAGCCATCCATTTCATCCTTACCTAGCCACCCATATATTCTTTTTAGCCTTCCATCTTCCCTTCTCCCCTTTTCCTTTTTCTTATTTCTTCGACTCTCATGCCCTCCTTGACTCAACTCATCCACCAGCCTAGCCTTCCCTTGGGATAAATAAATCGACACCTGGTACTCCCAGGCGAAGTGCTACTACGATAGTTCTGTGCGCTTGCAGAATCTCCTCCTGGTAGATTGCATTCTCGCTAGCTAGCTCCTACTAGTGTCGGGACTGACAACCCCGCTTCGCATTAGTAGATAGCTACTTTAGCTACCCTATCCTAGGTGTAGCTAAGAACTACCAACAGTGAACATTTTCAAGTTTCATGTTTATTATGCAAAATTCACCATTCATAAAATAGCTCCGCTCACAACGTGTATCAGTGATCAGAAAGAGCATAAGCTATAAGCATCAGTAAATAGCATTGGAGCATACACTAAACAGAGCATAGCCACATTCTAAGGAGTATATTAATGAAGCTTTAAATAGAAATATGCAAAGATGCATGATGAAACCAAAGGAAAGAAAAGAGTCAGTTTAAGATTCACAAACCAAAATGTTTCCCCCAACTAAAAGGGGAAACACACACCAAGCTCACCTCTCAACCTAGCAAAAGTTGATTAGTCCAAAGGCTTGGTGAAAATATCAGCCAACTGATGATGAGTATCGACATGGTGAAGGTCGATATCACCCTTCTCATAGTGGTCTCACAGAAAATGAAAGCGCACATCAATGTGTTTGGTCTTCGAGTGCAGCACGGGGTTCTTAGCAACGCTAATCGCACTCGTGCTACCACAAAGCAAAGGAACACGAGAAAAGCTCAGACCAAAATCATGCAAAGTGGCCATCATCCAGAGTAACTGGGAACAGCAGCTAGCCGCAGCAACATACTCAACCTCCGTGGTAGACTGGGCGACACTAGACTACTTGCGAGAAGACCACGGAACAAGAGAAGAACCAATAAACTGGCAAGTCCCAGAAGTGGACTTGCGATCAATGCGACAACCAGCAAAATCGGCATTGGGATAACCGCAAAGGGAGAGGGTGGAGGAAGCAGAATACCAAATCCCAAATTCTGGAGTGAAGGATAAATACCTCATAATGCGCTTGACCACCTGACGGTGCGAGGTGCGCGGCGACGACTGAAATCGTGCGCAAAGACACACCGCGAACTGAATGTCCGGGCGTGTCGCCGTCAGGCACAACAGCGACCCGATCATACTTCGGTACTCCTTCTGGTCCACTGCTTCTCCATCCACATCCGCATCCAGGGCCGTCGTGGTCCACATGGGTGTTGGAAGAGGCTTGGCCTCACCCATATCAAACTTCTTCAAGATGTCCTTGGTATACTTACCCTGGTGCACGAACGTCCCTTCCCGGGATTGCTTGATTTGCAACCCGAGGAAAAACGTCAACTCGCCCATCACGCTCATCTCGAACTCCCTGCTCATAGTATCTGCAAACTTGGCAACCAAAGCCTGAGAAGAACCACCGAAAATAATATCATCCACGTAAATCTGGACCAAGAGAGTATCATTGCCTTGCTTGAGGAGAAAGAGCGTTTTATCCACACATCCCATTTTAAAACCTTTAGCAAGGAAAAAGGTTTTCAATCTATCATACCAGGCTCTAGGGGCTTGTTTCAAACCATATAAAGCTTTGTGAAGTTTAAAAACATGGTTTGGAAACTTGGGATTTTCAAAACCGGGGGGTTGTCTCACATACACCTCCTCTTCTATGTAGTCGTTTAAGAAGGCACTCTTGACATATGTTAACACGGAATTTTCGCACTATGACAAGTGGGCCAGCACGGCGCAGGTTCGGGAGAAATCACCACCTAAGGGATTCGGTAGACAGCAAGCACGGTCGGCTAATCCAATCGATTCGGCAAGGCTGTGGAGGCGACTGGTCAAACGAGGAGTGGATTCGGCAATATGGCGCTGCGGTCGGCTACCTCAGGCTAAGTCGGTTTGCGACAAATACGGCATGTCAGAAGATTTGGCAACAGGAGATCTCGTCATTGTTAGCACGTGCCGATTATTAAGGGAGGCTTAGAATAAAAGGCGTCGTATTTTAGATAAGTTTCCTGTTTTGTCATTGTAATCGTGTCCTTCTAGGACTCGTAGAACACCAGGGTATAAATATAAACCCTGAGACTATTGTGAAAACGTTCACAATCAATACAATCAACCTGGCCCCGTGCCATCTTTGAGTCCAAGTCGTGTCGTCGTGTTCTTCGAGTGGAGTCATCAATCCGTCGACCTCCGTAAGTCCCGACAACCTTGTTATCATGTCTAGTATCGTGCGGCAGATTTAGGTGTGATGCAAGCAGTCTCGCTTGTTGGTAATGGTCGTGCGGCGGATCATTACTCGATGATCGGGAAGTCTTAGTTTGTGTTGGGGTTACGAGTAAGTACCGTGCGGCAGGCGCTCGCTTGGTGAGCTTAGCATAAACAAGATAGTTATCGGCTCTATTAGGTTTGGCAAGATCTAATAGATTCATTAAGTTACCTTGTGTTATATGTCTTGTTATGTTTATTTCGTTGTAACACTTTATTGCCCAATCTAGATCTCGCTCGGTTCGGCTCTATCTTTTATAGATTTATCCTGTTCTTTCATATTTGTAAAGTCTTTCCATGCAGTAGATCTATTGTCCGTAATAGCCGATCTGGTTGTATCGAGATTGACACGTGGTGAGGGTTCATGCACGTTAAGTATGTTTGATCTATGACAAGGCTAGGTGTCGTGCGGCAGGCGCAGGTTTTAGATTATTTTAATTATGCTTGGTTTGTATGTTCAATTCCCATGGACCCCAACTCGGTTGCACAATCGAGATTGGTTAAACTTCAACTTATTTTTAATACACCTTGCAAGTACAATTCTCATGCAAACGTATTCGGCAACTTGTTATTCACGTAACTTCGTTCATATCGCCGAATAGTCTTTAAACCTGTTGGCAGATAGCTTTCATAGCTATATGTCGTCGTAAGTGGCTTCAGGGCCGTATATATTGGAACTGTCCGGTCACAATCGGCAAGTTCCAGCTTTGTATTTAACAATTTCTTTCCCTTGTTAGTTGCAGGGCAAACTGACTGGCACGCACTGGACCTCTGAGCACCCGGGCTACGTTTGAAGCCAGCTTCTCCGGCTTGCTGTGTGATTGGCACAGTGCGTCACTTTTGGTGCCAACAACATCCATTTCAAAAAGTTTATACCCTTTGGATGCAGCAAAAGCCAAGAGTATCCTAATAGCCTCCAAACGAGCTACAGGAGCAAAAGTATCCTCATAGTCTATCCCCTCCTTCTGACTATACCCCTGGGCTACAAGTCTGGCCTTGTTTCTCACAACATGGCCATCCTCTCCTTGTTTGATTTTGAAAACCCATTTTGTCCCAATAGGATGACAATCAGGAGGAAGAGGAACCAAAACCCAAACCCGATTTCTTTCAAAATTCTCCAACTCCTCATGCATGGCATTGACCCAATCTGGATCCGTCAAAGCGTGTCCAACATCTTGGGGTTCAAAATCAGCAACAAATGCAGAATGAGCAAAGTGAGAGATTTGCCTAGACCGAGTGACGCGATCGTTGATGTCGCCGATCATCTGTTGAGGCGGGTGCCGGCGCTGAATGTGTCGTGGCGCCTCCCTTGCCGATGTGGCCTCCCCCTCAACAGTAGCTGGTGCCTCCTCGGGTACAAGAGGTACAGTTCGAGGTGGCGGATCACACAGCCCCCATGTAGTAGAGGAAGAAGGGTCGGGGCCGCGTGCAGTCATGGTTGAAGTCGACCCACTAGGAGCAGCAGGTGGAGGAAGTGCTGGATCGTCCATACCTTAAGCACCCTCATCCTCGTCATCAAAAAGAGGTTCACCAACCTCATGATCGCCTGCACGCTCAAAACGAGAAGAAGGACAAACCATGGTCTCGTCGAAGGTGACATCGGATGTCTCCATGTCTCGGTTAGTGTCAAGGTTAATTACACGATAGGCACGAGTATGAGCGCCATAACCCAAAAACACACCGTCGGACGAACGAGACTCAAACTTGTCCAGGTTGCCTTTCTTGAGTATAAAACAGTGGCAACCAAAAACTCTAAACTAACTCACTCTGGGTTGTCTTCCAAAATGCAACTCATAAGAAGTCTTTTTAAAGAAGGCTCGAAGAAAAATGCGAATGGAAATGTAGCAAGCAGTGCTCATAGCTTCGGCCCAATATCGCCTAGGAGTCCTATGCTCATCGAGCATCGTCCTGGCCATCTCTACTAGGGTCCGATTCTTCCTCTCTACAACACCATTTTGTGGCGGTGTGTAGGGAGAAGAAAACTGATGCTCCAAACCCAAAGAGTTACAAAACTTCTCAAAATCTGAATTCTTGAATTTGGAACCATTATCACTCCGGATTGCTCGCATTGAGTTCAAAGGGAACTCATTCTGAAGACGTAAAATCAGATTGCGAGCAAAGGAGAAAGTCTCGGTTTTCTCAGCTAAAAAGAAAACCCACAAATACCTCGAAAAGTCGTCAACAACAACAAGCACATACCACTTGCCCCCAACCGAGCTCACACGAGCCAGACCAACAAGGTCCATATGCAAAAGCTCTCCAGGGCGCTTAGTCATGACCTGAGTCACTGGATGGTGGGGAGCGGCAACCATCTTCCCATGTCTACAAAAATGGCAAACAAGATCCTTCTCCATGGATAACTTGGGCAATCCTCGGATTAGACCAAGCCACAAGACAACGAGAAATACTAAAAGACTCTGAGAAATCTGCACGAAAGACTTTCCCAAAGGGCGAAATCATGCAAACAAGATTGCCCCGAGCATCCAAAATACGACTGAGATTCGGCTTAAAACGAATCTCATAATCGTCATCAAAGAGTTGCGAAACAGAAAGAAGGTTAAAATGCAAGTTAGAAACAAGAGCAACATCGTGCAACACAAAATGCTCATTAACCCGCACAGACCCTCAAGACAACACCTTACCTTTGCTACTGCGGATACATGGGTGTATGCCGGGTCTCTAAGTGATGAGTGATTGTCAACTGGGATGATGCGCATGTTCTTTGGCTTGTGTTGTGCAGGTGTCGAGCACGGGTGCAGTGATCGAAGGCGAGGTGAAGGTCAAGTAGAGACGTGCCGTGCCGATGGACCGAGAGTGGCGAAAGGCGGACGTGAGGCTTGGACTGAGGGACCAGAGGCCCGAGGATCAGCTGTGGGGGCTGGCAGCCTGTGACGACAACAAGTGAAGAAGTGCGGTCATGTGTTGCCTGAGTCGTGGACTTGGGGACACGTGTCGGTGGACGGGGTGCACAAGAGGTGCATCCCATCTACGACGTCGGTTTGGTGGTAGAGCCAGGGAAAAACCATCGGGTGGACGGTTTCCAGGTTTGGGCCTCAAAACCTGGGTACGGATGGTTTCCGAGTTTGGCCTCAAAACTTGGGTTGAGGGTTTCCGAGTTTGGCCTCAAAACTCGGGCTGAGGACGGTTTCCAGGTTTGGGCCTCAAAACCTGGGCGCTGAGGGTTTGCTGAGTTTGGCCTCAAAACTCAGATGCTGGTGGGCTGGTTTCCCGGTTTGGGCCTCAAAACCAGGGGTTGCATGGAAAGGCTAGTTTCCCGGTTTGGGCCACAAAACCGGGGGTGCAGAGCGAGGGCGGCACGTGGCGGCAATCGGGAGGTTGCGTCGAGCAACGCTACGAGTTATGCGAGCGTGGCCGTCGGATACACCTACCACCGAGTTGGTCCAGAATAACCTTAGGGTTTAGCTGGTTCGCTCTGTAATTAGAGAGGGTAGAGTAGGAATAGAAATTAGGATAAGTAGAGGGAGACACCCTCCTCCCTTCCTATCTCAGTCATTTGCTCTTTGCTTCTAGGGTTTCCTGCTCTCCCAATCCCCTGCTGTAGCTAGCTGAGATCCGCAGAGAACAATACCTCTGTGTACTGGAGATTTTGAGGAAGTGAGGCCGTAACCTCACTGTTGTAGCGTGTGGTAGCCACACGGTTGCAGATCGATGACTTGATTCGCGTTTCTGTTCGTGTTCTTTGCGTTCTTCGTTTCTCCGCGATTTTCCCGTCACTCGATCTCTCTCTCCCGTGCGTCTTTGTGAAATCCGTTTGAATCATCTTGTTCGTATTTGAAAGGAGAATATTTCCACCGAAGGAATTCATCTATCTCCCTACGAACAAGTAGATCGGGTTGATTTCATTTTCGTGGCGCTTTTCGGTTCATCCTTCTCCCCTTTCGATTTCCTAGGGTTTGAGTTGATTTGAGCGGATGATTTCTTGGGGATAGTCTCCTAACTACCCCGTGATCATCTTCTCTAAGTTTGGGAACTTGGGATTTTGAGTTGGATCAATTTTGGAGAGAATTGGGGAGGAGGCGATCAAAATCGCCATCCCTGGGTACTCGCGGACAGTCCGCGGTTTTGACCGGCGGACAGTCCGCGCATCGGGCTCCGACCGAGCAGTGGTCGCGCGGCTTGACTGTGTTTGCCTCGGGTGACCGGCGGACAGTCCGCCATTGACAGGCGCGGACAGTCTGGGCCCGGGCAGGGACTTTGCAGCAACCTTGCTGTTTGGCGAGTTTTGCCGGCGGACAGTCCGCCACTCGCCCGCGGACAGTCCGGGACTACCGCGGACAGTCCGGGACCGTACTGGCGGACAGTTCGCGAATTGGCTGTTTGCTCTGGTTTAGTGTGTTTGCTCTCCTGGCTTGTTCGCTTGGTTTCCGGACTTCTCGTTTTGCCATGTAGTTGACCAAGGAACCTCTCTAGGTATCTTTGCTACTTGTTGGCATCGGTATTTAGGGATTTCTCTACGTAGCCATCTATCTACGTTAGGGACTTGGTTTGTGGGGGTCATGATCGAGCCGGAGCTTTTGGAGTTTGGTTTGTTGCTTCCTTGTGGTGCTCCGCTGTGATCCTAGGTATCATCCACCCTCTAACAAGGGTCGTGAGCATCACGGTTTCGGTCGCTAGTTCTCGGGGTTGATTTTGGGACATTTGGCCAAAGTTTTTGAAGGAAATTTTTGAGCTCTCATTCACCCCCCTCTGGTCACCTTGCTAGTGCTTTATCGGTCCTTCAATTGGTATCGGTGCGGGTTAAGGATCTTCCACCTTAGCCGGTTCCAGATCCACAGAAGGCGACATGGATCGTGGCGTGGGCAAACCGCCGTTTTTCGATGGGACGAACTATGCGTATTGGAAGATATGCATGTTGGCCTATCTGCAGAGTTTGGGTGCTTCCATCTGGGATATTTGCAACTCTGCCGATTACGTGGTCTTGGCTGCTCGTGTGACTTAACGTCAGATCGATGATCACGATGCCAATAGCCGAGCCCGTAATGCTCTTTTCTCATGTTTGAGCATGAGTGAGTTTGATCGCGTCTCTCATCTCGCTACATCTCGGGAGATTTGGGCTACCATCATGCGCTTCCATGAGGGAACCTCTCAAGTCAAAACCCGACTCTACGAGTCGTTCAAGCGAGAGTATGAGAACTTTCGACACATGCCTGGCGAGAGCATAGAAAGTTTATTCGCTCGCTTTCAGGTGATTGTCAACAGGATGAGGGCTAACAAGGAGTTGTTGCCTTTCGATGATCACGAGAGAGCTTTGAAGCATTTGCACACTCTTGATCGATCGGTGTGGGACTCCAAAGTTCAGGCGATCATCAAACCACCTAACTATGAGACCCTCACGTGCGACGAGCTCTTTAGTAAGCTCAAGTCCAGTGAGATTGATGCCATGGCGAGGGCTTCTTATGAAAATCCTTCTGGCCCGTCAATGGCTTTGATTTCTGGCTCTGGCTCTTCTGCTAACCCCTCTGGAGGCTTTGCACTTTCTTCTCTCTTTTCTGTCATAGAGGACCAGCTTGAGTCTTTGGGGGATGACGAGCTAGGCTTGCTCGTCAACCGGTTCTCGCGGTTTCACAACAACCGCATGAACCGTCGCCGCGGAGGAGGACGCTCGGGATGCTACGAGTGCGGCGACCCCAACCACTTCATCGCCAATTGCCCGAAGAAGAACAAGCAGACCTTCGGCAAGGCGGACCATGGCCACAAGTACGACTCCGGCAAGCGCAAGGAGAAGTACGTCCCCGCGAGGCACAAGCAGAGAGGCGGCTTCGACAAGGAGTACATCAAGGCCAAGTACTTGGAGAAGGCCCAAGCTGAGCAGCGTGCGTTCTTCGCCAGGCTCAGCGACGTCGATGGCTCGGATGACAACTCCGCTTGCTCAAGCGACGACGAGTCCGAGAAGAAGAAGAAGGTCGAGGACAAGCTGAATGGCCTCTGCTTCTTTGCCGACGACGACGGCCTCTGCACCATGGCGCTCGACGGCGAGCTGGTGAACTCCCCTCGGAACGACGACGACGACGACACCTCCCAGGTATCGCTCACCTACGACGATCTCTCTGCCGAGGTTGAGAAGCTTACTGCCGCGCTCCTTAGTCAGGACAAGTTGCTTAGGCGTGCCGCTAGAGAGCGCAAGGAGTTTAGGCAGAAGTGGGAGGATACGGTGAAGGAACTTGATTCTGTCACGTCCACCGTGGTTGTCACCGATGAGGAGGAGTGTGAGGCGTGCACCACGCACATGACTGATCTTCTCACTTTGAGAAGTAAGTATGTAGCGTTGGTAGGAGAGGCGAATGAGCTGAAGGCTACACCTTCGTTGCTGGGTGCGTGCAAGACTTGTCCTGTCTTGCAATTCGAGTTGGCAGAGAAGAATGCCAAGATTGTGTCTCTTGAGGAGGCCAGCTCGGGTAGCACTTGTGTGACTAGGTGCGCTTTGTGCGAGGGTTTGGAGATGGAGATTGCCAATGTGAAGCATGACAAGATGCAAACCGAGGAGGAAAACTCATACCTTCGGACCATCTTGTCATGGGTGTCTTGTGGTGAGCCACAGCTCGGGATGATGATCTCCCAATTCAAGCGAGCTGCTGGAGGTCCCGGTGTAGGTTTTGCTCAGGGTGTTGATCTTTCTGCTTTTGGGAAGATTGGGGAGTCAAGTGTTCTGAATCCGAGTGAGAAGCCCAACTCCACCGCTACCCCCAAACTAACCAAGCTTCCACCCAAAGAGCCTCTTAAGCCTAACACCAAGGATGGAGTGTTTGAGGAACCTCCGAGTGCTCCACCCAAGAACCAAATATGGCATCCCAAACCCAATCACCTAAAGAACAAGCTGGACACAATGCCACCTATCCAGGAGGAGTTGCCACAGAAGGGCAAGGTGATCCACACCCACCACCGTGAGTACCAACAACCCCCTTTGAGAGCGGTGAGGTACAACTGTGAGCATTGTGGGAGGGATGGACACCTGAGTGAGTTCTGCTTTCGGCGCAAGAGAGATGCGCGCTGTGCTAGGGAGATGAACAACCCGGACATGTACTGTCCTTTTCATGATGTACACGTGCCGAATGTTCAGAGGAGAGCCCCGAGACGTGCTGCTAGGCCCAGAGGTCCAGAACCTGAAGTTCCTAGGCCTAGGCCGGAGACAGCTCTGAGGAGAGACGCTAGGACTAGAGGTGTTGAGCCTCAAGTCCCTAGGCGTAGGCCTCGTAGAGAGCGTGCACGGTGGGAGCCTGCAGTTGTAGGCTATGGACCCCGTGGCGGTGGCTTCGTAGTTGAGCGTTTTCCCCCACCGCGTTTTGAGTATCGCGATGGACGCTCCTCCCTTAGCGGACCACGTTTTCCTCTACGTGGTGATCGCTCCTCTCATAGGCGTGCTAGGAATGGTTTTTCTGCTAACCGTTCTTTTGAGCAGGCGGCCCAACACTGGTATTCTCCTTACTTCACTAACCCTAGTGTTGGCCCGTATGCTCACCCTATGTCTTTTTATTGATGTAGGTAAAACGATTGGAGAACGTTTGGTTGGTGGATTCCGGGTGTTCGAGGCACATGACCGGAAACGCCAAGTGGTTCTCTAGTCTTAGTCCGGTCGCCGGGAAGGAGTACATAACCTTCGGCGACAACAGCAAAGGTAAGGTGCTGTCTCGTGGGTTTGTGCGAGTTAATGAGCACTTTGTGTTGCGCGATGTTGCTCTTGTTTCTAACTTGCATTTTAACCTTCTTTTTGTTTCGCAACTTTTTGATGATGACTATGAGATTCGTTTTAAACCGAATGTCAGTCGCATTTTAGATCCTCAGGGCAATCTTGTTTGTGTGATTTCGCCCTTTGGAAAAGTCTTTCGTGCGGATTTCTCAGAGTCGTTGGGAATTTCTCGTTGTCTTTTGGCTGGACCTTCCTCCTCTGATCTTTGGAAGTGGCATAGGAGACTAGGACATTTGAGCTTTGACTTGCTTGCAAGACTGAGTTCACTTGGCCTAATCCGAGGATTGCCCAAGTTATCCATGGAGAAGGATCTTGTTTGCCATTCTTGTAGACATGGGAAGATGGTTGCCGCTCCCCACCATCCAGTGACTTAGGTCATGACCAAGCGCCCTGGAGAGCTTTTGCACATCGACCTTGTTGGTCCGGCTCGGGTGAGCTCGGTTGGGGGGAAGTGGTATGTGCTTGTTGTTGTCGATGATTTTTTGAGATATTCGTGGGTCTTCTTTTTAGCTGAGAAGACCGAGACTTTCTCCTTTGCTCGCAATCTGATTTTGCGTCTTCAGAATGAGTTCCCTTTGAACTCTATGCGAGCAATTCGGAGTGATAATGGTTCCGAATTCAAGAATTCAGATTTTGAGAATTTTTGTGACTCTTTTGGGTTAGAGCATCAGTTTTCTTCCCCCTACACACCGCCCCAGAATGGTGTTGTGGAGAGGAAGAATCAGACCCTTATAGAGATGGCCAGGACAATGCTCGATGAGCATAGGACTCCTAGGTGATATTGGACCGAGGCTATGAGCACTGCTTGCTATATTTCCAACCGCATTTTTCTTCGAGCTTTCTTGAAAAAGACTTCTTTATGAGTTGTGTTTTGGAAAGCTGCACAAAGTGAGTTATTTTCGAGTTTTTGGTTGCCATTGTTTTATACTCAAAAAGGGCAACTTGGACAAGTTTGAGTCTCGTTCTTCTGACGGTGTGTTTTTGGGTTATGGCACTCACACTCGAGCTTATCGTATACTTAACCTTGACACTAACCGAGTCATGGAGAGATCCGATGTCACCTTCGATGAGACCATGGTTTGTCCTTCTTCTCGTTTTGAGCGTGCAGGTGATCATGAGGTTGGCAAACCTCTTTTCGATGATGATGAAGAAGGTGCTGAAGGGATAGACGACCCATCACCTCCTCCACCTGCTGTGCCGCAAAGAGCGGCTTCTACGATGACTCACGGCCCCGACACGTCGTCTTCCTGGGGGCCGTGGGATCCGCCACCTCGAGCAGTACCTTTTGTACCCGAGGAGGCACCAGCTGCTGTTGAGGGGGAGGCCACTTCGGCTAGGGAGGCACCACGACACATTCAGCGCCAGCACCCTCCTTAGCAGATGATCGGCAACATCGACGAACGTGTCACCCGGTCAAGGCAAATCTCTCACTTTGCTCATTTTGCTTTTGTTGCTGATTTTGAACCCCGGGATGTTGGACACGCTTTGACGGATCCTGATTGGGTCAATGCCATGCATGAGGAGCTTGAGAACTTTGAGAGAAATCGGGTTTGGGTTCTAGTGTCTCCACCTTCTAAGTGTCATCCAATTGGGACAAAATGGGTTTTCAAATACAAACAGGGAGAAGATGGCCATGTTGTGAGAAACAAGGCCAGACTCGTAGCCCAGGGTTATAGTCAGAAGGAGGGGATAGACTATGAGGAGACATTTGCTCCTGTAGCACGTTTGGAGGCTATTAGGATACTCTTGGCTTTTGCTGCATCCAAAGGTTTCAAACTTTTTCAAATGGATGTCAAGAGTGCCTTCTTAAACGGCTACATAGAAGAGGAGGTGTATGTTAGACAACCCCCCGGTTTCAAAAATCCCAAGTTTCCAAACCATGTCTTTAAACTTCACAAAGCTTTGTATGGTTTGAAACAAGCCCCTAGAGCCTGGTATGATAGGTTGAAAACCTTTTTGCTAGCTAAGGGTTTTAAAATGGGATGTGTAGATAAGACTCTCTTTCTCCTCAAGCAAGGCACTGATACTCTCTTGGTCCAAATTTACGTGGATGATATCATTTTCGGTGGTTCTTCTCACGCTTTGGTTGCCAAGTTTGCAGATACTATGAGCAGGGAGTTCGAGATGAGCATGATGGGTGAGTTGACGTTTTTCCTCGAGTTGCAAATCAAGCAAACCCGGGAAGGGACGTTCGTGCACCAGGGCAAGTACACGCGCGACATTCTGAAGAAGTTCGACATGGGTGAGGCCAAGCCTCTTCCAACACCCATGGCGACTACGACGACCCTGGATGCGGACAAGGAGGGAGAAGCAGTGGACCAGAAGGAGTACCAGAGTATGATCGGCTCGCTGCTGTACCTGACGGCGACGCGCCCGGACATCCAGTTCGCGGTGTGTCGGTGCGCGAGTTTTCAGTCTTCGCCGCGCACTTCTCACCGTCAGGCGGTCAAGCGCATTATGAGGTACTTATCCTTCTCTGCAGAGTTCAGGATTTGGTATTCTGCTTCCTCCAACCTTTCCCTTTGCGGTTATTCTGATGCCGACTTTGCTGGTTGCCATATTGATCGCAAGTCCACTTCTGGGACTTGCCAGTTTATTGGTTCTTCTCTTGTATCGTGGTCTTCTCGCAAGCAGTCTAGCGTCGCCCAGTCTACCATGGAGGCTGAGTATGTTGCTGCGGCTAGCTGCTGTTCCCAGTTACTCTGGATGATGGCCACTTTGCGTGATTTCGGTTTGAGCTTTTCTCGTGTTCCATTGCTTTGTGACAGCACGAGTGCGATTAGCGTTGCTAAGAACCCCGTGCTGCACTCGAAGACCAAACACATTGATGTGCGCTTTCATTTTCTGCGAGACCACTATGAGAAGGGTGATATCGACCTTCGCCATGTCGATACTCATCATCAGCTTGCTGATATTTTCACCAAGCCTTTGGACCAATCAACCTTTAATCGGTTGAGAGGTGAGCTTGGAGTTTGTTTCCCCTTTTAGATGGGGGAAACATTTTTGACTCTTGTATGATACACTGACTTTGCGGTTCTCAGTTGTTTTTGCTTCTTTTTGATTTCTTCATGCATCTTTGCATTTTAGAATACGCTTTTATATTCTGAGCTTCATGTGTATAATCTGAAGAATGTAACTATGCTCTGTGTAGTCTTTACTCCGGTGCTTTATGATGCTATAGCTTATGCTCTTTCTGATCACTATTACATGTTGTTGAGCTGAGCTATTTTTGAATGGTGAACCTATTTAATGAACATAAAACTTGAAAATGTTCACCATTGAGATATGCAACTAGCATGTGTAGGATGTGTTGAGGTCATTCCTGCTTTTCATATATGCTAGGTTGCTATGTCTCTAGTGTTGAGTCTCTCACTTGCTTGATATTTCATATTCTGTTTAAAATCTGAACTAAGTCAAGTGAGTTGAAAAGATCGAGATGGGTTTGCTTGTTAGCACCTCATATTTTCGAGACTGTTTCTCATTGCACTTTTGGGTTAAACTTGAGCTGTGTAGTGTATGACTGAAACTGTAGCTTTAAGCTTCTGATTGCTTCTGCATAGGCTTCACATAATTGAAAAGTTAGGCAATAACAAGCATTCAACCTCTCGCAGTCACATGCTGTTTTCTGAACTTGTGTAATTTCACCGCTGCAACTCCGATTAAAATTTGAAATCACAAGTATATGCCGAAATTGGTATCACCATGATGTCTGAACTATGCTAGGGGTAGTTCACTTAGTATACATGCGTAGCACTTTTGGCTTCCTGTCTATACATGCCTGTGCTATTTTGATGGTGAATACCTTTTTGGCTACAAACTGCTCTTTGTGCTCTCATTTCAGACTTAGTGATCAGTTTGAGCCTTTGCTAGCATTCTATGCATTTTCTCCATCATTGGATTCCAACTCCGTAGAGCATCTTTGCACTCTTTCGAGTATACTCCTGAAGCTCCTAACTTGCATTTTCTGACTCATTTGCATTTTGGAAGGGGAGATTTCTGCATATTGGCACTTTTTGTTGGTGCATTTTCCCAGGCGGAGAAATGGTTCTTGACAAGTGCATTTTCAACTATGGGGGAGAAATTTCCAAATCATATTCCTGGTTGATTGCACTATTCGAGGGGGAGCTTGCTTGCTCCGGATGAGTTTTTGACATTTTCAGTTGGTTTGGAGCGATTTGCTAGTTGTGTTGAGCCTTAGCCTCTTTCTTGAGGGACTAGCATTTGTCTTTCAGATTTTCAATTGGTGTCGAACTCTTTGTGGTAACAGTTGGTATCAAGCTTTCGTTGCTAGTTGTGTTGAGCCTCCGTGCCTCTTTCTTGAGGGACTAGCATTCTGCTTTGATATTTTCAACTGGCTTTTGCTAGCGGTGTTGAGCCTATTCTACCTCTTCTTGAGGGCTAGCTTTGCTTTACTTGGTTGTGTCGAGCCGTTGCCCATGTCTTTGGGAACCAAGTTATTTCGCTCTTTCCACTTGACCTTCTTCGGCTTTTTGCTAGCCTTTTGGGTCATTTGGTTGAGTTCTCTCTTCTTCTCCTTCTTCCTTCTTCTATTTCCATTATGATTTTGTGTTGTTAGTTGACAATGCACTCATCAAGGGGGAGATTGCGGATACATGGGTGTATGCCGGGTCTCTGAGTGATGAGTGATTGTCAACTGGGATGATGCGCATGTTCTTTGGCTTGTGTTGTGCAGGTGTCGAGCACGGATGCAGTGATCGAAGGCGAGGTGAAGGTCAAGTAGAGACGTGCCGTGCCGATGGACCGAGAGTGGCGAAGGGCGGACGTGAGGCTTGGACTGAGGGACCAGAGGCCCAAGGATAAGCTGTGGGGGCTGGCAGCCTGTGACGACAACAAGTGAAGAAGTGCGGTCATGTGTTGCCTGAGTCGTGGACTTGGGGACACGTGTTGGTGGACGGGGTGCACGGGAGGTGCATCCCATCTACGACGTCGGTTTGGTGGTAGAGCCAGGGAAAAACCATGGGGTGGACGGTTTCTAGGTTTGGGCCTCAAAACCTGGGTACGGATGGTTTCCGAGTTTGGCCTGAAAACTCGGGCTGAGGGTTTCCGAGTTTGGCCTCAAAACTCGGGCTGAGGACGGTTTTCAGGTTTGGGCCTCAAAACCTGGGCGCTGAGGGTTTGCTGAGTTTGGCCTCAAAACTCAGATGCTGGTGGGCTGGTTTCCCGGTTTGGGCCTCAAAACCGGGGGTTGCCTGGAAAGGCTGGTTTCCCGGGTGCGCACGAGTGAGGACAAAGTGTGCAGAAAAGACTAGTGTTGGTCTGTGAGGGAAGTCTATGTCCTAGAAAAGCTGCCAGATGTAAGTGGGCTCGGCCTCGTGGAGGCGGGACGTTACAATTTTCCCGTCACTCGATCTCTCTCTCTCGTGCGTCTTTGCGAAATCCGTTTGAATCATCTTGTTCGTATTGGAAAGGAGAATATTTCCACCGAAGGAATTCATCTATCTCCCTACGATGAAGTAGATCGGGTTGATTTTGTTTTCATGGCGCTTTTCGGTTCATCCTTCTCCCCTTTCGATTTCCCGGGGTTTGAGTTGATTTGAGCGGATGATTTCTTGGGGATAGTCTCCTAACTACCCCGTGATCATCTTCTCTAAGTTTGGGAACTTGGGATTTTGAGTTGGATCGAATTTAGAGAGATTTGGGGAGGAGGCCATCAAAATCGCCCTCCCTGGGTACTCGCGGACAGTCCGCGGTTTTGACCGGCGGACAGTCCGCGCGTCGGGCTCCGACCGAGCAGTGGTCGCGCGGCTTGACTGTGTTTGCCTCGGCTGACCGACGGACAGTCCGCCATTGACAGGCGCGGACAGTCCGGGCCCGGGCGGGGACTTTGCAGCAACCTTGCTGTTTGGCGAGTTTTGCCGGCGGACAGTCCGCCACTCGCCCGCGGACAGTCCGGGACTACCGCGGACAGTCCGGGACCGTACTGGCGGACAGTCCGCGAATCGGCTGTTTCCTCCTGTTTAGTGTGTTTGCTCTCCTGGCTTGTTCACTTAGTTTCCGGACTTCTCGTTTTGCCATGTAGTTCACCAAGGAACCTCTCTAGGTATCTTTGCTACTTGTTGGCATCGGTATTTAGGGATTTCTCTACGTAGCCATCTATCTACGTTAGGGACTTGGTTTGTGGGGGTCGTGATCGAACCGGAGCTTTTGGAGTTTGGTTTGTTGCTTCCTTGTGGTGCTCCGCTGTGATCCTAGGGATCATCCACCCTCTAACAAGGGTCGTGAGCATCACGGTTTCGGTCGCTAGTTCTCGGGGTTGATTTTGGGACATTTGGCCAAAGTTTCTGAAGGAAATTTTTGAGCTCCCATTCACCCCACCTCTGGTCGCCTTGCTAGTGCTTTCTCGGTCCTTCAGCTATTGTCGCCGAAGGTGATAAACTCCTTTCCGGCAATAGGACTAAGACTGGAGAACCACTTGGCATTTTCGGTCATGTGCCTTGAACACCCGGAATCCGCCAACCAAACGTTCTCCAATCGTTTTACCTACATCAATAGAAAGACATAGGGTGAGCATACGGTCCAACACTGGGGTTAGTGAAGTAGGAAGAATACCAGTGTTGGGCCGGCTGCTCAAAAGAACGATTAGCAGAAAACCATTCCTAGCATGCCTGTGGGAAGAGCGATCACCACGCTGAGGAAAACATGGTCCGCTAAGGGAGGAGCATCCATCGCAATACTCAAAACGTGGTGGGGAAAACGCTCAACTACAAAGCCACTGTCACGGGGTCCATAACCTACAACTGCAGGCTCCCACCGGGCACGTCCTCTCCGCTGCCTAGGCTCCCACCGGGCACGTCCTCTCCGCTGCCTAGGCCTAGGAACTTGAGGTTCTGGACCTCTAGGCCGAGCAGCACGCCTCTGAATGTTCGGCACATGTACATCATGGAAAGGATGGTACATGTCCGGATTGTTCATCTCCTTTGCGTGGCGCGCCTCTCTCTTGCGCCGAAAGCAGAACTCACTCAAGTGTCCATCTCTCTCACCGCTCTCATAAGGGGTTGTTGGTACTCACGGTAGTGGGTGTGGATCACTTTGCCCTTCTGTATCATAAGCTCCTCCTGGATGGGTGACATGGTGTCAAGCTTGTTCTTGAGATGGTTTGGTTTTGGCGCCCATGATTGTTTCTTTGGTGGAGCTCTCGGAAGTTCAACAAAGACCCCATCCTTGGTGTTAGGCTTTAGAGGCTCTTTGGGTGGAATCTTGGTAAGCTTGGGAGTTGTGATGGAGTTGGGCTTCTCACATGGGTTAAGACCACTCGACTCTCCAATCTTCCCAAAAGACGAAACATCAACACCCGGAGCAAAACCTACACCTGGACCTCCAGCAGCTCGCTTGAATTGGGAGATCATCACCCCGAGCTGTGGCTCACCACTAGACACCCATGACAAGATGGTCCGAAGGTATGTGTTTTCCTCCTCGGGTTGCATCTTGTCATGCTTCACATTGGCTATCTTCATCTCCAAACTCCTTGCGCTCTCTAGCAGCACGCCTAAGGAACTTATCCTGACTAAGGAGCGCGGCAGTAAGTTTCTCGACCTCGGCAGAAAGCTCATCGGGGGTCTGAGATACCTGGGAGGTGTCGTCGTCGTCGTTCCGAGGGGTGTCCTCCAGCTCGCCGTCGAACTCCTTGCCGAGGGCCATGGTGAAGAAGCCGTCGTTGTCGGCAAAGAACCAGAGGCCGTTGAGCTTGTCCTCGGTCCTCTTCTTCTTCTCGGACTCGTCGTCGCTTGTGGCAGCGGAGTCATCATCTGAGTCGTCGACGTCGCTGAGCGTGGTGAAGAACGCACGCTGCTCAGCTTGGGCCTTTTCCAAGTACTTTTCCTTGATATACTCCATGTTGAAGGCGCCCTTCCGCTTGTGCTTCATGGGGACATACTTCTCCTTGCGCTTGCCAGAGTCGTACTTGTGCCCATGATCCGCCTTGCCGAAGGTGTGCTTGTTCTTCTTCGGGCAATTAGCGATGAAATGGTTGGGGTCGCCGCACTCGAAGCATCCCGAGCGTCCTCCTCCGCAGCGACGGTTCATGCAGTTGTTGTGGAATCGCGAGAACCAGTTGGCGAGCATAGCCAACTCGTCATCCCCCATGAACTCAAGCTGCTCCTCTGTGATAGAAAGAAGTGAAGACAAAGCAAAGCCTCCAGAGGGGTTAGCAGAAGAGCCAGAAACCAAAGCCATCGATGGGCCAGAAGGATTTTCATAAGAAGTGCTCGCCATGGCGTCAATCTCACTGGACTTGAGCTTACTGAAGAGCTCGTCGCAAGTGAGGGTCTCATAGTTAGGCGATTCGATGATCGCCTAGACCTTTGAGTCCCACACCGATCGATCGAGAGTATGCAAAAGCTTCAAAGCTCTCTCATGATCATCGAAAGGCAACAGTTCCTTGTTAGCCCTCATCCTGTTGACAATCACCTGAAAGCGAGCGAATAAACTCTCTATACTCTCGCCAGGCATGTGTCGAAAGTTCTCGTACTCTCGCTTGTGCGACTTGTAGAGACGGGTTTTGACTTGAGAGGTTCCCTCATGGAAACGCATGAGGGTTGCCCAAATCTCCCGAGCCGTAGCGAGGTGAGAAATGCGATCAAACTCAGTCATGCTCAAGCATGAGAAAAGAGCATTACGGGCTCGGCTATTGGCATCGTGATCATCGATCTGACGCTGAGTTACACGTGCAGCCAAGACTACGTAATCAGCAGAGTTGCAAATATCCCAGGTGGAAGCACCCATACTCTGCAGATAGGCCGACATGCGTATCTTCCAATACGCATAGTTCGTCCCATCGAAAAACGGCGGTTTGCCCACGCCGCGATCCATGTCGCCTTCTGTGGATCTGGAATCGGCTAAGGTGGAAGATCCTTAACTTGCTCCGATACCAATTGAAGGACCGAGAATGCAATAGCAAGGCGACCAGAGGGGGGGTGAATGGGAGCTCAAAAATTTCTCTCAAAACTTCTGCCTTTGTCCCACAAATCAATCCCAAAAGCTTCGATCGAAAACCGTGATGCTCACGACCCTTGGAAGAGGGTGGATGATCCCTAGGATCACAGCGGAGCACCACAAAGCGATAGCAAACCAATCGGCAAAAACACCGGAACAAGTTCGACCTTCAAAAACCAAGTCCCGAACGTAGATTGAAGGCTACGTTGGGAAATCTCCGAATACCGATGCCAACAAGTAGCAAAGATACCTAGAGAGGTTCCTTGGTCAACTCTAGGGCCAAACGAGAGATCCGGAAACCAAGCGGAGAAGCCGGGAGAGCAAATCAACTAAACTGGAGGCTTCAGCCAAATCCCGAACTGTCCGCGACTACTGCGGACTGTCCGCCAGCCGATCCCGGACTGTCCGCCAGCCGATCCCGGACTGTCCGCCGGCTAAAAAACGCAAAACAGCACAGCTGCTGCAAGTCCCCTGGAAGTTCCCGGACTGTCCGCGAACTTCAACGACGGACTGTCCGTGGTTCCAAAATAACTCGTCCAGCAGCGCAGAGTCAGGCTACTGGTCTGACCGACCCCGACGCGCGGACTGTCTGCGGGAGGAACGGCGGACTATCCGCGACCTCCCAGTGAGGGCGATTTCGGTCGCCCCTCACACAACTCTTCCCAAATTCGAATCAAAACTCAATCCCGCGTTCCCAAACATGGAGAGGATGATCACGAGGTAGTTAGGAGACTATCCTGAAGAAATCATCCGCTCAAATCGATTCAATCACCGGGGAATCGAAAGGGGAGGAGGATGAACGAAAACGCGCTACGAAAACGAAATCAACCCGATCTACTTGTTCGTGAGGAGTTAGATTAATTCCTTTGGTGGAAATGATCTCCTCACTATAAAGAACAAGTTGATTCAAACGGATTTCGCAAAGACGCAGTAGAGAGGGAGATCGAGTTATGGGAAAATTGCGGAGAAACGAAGAACGCGATGAACACGAACCAAAACGAGAATCAAGTCATCGATCTGCAACCGTGTGGCTACCATACGCTACAACAGTGAGATTACGGTGTCTTTTCCTCAAAATCTCCAGTACACAGAGGTTTGATTCTCTGCAGATCTCAGTAGCTACAGCAGGGGATTGGGAGAGCAGGAAACCATAGAAGCAAAGAGCAAATGACTGAGATGGAATGGGAGGAGGGTGTCTCCCTCTACTTATCCTAATTCTAATTCCAACTCAACCCCTCACTAATTACAGAGTGAACCAGCTAAACCCTAGGGTTATTCTGGACCAACTCATGGTAGGTGGTGATCCGACGGCCACGCCCGCACAACTGGTAGCGTTGCCTCGACGCAACCTCACCGATCGCCGCCATGTGTCGCCACCGCTCTGCTTGTCCTTTTCCCGGACGTCGCACCCCCGGTTTTGTGGCCCAGACCGGGAAACCAGCCTTCACAGCCAACCCCCGGTTTTGAGGCCGAAACCAGGAAACCAGCCATCCATGGCCTGAGTTTTGTGGCCCAAACTCAGCAAAACCGTAGCACCCAGGTTTTGAGGCCCAAACCTGGAAACCGTCCTCAGCCCGAGTTTTGTGGCCCAAACTCGGAAACAATCAACTCCCAGGTTTTGAGGTCCAAACCTAGAAACCGTCCACTCGGTTCCTTAGCACGAGTTTTGTGGCCCAAACCTGGAAACCGTCCTCAGCCCGAGTTTTGTGGCCCAAACTCGGAAACAATCAACTCCCAGGTTTTGAGGTCCAAACCTAGAAACCGTCCACTCGGTTCCTTAGCACGAGTTTTGTGGCCCAAACCTGGAAACCGTCCTCAGCCCGAGTTTTGTGGCCCAAACTCAGAAACCATCAACTCCCAGGTTTTGAGGTCCAAACCTGGAAACCGTCCACTCGGTGGTTTTTCTGTGGCTCAACCACCAAACCGAGCCGTAGAGGGGATGCACCGCCCATGCACCCCGTCCACCGACACGTGTCCCCTAGTCCTTGACTAAGGCAACACCATGCCCGCAAGACTTCGCTCGTCGCTGTCCCAGGCTGTCAGCCACCACAGCTGATACTCAGGACACCGGTCCCTCAGTCCAAGCCTCACGTCCGCCCTTCACCACTCTCGGTCCATCGGCACGGCACGTCTCTACTTGACCTTCACCTTGCCTGTGATCACTGTATCTTTGCTCGACACCTGCACAACACAAGCCAAAGAACATGCGCATTATCACAGTTGACAATCACTCATCACTCAGAGACTCGGCATACACCCATGTATCTGCAGTTTTTGAAACTTTCATTTACAACGGAACGGTGTGGAAAAACTCACGCGGGAGGGCCGTTTTACCCACTGATGCACCGAAAAACTCAATTTTGAATTTTTCGCAAAGGACGCACCCAATCATCCTCGTTTGACCCAAAACTCATGTATGGTGCATTTTTGGCACTTTCATTTCCGACAGAATGGTGCAGGAAAACTCGCGCGGGAGGGCCATTTTACACATTAATGCACTGAAAAATTAGCATTTGAATTTTTCACAAAAGGACGCACCCAATCATCTACGTTTCACCTAAAACTCATGTTTGGTGGGGTTTTGGCACTTTCATTTCCGATGGAACGTTGCGGAAAAACTCGCGCGGGAGGGCCATTTTACCCACTGATGCACCAAAAAACTCGCAATTGAATTTTTTGCAAACGGACGCACTCAATCATCTCCGTTTGGCCTAAAACTCATGTTTGGTGGGTTTTTGGCACTTTCATTTCCGACGAAACGGTGCAGCAAAACTCGTGCGGTAGGGCTGTTTTACCCAATGATGCACCGAATAACTCAGTTGAATTTTTTGCAATGGACGCACTCAATCATCTCCGGTTGACCCAAAACTCATGTTTGTGGGTTTTTGGCACTTTCATTTCTGACGGAACGGTGCGACAAAACTCGTGCGGGAGGGCCGTTTTACCCAATGATGCACCAAAAAACTCAGTTGACTTTTTTGCAACAGACGCACCAAATCATCTCCGGTTGAACCAAAACTCTTGTTTGTGGGTTTTTGGCACTTTCATTTCCGGCGGAACGGTGCGACAAAACTCGTGCGGGAGGGTCGTTTTACCCAATGATGCACCAAAAAACTCAGTTGATTTTTTCATAACAGACGCACCCAATCATCTCCGGTTGACTCAAAACTCTTGTTTGTGGGTTTTTGGCACTTTCATTTCCGACAGAACGGTGCGGCAAAACTCGCACGGTATGGCCGTTTTACCCACTAATGCACCGTAAAACTCGTTGTTGAATTTTTGCCAACGGACGCACCCAGTCATCCATGTTTGACCCATAACTCTTGATTGGTGGGTTTTTGAAACTTTCATTTCCGACGGAACGGTGTGGAAAAACTCACGCGGGAGGGCCGTTTTACGCACTGATGCACCGAAAAACTCGATGTTGAATTTTTCGCAACGGACGCACCCAATCATCCCCGTTTAACCCAAAACTCATGTATGGTGCATTTTTGGCACTTTCATTTCCGACGGAACGATGCAGAAAAACTCGCGCGGGAGGGCCATTTTACACATTAATGCACTGAAAAACTCGCAGTTGAATTTTTCGCAAAAGGACGCACCCAATCATCTACGTTTCACGTAAAACTCATGTTTGGTGGGGTTTTGGCAATTTCATTTCCGACGGAACGGTTCGGGAAAACTCGCGCGGGAGGGCCATTTTACCCACTGATGCACCAAAAAACTCGCAGTTGAATTTTTTGCAAACGGACGCACTCAATCATCTCCGTTTGGCCTAAAACTCATGTTTGGTGGGTATTTGGCACTTTCATTTCTGACGAAACGGTGCGGCAAAACTCGCGCGGTAGGGCTGTTTACCCAATGATGCACCGAATAACTCAGTTGAATTTTTTGCAATGGACGCACTCAATCATCTCCGGTTGACCCAAAACTCATGTTTGTGGGTTTTTGGCACTTTCATTTCTGACGGAACGGTGCGACAAAACTCATGCGGGAGGGCCGTTTTACCCAATGATGCATCGAAAAACTCAGTTGATTTTTTTGCAACAGACGCACCCAATCATCTCCGGTTGACCCAAAACTCTTGTTTATGGGTTTTTGGCACTTTCATTTCCGGCGGAACGGTGCGACAAAACTCATGCGGGAGGGCCGTTTTACCCAATGATGCACCAAAAAACTCAGTTGATTTTTTCGTAACAGATGCACCCAATCATCTCCAGTTCACAAACTCTTGTTTGTGGTTTTTTGGCACTTTCATTTCCGACAGAACGGTGCGGCAAAACTCGCACGGTATGGCCGTTTTTTCCACTGATGCACCGTAAAACTCGCTGTTGAATTTTTCCCAACGGACACACCGAATCATCCCTGTTTGACCCATAACTCTTGTTTGATGGGTTTTTAAAACTTTCATTTCCGACAGAACGGTGTGGAAAAACTCACGCGGGAGGGCCGTTTTACCCACTGATGCACCAAAAAACTCGATGTTGAATTTTTCGCAACGGACGCACCCAATCATCCCCGTTTGACCAAAAACTCATGTATGGTGCGTTTTTGGCACTTTCATTTCCGACGGAACGGTGCAGAAAAACTCGCGCGGGAGGGCCATTTTACACATTAATGCACTGAAAAACTCGCAGTTGAATTTTTCGCAAAAGCACGCACCCAATCATCTACATTTCACCTAAAAGTCATGTTTGGTAGGGTTTTGGCAATTTCATTTCCGACGGAATGGTTCGGAAAAACTCGCGCGGGAGGGCCATTTTACCCACTGATGCACCAAAAAACTCGCAGTTGAATTTTTTGCAAACAGACGACCTCAATCATCTCCGTTTGGCCTAAAACTCTTGTTTGGTGGGTTTTTGGCACTATCATTTCCGACGAAACGGTGCGGCAAAACTCGCGCGGTAGGGCCATTTTACCCAAGGATGCACTGAATAACTCCGTTGAATTTTTTGCAATGACCGCACTCAATCATCTCCGGTTGACCAAAACTCATGTTTGTGGGTTTTTGGCACTTTCATTTCTGACGGAACGGTGCGACAAAACTCGTGAGGGAGGGCCGTTTTACCCAATGATGCACCGAAATACTCAGTTGAATTTTTTGCAACAGACGCACCCAATCATCTCCGGTTGTCCCAAAACTCTTGTTTGTGGGTTTTTTGCAGTTTCATTTCCGACGGAACGATGCGACAAAACTCGTGCGGGAGGGCCGTTTTACAAAATGATGCACCAAAAAACTCAGTTGATTTTTTCGCAACATACGCACGCAATCATCTCCGGTTGACCCAAAACTCTTGTTTGTGGGTTTTTGGCACTTTCATTTCCGACAGAACGGTGCGGCAAAACTCGTAGGGTATGGCCGTTTTTTCCACTGATGCACCGTAAAACTCGCTGTTGAATTTTTCCCAACGGACGCACCCAATCATCCCTGTTTGACCCATAACTCTTGTTTGGTGGGTTTTTGAAACTTTCATTTCTGACGGAACGGTGTGGAAAAACTCACGCGGGAGGGCCGTTTTACCCACTAATGCATCGAAAAACTCGATGTTGAATTTTTCGCAACGGACGCACCCAATCATCCCCGTTTGACCCAAAACTCATGTATGGTGAGTTTTTGGCACTTTCATATCCGACGGAATGGTGCAGAAAAACTCGCGCGGGACGGCCATTTTACACATTAATGCACTAAAAAACTCGCAGTTGAATTTTTTGCAAAAGGACGCACCCAATCATCTAGGTTTCACCTAAAACTCATGTTAGGTGGGGTTTTTGCAATTTCATTTCTGACGGAACGGTTCGGAAAAACTCACGCGGGAGGGCCATTTTACCCACTGATGCACCAAAAAACTCGCAGTTGAATTTTTTGCAAACACACGCACTCAATCATCTCCGTTTGGCCTAAAACTCTTGTTTGGTGGGTTTTTGGCGCTTTCATTTCCGATGAAACAGGGCGGCAAACTCGCGCGGTAGGGCCGTTTTACCCAAGGATGCACTGAATAACCCCGTTGAATTTTTTGCAATGACCGCACTCAATCATCTCCGGTTGACCAAAACTCATGTTTCTGGGTTTTTGGCACTTTCATTTCTGACGGAACGGTGCGACAAAACTAGTGCGGGAGGGCCGTTTTACTCAATGATGCACCAAAAAATTCAGTTGAATTTTTTGCAACAGACGCACCCAATCATCTCCGGTTGACCCAAAACTCTTGTTTGTGAGTTTTTTGCACTTTCATTTCCGATGGAACGATGCGACAAAACTCGTGCGGGAGGGCCGTTTTACCCAATGATGCACCAAAAAACTCAGTTGATTTTTTCGCAACAGACGCACCCAATCATCTCCAGTTGACCCAAAACTCTTGTTTGTGGGTTTTTGGCACTTTCATTTCCGACAGAACGGTGCGGCAAAACTCGCACGGTATGGCCATTTTTTCCACTGATGCACCGTAAAACTCGCTGTTGAATTTTTCCCAACGAACAAACCCAATCATCCCTATTTGACCCATAACTCTTGTTTGATGGGTTTTTCAAACTTTCATTTCCGACAGAACGGTGTGGAAAAACTCACGCGGGAGGGCCGTTTTACCCACTGATGCATCGAAAAACTCGATGTTGAATTTTTCGCAACGGACGCACCCAATCATCCCCGTTTGACCCAAAACTCATGTATGGTGCATTTTTGGTACTTTCATTTCCGACGGAACGGCGCAGAAAAACTCGCTCGGGAGGGCCATTTTACACATTAATGCACTGAAAAACTCGCAGTTGAATTTTTCGCAAAAGCACGCACCCAATCATCTACATTTCACCTAAAAGTCATGTTTGGTGGGGTTTTGGCAATTTCATTTCTGACGGAATGGTTCGGAAAAACTCGCGCGGGAGGGCCATTTTACCCACTGATGCACCAAAAAACTCGCAGTTGAATTTTTTGCAAACAGACGACCTCAATCATCTCCGTTTGGCCTAAAACTCTTGTTTGGTGGGTTTTTGGCACTTTCATTTCGGACAAAACGGTGCGGCAAAACTCGCGCGGTAGGGCCATTTTACCCAAGGATGCACTGAATAACTCCGTTGAATTTTTTGCAATGACCGCACTCAATCATCTCCGGTTGACCAAAACTCATGTTTGTGGGTTTTTGGCACTTTCATTTCTGACGGAACGGTGCGACAAAACTCGTGTGGGAGGGCCGTTTTACCCAATGATGCACCGAAATACTCAGTTGAATTTTTTGCAACAGACGCACCCAATCATCTCCGGTTGTCCCAAAACTCTTGTTTGTGGGTTTTTTGCAGTTTCATTTCCGACGGAACGATGCGACAAAACTCGTGTGGGAGTGCCGTTTTACAAAATGATGCACCAAAAAACTCAGTTGATTTTTTCGCAACATACGCACGCAATCATCTCCGGTTGACCCAAAACTCTTGTTTGTGGGTTTTTGGCACTTTCATTTCCGACAGAACGGTGCGGCAAAACTCGCAGGGTATGGCCGTTTTTTCCACAGATGCATCGTAAAACTCGCTGTTGAATTTTTCCGAACGGACGCACCCAATCATCCCTGTTTGACCCATAACTCTTGTTTGGTGGGTTTTTGAAACTTTCATTTCTGACGGAACGGTGTGGAAAAACTCACGCGGGAGGGCCGTTTTACCCACTGATGCACTCAAAAACTCGATGTTGAATTTTTCGCAACGGACGCACCCAATTATCCCCGTTTAACCCAAAACTCATGTATGGTGCGTTTTTGGCACTTTCATATCCGACGGAACGGTGCAGAAAAACTCGCGCGGGATGGCCATTATACACATTAATGCACTGAAAAACTCGCAGTTGAATTTTTTGCAAAAGGACGCACCCAATCATCTACGTTTCACCTAAAGCTCATGTTAGGTGGGGTTTTGGCAATTTCATTTCCGACGGAACGGTTCGGAAAAACTCACGCGGGAGGGCCATTTTACCCACTGATGCACCAATAAAGTCGCAATTGAATTTTTTGCAAACACACGCACTCAATCATCTCCGTTTGGCCTAAAGCTCTTGTTTGGTGGGTTTTTGGCACTTTCATTTCCGATGAAACGGTGCGGCAAACTCGCGCGGTAGGGCCGTTTTACCCAAGGATGCACTGAATAACTCCGTTGAATTTTTTGCAATGACCGCACTCAATCATCTCCGGTTGACCAAAACTCATGTTTGTGGGTTTTTGGCACTTTCATTTCTGACGGAACGGTGCGACAAAACTTGTGCGGGAGGGCCGTTTTACCCAATGATGCACCGAAAAACTTAGTTGAATTTTTTGCAACAGACGCACCCAATCATCTCCGGTTGACCCAAAACTCTTGTTTGTGGGTTTTTTGCACTTTCATTGCCGACGGAACGATGCGACAAAACTCGTGCGGGAGGGCCGTTTTACCCAATGATGCACCAAAAAACTCAGTTGATTTTTTCGCAACAGACGCACCCAATCATCTCCAGTTGAGCCAAAACTCTTGTTTGTGGGTTTTTGGCACTTTCATTTCCGACAGAATGGTGCGGCAAAACTCGCACGGTATGGCCGTTTTCTCCACTGATGCACCTTAAAACTCGCAGTTGAATTTTTCCCAACGGACAAACCCAATCATCCCAGTTTGACCCAGAACTCTTGTTTGATGGGTTTTTAAAACTTTCATTTCCGACAGAACGGTGTGGAAAAACTCACGCGGGAGGGCCGTTTTATCCACTGATGCACCGAAAAACTCGATGTTGAATTTTTCGCAACGGACGCACCCAATCATCCCCGTTTAACCCAAAACTCATGTATGGTGCATTTTTGGTACTTTCATTTCCGACGGAACGGTGCAGAAAAACTCGCTCGGGAGGGCCATTTTACACATTAATGCACTGAATAACTCGCAGTTGAATTTTTCGCAAAAGGACGCACCCAATCATCTACATTTCACCTAAAAGTCATGTTTGGTAGGGTTTTGGCAATTTCATTTCCGACGGAACGGTTCGGAAAAAGTCGCGCGGGAGGGCCATTTTACCCACTGATGCACCAAAAAACTCGCAGTTGAATTTTTTGCAAACAGACGCACTCAATCATCTCCGTTTGGCCTAAAACTCTTGTTTGGTGGGTTTTTGGCACTTTCATTTCAGACGAAACGGTGCGGCAAAACTCGCGCGGTAGGGCCATTTTACCCAAGGATGCACTGAATAACCCCGTTGAATTTTTTGCAATGACCGCACTCAATCATCTCCGGTTGACCAAAACTCATGTTTGTGGGTTTTTGGCACTTTCATTTCTGACGGAACGGTGCGACAAAACTCGTGCGGGAGGGCCGTTTTACCCAATGATGCACCGAAAAACTCAGTTGAATTTTTTGCAACAGATGCACCCAATCATCTCCGGTTGTCCCAAAACTCTTGTTTGTGGGTTTTTTGCAGTTTCATTTCCGACGGAACGATGCGACAAAACTCGTGCGGGAGGGCCGTTTTACCCAATGATGCACCAAAAAACTCAGTTGATTTTTTCGCAACATACGCACGCAATCATCTCCGGTTGACCCAAAACTTTTGTTTGTGGGTTTTTGGCACTTTCATTTCCGACAGAACGGTGCGGCAAAACTCGCACGGTATGGCCGTTTTTTCCACTGATGCACCGTAAAACTCGCTGTTGAATTTTTCCCAACGGACGCACCAAATCATCCCTGTTGGACCCATAACTCTTGTTTGGTGGGTTTTTGAAAATTTCATTTCCGACGGAACGGTGTGGAAAAACTCACGCGGGAGGGCCGTTTTACCCACTGATGCACTGAAAAACTCGATGTTGAATTTTTCGCAACGGACGCACCCAATTATCCCCGTTTAACCCAAAACTCATGTATGGTGCATTTTTGGCACTTTCATATCCGACGGAACGGTGCAGAAAAACTCACGCGGGACGGCCATTTTACACATTAATGCATTGAAAAACTCGCTGTTGAACTTTTTGCAAAAGGACGCACCCAATCATCTACGTTTCACCTAAAACTCATGTTAGGTGGGGTTTTGGCAATTTCATTTCCGACGGAACGGTTCGGAAAAACTCACGCGGGAGGGCCATTTTACCCACTGATGCACCAATAAAGTCGCAATTGAATTTTTTGCAAACACACGCACTCAATCATCTCCGTTTGGCCTAAAGCTCTTGTTTGGTGGGTTTTTGGCACTTTCATTTCTGATGAAACGGTGCGGCAAACTCGCGCGGTAGGGCCGTTTTACCCAAGGATGCACTGAATAACTCCGTTGAATTTTTTGCAATGACCGCACTCAATCATCTCCGGTTGACCAAAACTCATGTTTGTGGGTTTTTGGCACTTTCATTTCTGACGGAACGGTGCGACAAAACTTGTGCGGGAGGGCCGTTTTACCCAATGATGCAACGAAAAACTTAGTTGAATTTTTTGCAACAGACGCACCCAATCATCTCCGGTTGACCCAAAACTCTTGTTTGTGGGTTTTTTGCACTTTCATTGCCGACGGAACGATGCGACAAAACTCGTGCGGGAGGGCCGTTTTACCCAATGATGCACCAAAAAACTCAGTTGATTTTTTCGCAACAGACGCACCCAATCATCTCCAGTTGAGCCAAAACTCTTGTTTGTGGGTTTTTGGCACTTTCATTTCCGACAGAATGGTGCGGCAAAACTCGCACGGTATGGCCGTTTTTTCCACTGATGCACCTTAAAACTCGCAGTTGTATTTTTCCCAACGGACAAACCCAATCATCCCAGTTTGACCCAGAACTCTTGTTTGATGGGTTTTTAAAACTTTCATTTCCGACAGAACGGTGTGGAAAAACTCACGCGGGAGGGCCGTTTTATCCACTGATGCACCGAAAAACTCGATGTTGAATTTTTCGCAACGGACACACCCAATCATCCCCGTTTAACCCAAAACTCATGTATGGTGCGTTTTTGGTACTTTCATTTCCGACGGAACGGTGCAGAAAAACTCGCTCGGGAGGGCCATTTTACACATTAATGCACTGAATAACTCGCAGTTGAATTTTTCGCAAAAGGACGCACCCAATCATCTACATTTCACCTAAAAGTCATGTTTGGTAGGGTTTTGGCAATTTCATTTCCGACGGAACGGTTCGGAAAAAGTCGCGCGGGAGGGCCATTTTACCCACTGATGCACCAAAAATCTCGCAGTTGAATTTTTTGCAAATAGACGCACTCAATCATCTCCGTTTGGCCTAAAACTCTTGTTTGGTGGGTTTTTGGCACTTTCATTTCGGACGAAACGGTGCGGCAAAACTCGCGCGGTAGGGCCATTTTACCCAAGGATGCACTGAATAACCCCGTTGAATTTTTTGCAATGACCGCACTCAATCATCTCCGGTTGACCAAAACTCATGTTTGTGGGTTTTTGGCACTTTCATTTCTGACGGAACGGTGCGACAAAACTCGTGCGGGAGGGCCGTTTTACCCAATGATGCACCGAAAAACTCAGTTGAATTTTTTGCAACAGACGCACCCAATCATCTCCGGTTGTCCCAAAACTCTTGTTTGTGGGTTTTTTGCAGTTTCATTTCCGATGGAACGATGCGACAAAACTCGTGCGGGAGGGCCGTTTTACCCAATGATGCACCAAAAAACTCAGTTGATTTTTTCGCAACATACGCACGCAATCATCTCCGGTTGACCCAAAACTCTTGTTTGTGGGTTTTTGGCACTTTCATTTCCGACAGAACGGTGCGGCAAAACTCGCACGGTATGGCCGTTTTTTCCACTGATGCACCGTAAAACTCGCTGTTGAATTTTTCCCAACGGACGCACCAAATCATCCCTGTTGGACCCATAACTCTTGTTTGGTGGGTTTTTGAAAATTTCATTTCTGACGGAACGGTGTGGAAAAACTCACGCGGGAGGGCCGTTTTACCCACTGATGCACTCAAAAACTCGATGTTGAATTTTTCGCAACGGACGCACCCAATTATCCCCGTTTAACCCAAAACTCATGTATGGTGCGTTTTTGGCACTTTCATATCCGACGGAACGGTGCAGAAAAACTCACGCGGGACGGCCATTTTACACATTAATGCATTGAAAAACTCGCTGTTGAATTTTTTGCAAAAGGACGCACCCAATCATCTACGTTTCACCTAAAACTCATGTTAGGTGGGGTTTTGGCAATTTCATTTCCGACGGAACGGTTCGGAAAAACTCACGCGGGAGGGCCATTTTACCCACTGATGCACCAATAAAGTCGAAATTGAATTTTTTGCAAACACACGCACTCAATCATCTCCGTTTGGCCTAAAGCTCTTGTTTGGTGGGTTTTTGGCACTTCCATTTCCGATGAAACGGTGCGGCAAACTCGCGCGGTAGGGCCGTTTTACCCAAGGATGCACTGAATAACTCCGTTGAATTTTTTGCAATGACCGCACTCAATCATCTCCGGTTGACCAAAACTCATGTTTGTGGGTTTTTGGCACTTTCATTTCTGACGGAACGGTGCGACAAAGCTTGTGCAGGAGGGCCGTTTTACCCAATGATGCACCGAAAAACTTAGTTGAATTTTTTGCAACAGACGCACCCAATCATCTCCGGTTGACCCAAAACTCTTGTTTGTGGGTTTTTTGCACTTTCATTGCCGATGGAACGATGCGACAAAACTCGTGCGGGAGGGCCGTTTTACCCAATGATGCACCAAAAAACTCAGTTGATTTTTTCGCAACAGACGCACCCAATCATCTCCAGTTGAGCCAAAACTCTTGTTTGTGGGTTTTTGGCACTTTCATTTCCGACAGAATGGTGCGGCAAAACTCGCACGGTATGGCCGTTTTTTCCACTGATGCACCTTAAAACTCGCAGTTGAATTTTTCCCAACGGACAAACCCAATCATCCCAGTTTGACCCAGAACTCTTGTTTGATGGGTTTTTAAAACTTTCATTTCCAACAGAACGGTGTGGAAAAACTCACGCGGGAGGGCCGTTTTATCCACTGATGCACCGAAAAACTCGATGTTGAATTTTTCGCAACGGACGCACCCAATCATCCCCGTTTAACCCAAAACTCATGTATGGTGCATTTTTGGTACTTTCATTTCCGACGGAACGGTGCACAAAAACTCGCTCGGGAGGGCCATTTTACACATTAATGCACTGAATAACTCGCAGTTGAATTTTTCGCAAAAGGACGCACCCAATCATCTACATTTCACCTAAAAGTCATGTTTGGTAGGGTTTTGGCAATTTCATTTCCGACGGAACGGTTCGGAAAAAGTCGCGCGGGAGGGCCATTTTACCCACTGATGCACCAAAAAACTCGCAGTTGAATTTTTTGCAAACAGACGCACTCAATCATCTCCGTTTGGCCTAAAACTCTTGTTTGGTGGGTTTTTGGCACTTTCATTTCGGACGAAACGGTGCGGCAAAACTCGCGCGGTAGGGCCATTTTACCCAAGGATGCACTGAATAACCCCGTTGAATTTTTTGCAATGACCGCACTCAATCATCTCCGGTTGACCAAAACTCATGTTTGTGGGTTTTTGGCACTTTCATTTCTGACGGAACGGTGCGACAAAACTCGTGCGGGAGGGCCGTTTTACCCAATGATGCACCGAAAAACTCAGTTGAATTTTTTGCAACAGACGCACCCAATCATCTCCGGTTGTCCCAAAACTCTTGTTTGTGGGTTTTTTGCAGTTTCATTTCCGACGGAACGATGCGACAAAACTCGTGCGGGAGGGCCGTTTTACCCAATGATGCACCAAAAAACTCAGTTGATTTTTTCGCAACATACGCACGCAATCATCTCCGGTTGACCCAAAACTTTTGTTTGTGGGTTTTTGGCACATTCATTTCCGACAGAACGGTGTGGCAAAACTCGCACGGTATGGCCGTTTTTTCCACTGATGCACCGTAAAACTCGCTGTTGAATTTTTCCCAACGGACGCACCAAATCATCCCTGTTGGACCCATAACTCTTGTTTGGTGGGTTTTTGAAAATTTCATTTCCGACGGAACGGTGTGGAAAAACTCACGCGGGAGGGCCGTTTTACCCACTGATGCACTGAAAAACTCGATGTTGAATTTTTCGCAACGGACGCACCCAATTATCCCCGTTTAACCCAAAACTCATGTATGGTGCGTTTTTGGCACTTTCATATCCGACGGAACGGTGCAGAAAAACTCACGCGGGACGGCCATTTTACACATTAATGCATTGAAAAACTCGCTGTTGAATTTTTTGCAAAAGGACGCACCCAATCATCTACGTTTCACCTAAAACCCATGTTAGGTGGGGTTTTGGCAATTTCATTTCCGACGGAACGGTTCGGAAAAACTCACGCGGGAGGGCCATTTTACCCACTGATGCACCAATAAAGTCGCAATTGAATTTTTTGCAAACACACGCACTCAATCATCTCCGTTTGGCCTAAAGCTCTTGTTTGGTGGGTTTTTGGCACTTTCATTTCCGATGAAACGGTGCGGCAAACTCACGCGGTAGGGCCGTTTTACCCAAGGATGCACTGAATAACTCCGTTGAATTTTTTGCAATGACCGCACTCAATCATCTCCGGTTGACCAAAACTCATGTTTGTGGGTTTTTGGCACTTTCATTTCTGACGGAACGGTGCGACAAAACTTGTGCGGGAGGGCCGTTTTACCCAATGATGCACCGAAAAACTTAGTTGAATTTTTTGCAACAGACGCACCCAATCATCTCCGGTTGACCCAAAACTCTTGTTTGTGGGTTTTTTGCACTTTCATTGCCGACGGAACGATGCGACAAAACTCGTGCGGGAGGGCCGTTTTACCCAATGATGCACCAAAAAACTCAGTTGATTTTTTCGCAACAGACGCACCCAATCATCTCCAGTTGAGCCAAAACTCTTGTTTGTGGGTTTTTGGCACTTTCATTTCCGACAGAATGGTGCGGCAAAACTCGCACGGTATGGCCGTTTTTTCCACTGATGCACCTTAAAACTCGCAGTTGTATTTTTCCCAACGGACAAACCCAATCATCCCAGTTGGACCCAGAACTCTTGTTTGATGGGTTTTTAAAACTTTCATTTCCGACAGAACGGTGTGGAAAAACTCACGCGGGAGGGCCGTTTTATCCACTGATGCACCGAAAAACTCAATGTTGAATTTTTCGCAACGGACGCACCCAATCATCCCCGTTTAACCCAAAACTCATGTATGGTGCATTTTTCATTTCCGACGGAACGGTGCAGAAAAACTCGCTCGGGAGGGCCATTTTACACATTAATGCACTGAATAACTCGCAGTTGAATTTTTCGCAAAAGGACGCACCCAATCATCTACATTCACCTAAAAGTCCTGTTTGGTAGGGTTTTGGCAATTTCATTTCCGACGGAACGGTTCGGAAAAAGTCGCGCGGGAGGGCCATTTTACCCACTGATGCACCAAAAAACTCGCAGTTGAATTTTTTGCAAACAGACGCACTCAATCATCTCCGTTTGGCCTAAAACTCTTGTTTGGTGGGTTTTTGGCACTTTCATTTCGGACAAAACGGTGCGGCAAAACTCGCGCAGTAGGGCCATTTTACCCAAGGATGCACTGAATAACCCCGTTGAATTTTTTGCAATGACCGCACTCAATCATCTCCGGTTGACCAAAACTCATGTTTGTGGGTTTTTGGCACTTTCATTTCTGACGGAACGGTGCGACAAAACTCGTGCGGGAGGGCCGTTTTACCCAATGATGCACCGAAAAACTCAGTTGAATTTTTTGCAACAGACGCACCCAATCATCTCCGGTTGTCCCAAAACTCTTGTTTGTGGGTTTTTTGCAGTTTCATTTCCGACGGAACGATGCGACAAAACTCGTGCGGGAGGGCCGTTTTACCCAATGATGCACCAAAAAACTCAGTTGATTTTTTCACAACATACGCACGCAATCATCTCCGGTTGACCCAAAACTTTTGTTTGTGGGTTTTTGGCACTTTCATTTCCGACAGAACGGTGCGGCAAAACTCGCACGGTATGGCCGTTTTTTCCACTGATGCACCGTAAAACTCGCTGTTGAATTTTTCCCAACGGACGCACCAAATCATCCCTGTTGGACCCATAACTCTTGTTTGGTGGGTTTTTGAAAATTTCATTTCCGACGGAACGGTGTGGAAAAACTCACGCGGGAGGGCCGTTTTACCCACTGATGCACTGAAAAACTCGATGTTGAATTTTTCGCAACGGACGCACCCAATTATCCCCGTTTAACCCAAAACTCATGTATGGTGCGTTTTTGGCACTTTCATATCCGACGGAACGGTGCAGAAAAACTCACGCGGGACGGCCATTTTACACATTAATGCATTGAAAAACTCGCTGTTGAATTTTTTGCAAAAGGACGCACCCAATCATCTACGTTTCACCTAAAACTCATGTTAGGTGGGGTTTTGGCAATTTCATTTCCGACGGAACGGTTCAGAAAAACTCACGCGGGAGGGCCATTTTACCCACTGATGCACCAATAAAGTCGCAATTGAATTTTTTGCAAACACACGCACTCAATCATCTCCGTTTGGCCTAAAGCTCTTGTTTGGTGGGTTTTTGGCACTTTCATTTCCGATGAAACGGTGCGGCAAACTCGCGCGGTAGGGCCGTTTTACCCAAGGATGCACTGAATAACTCCGTTGAATTTTTTGCAATGACCGCACTCAATCATCTCCGGTTGACCAAAACTCATGTTTGTGGGTTTTTGGCACTTTCATTTCTGACGGAACGGTGCGACAAAACTTGTGCAGGAGGGCCGTTTTACCCAATGATGCACCGAAAAACTTGGTTGAATTTTTTGCAACAGACGCACCCAATCATCTCCGATTGACCCAAAACTCTTGTTTGTGGGTTTTTTGCACTTTCATTGCCGACGGAACGATGCGACAAAACTCGTGCGGGAGGGCCGTTTTACCCAATGATGCACCAAAAAACTCAGTTGATTTTTTCGCAACAGACGCACCCGATCATCTCCAGTTGAGCCAAAACTCTTGTTTGTGGGTTTTTGGCACTTTCATTTCCGACAGAATGGTGCGGCAAAACTCGCACGGTATGGCCGTTTTTTCCACTGATGCACCTTAAAACTCGCAGTTGAATTTTTCCCAACGGACAAACCCAATCATCCCAGTTTGACCCAGAACTCTTGTTTGATGGGTTTTTAAAACTTTCATTTCCGACAGAACGGTGTGGAAAAACTCACGCGGGAGGGCCGTTTTATCCACTGATGCACCGAAAAACTCGATGTTGAATTTTTCGCAACGGACGCACCCAATCATCCCCGTTTAACCCAAAACTCATGTATGGTGCGTTTTTGGTACTTTCATTTCCGACGGAACGGTGCACAAAAACTCGCTCGGGAGGGCCATTTTACACATTAATGCACTGAATAACTCGCAGTTGAATTTTTCGCAAAAGGACGCACCCAATCATCTACATTTCACCTAAAAGTCATGTTTGGTAGGGTTTTGGCAATTTCATTTCCGACGGAACGGTTCGGAAAAAGTCGCGCGGGAGGGCCATTTTACCCACTGATGCACCAAAAAACTCGCAGTTGAATTTTTTGCAAACAGACGCACTCAATCATCTCCGTTTGGCCTAAAACTCTTGTTTGGTGGGTTTTTGGCACTTTCATTTCGGACGAAACGGTGCGGCAAAACTCGCGCGGTAGGGCCATTTTACCCAAGGATGCACTGAATAACCCCGTTGAATTTTTTGCAATGACCGCACTCAATCATCTCCGGTTGACCAAAACTCATGTTTGTGGGTTTTTGGCACTTTCATTTCTGACGGAACGGTGCGACAAAACTCGTGCGGGAGGGCCGTTTTACCCAATGATGCACCGAAAAACTCAGTTGAATTTTTTGCAACAGACGCACCCAATCATCTCCGGTTGTCCCAAAACTCTTGTTTGTGGGTTTTTTGAAGTTTCATTTCCGACGGAACGATGCGACAAAACTCGTGCGGGAGGGCCGTTTTTACCCAATGATGCACCAAAAAACTCAGTTGATTTTTTCGCAACATACGCACGCAATCATCTCTGGTTGACCCAAAACTCTTGTTTGTGGGTTTTTGGCACTTTCATTTCCGACAGAACGGTGCGGCAAAACTCGCACGGTATGGCCATTTTTTCCACTGATGCACCGTAAAACTCGCTGTTGAATTTTTCCCAACGGACGCACCCAATCATCCCTGTTTGACCCATAACTCTTGTTTGGTGGGTTTTTGAAACTTTCATTTCCGACGGAACGGTGTGGAAAAACTCACGTGGGACGGCCGTTTTACCCACTGATGCACCGAAAAACTCGATGTTGAATTTTTCGCAACGGACGCACCCAATTATCCCCGTTTGACCCAAAACTCATGTATGGTGCATTTTTGGCACTTTCATATCTGACGGAACGGTGCTGAAAAACTCGCGCGGGAGGGCCATTTTACACATTAATGCACTGAAAAACTCGCAGTTGAATTTTTCGCAAAAGGACGCACCGAATCATCTACGTTTCACCTAAAACTCATGTTTGGTGGGTGTTGACGGTCCTTAAACACCTGTTTTACCATCAACATTTGACCCTAAAGTCCACCAAAAAGGCATGAAATGTAGTCAAATAGGTTTCAAACTAACCAAATTCCACATGTCCATAGAATTCTATTTGAATGCAGGATTTGAACCAAATTTTGACATATGGACTCACCAGGAGACAAGCCCACTTAGCAGGGCCCAAATGGGCCTAAGAGGGGTGGCACCCGCCACCCCTAGGTGGTGCCCGCCAGCTCTAAGTGGCGCCCGCCACTTGGGTTGGCCCAAGTTCCACCCCTGCCACGTCACCGATCCGTGTGACCTCCCCAGGGCCAAATCTTGGCCCTTGGTCACTAGGCCAGTGGCATCGGACGGCTCAGGATGAAGTGGCGTGGATCAAGGCTGTATGTCGGTTGCTAGGACATGCAACCGACCTCCAAACCGCCCTGGACAACCACCTGGATGCCGTTGAAGCCAAGGCGGTGCATCCAACGGTGAGGGTGGTGGCGGCCGCCACCTAGGGCTGGCGCCCGCCACTAGGGTTAGCCCTAGGTCAGCTGGCTGCCCCTTATAAGTACCCCCCTCACTCATTTGGGCTATAAATACCCCCCTGGAGGCACCTCTTCATTGGTACCAAAACACCATCCCTCATATCCCACACTTCCAAGAGAAGCAAGTGAGAGTTAGGTTAGAAGCTTAGAGAGCTTAGGCAAGTAGGTAGCTAGTAGAGCAAGGCATCTTCGCCCTCATGGTAGCGCTGCTCAAGGCTTAGCTCAAGAGTAGAGGCGTGCGAGTGATCGGTCCTGGAGCTGGGAAGAGTCTTCCTTCATCTCCAGTTCAGGTTTTGCTCTTGTTACTCAAGCATTTACTATATTCTAGTTCATCATTTCAAGTATTACTTTATTCTACTTATCAGTATTGAGTGGTATACTTGATTGATTGCTTGAGTGCCTAGCTATCCTACAGTTCAATTCACATAGCCATAGTAGTTAATCTCTAGTGAGCTTAGTGTTTGATCTTTGCCAATAGGTTGCTTAGTTAGTTTAGTGTTTATCTTATTAAGTCAAGTATTTGCTCTGACGTCCGCAAGGGTGTCTCTATTCAAAGCTAGGGTAGAGATAGTTAGAATGTAGTTAAGCGTGGTGCTTAGTTATAGACTTACCTTCAGATATGGCTGGACCCCCGGATAGCTGTGGTAGCAAGCAGGTGGTGACAGCCCTATACGCCTTGAATTCCACCACGTAGTTGGCCCAGTTTAACAGTAAGGCTCGTTGTGCTAGCGTTCAACCTAAGTAAGTGGTAAAGGCTAATACACCTCGATACTTGACAAGATAGGAATAAAACTTTACTCAACTTAGTTGCTTTATTGTCTTTTGCCTGCCTTGCTTCGTAACATCTCTTGCTTCATAGTTATCTTGCTTTGTAGTTATCTAGGAGTAGTTAGTAGTTAGTTATCTTAGTTACCCATAGTTACCCTTTATCTACCTATCCATCCACCTTACCTTAGCCATCCACTTCATCCTTACCTAGCCATCCATATATTCTTTCTAGCCTTTCATCTTCCCTTCTCCCCTTTTCCTTTTTCTTATTTCTTCGACTCTCATCCCCTCCTTGACTCAACTCATTCACCACCCTAGCCTTCCCTTGGGATCAAATAAATCGACACCTGGTACTCCCAGGCGAAGTGCTACTATGATAGTTCTGTGCGCTTGCAGAATCTCCTCCCGGTAGATTGCATTCTCTCTAGCTAGCTCCTACTAGTGTCGGGACTGACAACCCCGCCTGGCATTAGTAGATAGCTACTTTAGCTACCCTATCCTAGGTGAAGCTAAGAACTACCAACAAGCATTTCTGGCGCCGTTGCCGGGGAAGGCAATCGGTGTATCGATTGAGTCCGTGTCGAATTTATCTTCACTTAAGCTCCCACTTAGCGAATCCCGTCTTACCCCATTCTTTCTTTCCTTAACTCTTCTTATCTTTTTCCTTCATCTTCTTCAACTTCTTTCTTTCTTAACTCGTTCTATCTTCATGATGGCCAACAAAGCCATTAGAGAATTTTCTGCTCCTTCTGCCGCTAATATAGCGATAGGACCAGACGTGATCGATGCCAACCTCAATTTTGAGTTGAAACCGGCTCTGATCACGATGGTCCAAGCTAGCCCGTTCTGTGGCAAAGCTCATGAGGATGCCAATGCTCACCTCCAACAATTCTTGGAGATTTGCGGCACCTTCACCATTAAGGGGATAACCCAAGAAGCCATCCGTCTTCGTCTCTTTCCTTTCTCTTTGCTAGGAAAAGCGAAGCAATGGTTCTATACCGATCGCAACGCTGTAGACACATGGCACAAGTGTTCCAATGCTTTTCTCGCTAAATTCTTTCCGATGGGCAAGACGAACGCTCTTCGCAACAAAATCTCCAGCTTTATGCAACAAGCCGAGGAATCTATTCCCGAGGCTTGGGAGAGGTTGCAAGAGTATGTCGCTGCTTGTCCGCACCATGGTATGGAGGACTGGCTATTCTAGAACTTCTACCATGGCCTAACCCAATCTCTAGAAGCCATTTGGTTGCAGCCGCCGGCGGTGCATTCTTTTCTCTGAATGTTGCAGATGCTAAGGCTCTCATAGAGAAGATGGTGTCGAACCAAGGATGGAATGACGAGAGACTGCAGCCCCGTAAGCGAGGTATGCATTCCCTTAAGGAAGCCGACATGATCGTGGCCAAGATGGACCTGCTGGCAAAGAAGCTGGACAGCTTTGAGAAGATGAACCAACAAGAGAGTGTCTAATCTCTGGAATCCTAAATGACTTGTGAATTCTTTGGAGAAACCGGACATTCTGGGAGCCACTGCCCCAAGATACATGAAGATTTGAACTTCATCAACAATAGTAACGGTTTCCGTCAACAGAATCAAGGATGGAATCAGCACTCCAATTCTCAAGGTAACAATTCATTCCCCCGCTCTAATTTTCATAATTCTGATAGTCTCTCATTCTTGAAAAATTTAGTTTACTCACAAGGTAAAACTACTGATTTCTTGAAAGAAAGATTAATGGCGAATGATAAAATTCTTGAGAATATAAATGCTAAATTGGAAGATTTCTCATCTGCTCTGAAAAATCAACTTAGCTTTAATAAGATGTTAGAAACCCAATTAGCTCAACTTGCTGCTATCATATCATCTTTTGAATCTGGCAAAATTCCTGCAAAACCTGACATGGAAAATGCTAATATGGTTGAAATAAAATATTTCAACTATTATGAAGATCAAACCATGACTGTTAAAAAGGGTGATCCTGGTAGTCCCATAATTAGATGTTCAATCTTTGTTGAAGTCTTTAAAAATGCCATGTGTGATTTAGGATCGAGTGTGAACATTCTATCTAAAGATTTCTATGAAAACTCGTTCTTTCCACCCATGTCATCCACATCTGGCTATGTTGTGCTAGCTGGTCAATCCACTTGCTATGTAGAAGGAATAGTTAATGATTTACCTGTTCATATTAGAGGCTCCTATGTTCGTGCTGATTTGATAATACTAGATATGGGAAATAGGAAAGATGTGCCTCTATTCTTAGGTAGACCCTTCTTGAATACTGTAATGCTTGCATATATGTGGGAAGTGGTAAAATTCAAATGACATTAGGAGGGAGGAAGGAAATATTCTCTTTCTCCTGAGGTCCCGCATATGCCGCTAACATGCAGGTAGCAAAGCCCGTTCATACCAAGAAGAGGCGCCCAGGAACAAGGTGGAACAGAAAGAAAGAACCACCTCCTCCTAAGTTGTGTGATTCACATAACAAAGGAGAGGTGCCAAAAGAAGAAGAACCAGATGGAGTACTAAGAGAAAAAGTGCCCCAGGAAGAAGATCCACCCGATAAGGATGAAACTCCATTGACCTAAGGTATGGTTTTACTTTTAATTTCCCTTCAACTTTCCCTTTTTCGAATAAATAACATATGTCATGCATGTAACTAAAAAAATAAAATCAGTTATCATTAGTTATATGCATAGGTATATGTTAACTTAGTTAGAATAATAAAATATCATAATAGGATAGTTTCCCTTTTTCACAACATTAGATAGTTTCCCTTTTAATAAAATGAGAACAAGAGCTCCGACTGAGAAGAAGAAGATCTTTCACCAAGCAAGAAGCCAGGTTGGGGGGGACTCCCGCTCCAATAAGGTATGTCTCAAGCCTACACTTTACATTCAGTTCTTAAATTCTATATCTTTTGAATGTCACATGCTTGCCTAAATAACCACTCCATGAATAAAATTGATAAAATCTGCTTAAACAAGTTGAAACCTGAATAAGATTTGAAATATGTCATGCAAATGCTATTTTTATGGTTTGATTAACTGGTCTTATCTAGGTTGTAGCTTTTGTGGGTTGCACATGCTTAAACTGAAATCATGCTTAGTAAAAAAAGTTAGTAAGAAATGGAGTAATTCTTTAAACTTGCTAAGGTGAAATTTGGACCTAATCTGGAGGATTTCTTTTAAAAATTATGAAAACCTTGTTAAAAGTTCCTCCTAGATTTTATCCCATCCCACCACCAGCCAAATATTTGTTAGTCATTAGTCAAAACCACAAAGAGCTTTGTTTGTGTTGAGCCTTGTTAGACCTCATAGATCTTAGTAGAGAAGCTTATCATATCTTTTGAATCAAGATTCACGTACACCCACCATAATTTGCCTACTTTCCACTTTGGAAGTTTCCAACCACCAAATAAATTGCTTATTCTCTACACCGGAGATATGCAATACCCTGCCAAACATCCCATTGCTAGCCTTATGCTTATTCCTACACTGGGAATAAGCATTTCTCCCTCTTCCCCTTTTTCATTTCAAAAATCCTTTCCTATAGATGTCTGGGGAAGTCTAGAGCTAAACAAAAGAAAGAGAGAGAGAGAGAGAAAAATGAGCAAAGTAGCTCAAGAAAGGACTATGTCCTGAAAAAAAAAGTGAGCAAAGTAGCTCAAAAGAGAACTATGTCCTAAGAAAATGTGAGGACACATCTTTTGTCTACTCACTTTGTATCCAAAAAAAAGAGAGAGAATTATCATTAGCTCTAGACCCCAGAAATTAACAAGGAAGGATTATGAAATATCTCTCTATACGCTTCCACATAACCACACATGCATATCTTGATCAATTTTTATGATTTGCTGCTCCTTATGATCTGAGTGTCTAGCTTAGTAATAAACATCAGGCAATTTGCTCATGGTTCTTAGCCCACCTATAACTCCACATATCATTCTTTAGAAATAGGAGAGGCTACATTTTGGCCTAACTGAGGATTTAAACACCATTGAGTGATTGAGTGAATCTTGGAGGACTTAAGCAAGTTGTTATCTTTTGAAAACCTTGAAAAAACCTCGAGACAGAATCCTAGTCAAACCTAAGCAAGATAAAAGTTTCCTATCTACTACTTTATTTCACTCTTGCATGTTTGAAGTGAAAAGCTATATGCCCCACATTGCTATGATTAATGATATATGCTAAGTTATTTCTCACTATACAATATGCACTTGCAGACATCTTAAGTTGCTATCCATTTCATGCTCAATGCTTAAACCGCATTGTTGCTCGAGGACGAGCAACAGGTTAGCTTGGGGGAGCTTGTTGACGCTCCTTAAACACCTGTTTTACCATCAACATTCGACCCTAAAGTCCACCAAAAAGGCATGAAATGTAGTCAAATAGGTTTCAAACTAACCAAATTCCACATGTCCATAGAATTCTATTTGAATGCAGGATTTGAACCAAATTTGGACATATGGACCCACCAGGAGACAAACCCACTCAGCAGGGCCCATATGGGCCTAAGAGGGGTGGCGCCCGCCACCCCTAGGTGGCGCCCGCCAGCTCTATGTGGCGCCCGCCACTTGGGTTGGCCCAAGATCCACCTCTGCCACGTCACCGATCCGTGTGACCTGCCCAGGGCCAAATCTTGGCCCTTGGTCACTAGGTCAGTGGCATCGGACGGCTCAGGATGAAGTGGCGTGGATCAAGGTTGAATGTCGGTTGCGAGGACATGCAACCGACCTCTAAACCGCCCTAGACAACCACCTGGATGACGTTGAAGCCAAGGCGGTGCATCCAACGGTGAGGGAGGTGGCGGCCGCCACCTATGGCTGGCGCCCGCCACTAGGGTTAGCCCTAGGTCGGCTGGCTGCCGCCTATAAGTACCCCCCTCACTCATTTGGGCTATTAATACCCCCCTGGAGGCACCTCTTCATTGGAACCAAAACTCCATCCCTCATATCCCACACTTCCAAGAGAAGCAAAGAAAGAGAAGCAAGTGAGAGTTAGGTTAGAAGCTTAGAGAGCTTAGGCAAGTAGGTAGCTAGTAGAGCAAGGCCTCTTTGCCCTCGCGGTAGCGCTGCTCAAGGCTTAGCTCAAGAGTAGAGGCGTGCGAGTGATCGGTCCTGGAGCTGGGAAGAGTCTTCCTTCATCTCCAGTTCAGGTTTTGCTCTTGTTACTCAAGCATTTACTATATTCTAGTTCATCATTTCAAGTATTACTTTATTCTACTTATCAGTATTGAGTGGTATACTTGATTGATTGCTTGAGTGCCTAGCTATCCTATAGTTCAATTTACTTAGCCATAGTAGTTAATCTCTAGTGAGCTTAGTGTTTGATCTTTGCCAATAGGTTGCTTAGTTAGTTTAGTGTTTATCTTATTAAGTCAAGTATTTGCTCTGACGTCCGCAAGGGTGTCTCTATTCAAAGCTAGGGTAGAGATAGTTAGAATGTAGTTAAGCGTGGTGCTTAGTTATAGACTTACCTTCAGATACGGCTGGACCCCCGGATAGCTGTGGTAGCAAGCAGGTGGTGACAGCCCTGTGCGCCTTGAATTCCACCACGTAGTTGGCCCAGTTTAACACTAAGGCTCGTTGTGCTTGCATTCAAGCTAAGTAAGTGGTAAAGGCTAGTATGCCTCGATACTTGACAAGATAGGAATAAAACTTTACTCAACTTAGTTGCTTTATTGTCTTTTGCCTGCCTTGCTTCGTAACATCTCTTGCTTCATAGTTATCTTGTTGTGTAGTTATCTAGGAGTAGTTAGTAGTTAGTACTTAGTTATCTTAGTTACCCATAGTTACCCTTTATCTACCTAGCCATCCACCTTACCTTAGCCATCCACTTCATCCTTACCTAGCCATCCATATATTCTTTCTAGCCTTTCATCTTCCCTTCTCCCCTTTTCCTTTTTCTTATTTCTTCGACTCTCATCCCCTCCTTGACTCAACTCATTCACCACCCTAGCCTCCCTTGGGATCAAATAAATCGACACCTGGTACTCCCAGGCGAAGTCCTACTATGATAGTTCTGTGCGCTTGCAGAATCTCCTCCCGGTAGATTGCATTCTCTCTAGCTAGCTCCTACTAGTGTCGGGACTGACAACCCCGCTTGGCATTAGTAGATAGCTACTTTAGCTACCCTATCCTAGGTGAAGCTAAGAACTACCAACAGTGGGGTTTGGGCAATTTCATTTCCGACGGAACGGTTCAGAAAAAACTCGCGCAGGAGGGCCATTTTACCCACTGATGCACCCAAAAACTCGCAGTTGAATTTTTTGCAAACACACGCACTCAATCATCTCCGTTTGGCCTAAAACTCTTGTTTTGTGGGTTTTTGGCACTTTCATTTCCGACGAAACGGTGCGGCAAAACTCGTGTGGTAGGGCCATTTTTGTGACAGAACCGACCAATTTATAACAGCACAAGTGCGAAAACCTCTACCGGGGCAGCTGAATTAGCACACTTGAGCCCATATAAACCTGGTAGTCCATGAAATCCCGAGGGATTTCATACTTTTCAATATCTTAGCCAAGATCGCATGGCCAAGCAAATACAATCATGTCCACAGAGCTTTTGCAGCGGAAATATATTTACAATAGAGTTCACAAATAATAATACAAGTTGGAAATACTTTGAAACAATATAGCTTTGAAATGAATATGATAACATAAGTTGAAATACTTTGCTAGCTTGAGTAACATCCTCCAACAACAGCATAAAGAGAAGAAGTAGGGAACTGTCGAGCCCACCGGCACTGGCCATCACCTTTCGGCGGACCTAACCTTCACCTGCAACAAGGTGGGATAAACCCTGAGTACTCGAATGTACTCAGCTAGACTTACCCGTCTGAAACCAAAAATAAAGTGACACCAAGGAGTATGCAGGGTTGATATAAACAGTGGAGCTGGCTAACTTTATTTGCAAAAGGAGCTTGAGATAAAGAGTACATTATTTTATTATATGAGCAGTCATCTTTTATCCTATTCCTTAACTCTAGGTTTTGCACCTGTACTAGAGCACTCACTTGAATCTAGCAAACAAATACATAATACCATAGTAGGTTTGCTTTATCAATATTTTAGTTGAACCATCAATGTCACATGGAGTTGTATCGTGGTGAAGCTCGCCATAGTTTCCCACTAACCGGGGGAGACGGCGACTCCAATCGAATTCCAAACCAGCTGGTGAAAGACCTTTAATACCAGCCCACACTTTCCCCGTCGGGTCCATGCATTGGGTAACCGCTCGATGTTTGTTCGTGTTGGTAATCGTCGTGGTTCAAGCACGGACCGCCCAATTGGAACCTGGCGATGGCCTCCCGCGGCAGATCGCATTTCCATACTAGAGGGCGCGACTCGGGTTGATTCCGGCCCGAACAGCTTCTAACCAGCTTCGGGGTCGATGATTACAGCACCGACATATCCCTAAGTAAAAGGGCGCATTCAAAAATGAACGAGGGCCAACATCGATACAAACCTACACAATCCAACGGACGGACTGCCCCAAGTTTCCAAACTTGTGCTTTGCCTTCCAGTTGACCGTATTTCATTACTACTCAGGTTCTTTTCCACGATAGCAAAATATAGCCAACCGTGATCCAGTAAATACCCACCAGGGGTATTACGGAAACATCCTTAACTATTACTTTTATTAAGCAACTAGGCAATTCTACATTATAAATGAGGAACAGGATAACAAGGCATGTATAAACAATATTCAAGGAAGGGTAATGCAGCAGGTAGGATTCAATCAACTCCTATACCTAATGCATCACAATATAAAATACTCAAGTAAATTAATTATAAAAACTAGGAGACGTAAGGATGCTCCGGGGCTTGCCTGGGAATCAACACATAGGTTAGTGTTTGTTAGATGATACTCGCTTGGCGAGCATCTCCGCTGTAGCACTTCCTTAACTCCGTATCTTCGGGATAATCCACCAAACATCGTCTTCGGGTTTAACCTCGTCATCACGTCCTTCATGATATATCTACCATTACCTAAATGAGATGTGCAATGCAAGCAAATGAATGCAAGGGAAACACTTACGAAGCAAACATGTGCACATATATAAGCATTTCTAATTACTTCACATAAGCAAGCAGGATAACTATTGAAAGAACACATAGCTCTAACTCACAACTGTAACACCTCTGGTGATTAATTTGTAATTAACCTGACATGTCATCATCTTAAGTCATAATCAGTCTTGTCATGCATTAATGTTTGTCTAATGATTGCTTGCCTTTACCCTTCCTAAAGGTATTTTGTGTGTAGTGTTTCCTTTTTCTAAAACCCTAAAAGCCCAAATCTTCCTATAAGGGCAAAATGGTAATTTCACCTCTGTGCTTGGCTTTGTGTGAATCTTGTTCAGTTGAGTGTCTTGATGTTTTGTTGTGTTCATCAAAGTTCAAAATCAGAAATAGAATTTAAATCCCTTTTGAAAAACCCTAAATTTCCAAACTCTAGTTTTACCCCTCTATTTCTATTTCAAAAACTATTCAAAATTTGAAGTTTGCCCAATAAGAAAAGTTGTAGGTCTTGCAATAAGGAACAACTTTGGTGTTTGCAGATTTTCAAGTTTCAATACAAAATCAGAAGTAATTTCAAATTCTTTCAAACTTCAATTTTGTCCCCTTTTTAGTTTTCAAAATTATCTCAAAAACTATTGAGTTTCAGAAAAAGTTTATTTTGGCAAAGTTGTAGATCTCAAAATTTTAAGCAACTTTGGTATTTTGAGTTTTCTTTGTGTAGTTCAAATTTTGGGAGTAATTTCAAAATCCAGTTAAAGGGGAGGATGTTGTCACTGCGGACGAACTTTAAAGCCGGGGGGGCCCGGCCGCCGGCGGCGCAGCGCCGCCCACGCCAAGCCCGGCCGACCCGCGCCCGTGCCGCGCGCAGCCAGCGCTGGCGCTCGTCCTCCCGACCCCTACCTCCGACCCGCCCGTTGCCTACCCCTCCCTCTTTCCCCTTCGGCCGCGGACAGCGGGCAGCTGCCGGCCGCCGGCAAGCCGCCGCACCGCGCGCGAGCTCCCCGCCCACACCGAGCCGCCCTACCTTGCTCCCTACCTCCGTTAGTGCCGCGCGAGCGCTCCTCACCCCTCGCCCGGACCCCAGCGCCGCCCCGCGGCTATAAAAGCCGCCGAGCTCCCGCCGTTGCCGCCACCGGCGCAACCCCGTCAACCCGAGCCACCAGACCGCCACGGAGCCCGCTGAGCACACCATCGCCTTCGCCTTGAGCTTCTCCACCTTCCCGAGCAACTAATTTCACCCCTCCGCCCCTCCTTCCGCCGGCGCGAGCGATTCTTCTCCAACTCCGGCGAACGGCCGCGCGTCGGTTAAGCGAGAAATTCGCCGCCGTGAGTGCTCCTCTCTCCCCTCCGACCCCCGTCCTCTTTTCCCCACCTCGGTGCGCTTCTAAACGCTCATCGGTGATCGCTTTTGGTGGACAGAGCCGCCGAAACGCTTGCTCGCCGCCGAGAAGCTCCGCCGAGGCGCCGCCGCCGTCGAACTCCCTCCTCCGACCCTTGCACCGCCTCGCCGTTCCTCGTTTCCGAACCCCGGTGAGCCCGCGAAGCTTCCCCCACCCTCTTCTTTCCCAGCGCGAAGCCCGAGTGGCCGGACCGCCGCGCGCTCACACCGGCGAGCGCCCTGACCCGCGGGGAAGAAGCACAGTGCTCTTTTCTTTTTTTTTGAGAAATGTGAATAGTGTTCTATTTTCTCTTTTTTGTGAGATTTAATCTGTTGCTCCTTAAATCCTGAAAAAAAAAGTTGTATGCTCCTTGCACTATGTAGTATTTTAGAAAAATAAGAAACCCTACCTTTTTGCAAAAATTAGAAAATGAAAAATCCTCCTTTTAATTAAGAAATGGATGGTTTTAGATTTTTAGAAAATCATGTGTAGCTCCAAAAATCATGAGATAAATTTTTATGTGCTAGTTATGTCATGCTTAGTCTCTGGTACAATTTTGAGGCCTTTTGGAACAAGTTGATTTTTTGGGCTTTTATTTTAAATGTTGAATAGTGCCTTTTGTTAATTAAATGTTTGATTTTTGTTAGGCACCTAAATGACCTCCAAAAATTATGAAATTTGTTTTGCCATCTATTTATACCATCATAAACTTATGAGATTAATTGGGTAAATTTTGGAGCAAGTGCATAAAATGACCTTTTTAAATAATTAGGAAAAGTAGAAAAGCAATTAGGGTTCATATTGTATGCCGTGTGATGTGACTTTTGGGATTGTTTGCTGTTCATAGACCCCCCCCACCCAGCTGGTCTATGGTGTTTGTGATGCCATGCATGACTTACGCTTAGGTTTACTAGATGATGCTTAATAGGTTTGAGTAATCTTGCTTAGGGGATGAGATAAGCAACTTTGTGTCTCTTCTAGGAGTTACTTTCGTGATGGAAAGTTGTACTCAAGAATCAGTGGAATTGTCCTGCGCTTTAGCAAGTCTCTTGTTCTTGTCAGCATCCTCATAAGCATACATCATTGCATCCGTGTAGTGTCTGAAGGAGAGGGCATCAAAGTCGAGGCAGCCACTGACGAACCTACCCCCGAGGCGACCCCGAGCTCTGACACCTGCACTGCCGACCCCGAGCCTGTCCTCTTTGCTCTTCAAGGCAAGCCCCGGTGCATTTTAACCCTACCTTGCTTTTACAAGAGTTTTCTTAAAATGCTTTTGAGTAAACTACTGCATTAGGTTATAGGAGTTGTGTGATGACCTATTACCTGCATTGTTTACCCCCACCAGAATATCCACCTGCTCTGTTTTAAAAACTATTTGCAAAATGCTTAGTGGTGCTATATAATAGATTTGCAATAAAAATGCCAATTTCAAAAGTGTGATCACTTAAAGAATTTTTATGGGAATTTGGCTTTACTCCCCGACTGTTGGCTAAGTATCTGATCCGTACCTAGTCAACAGTGAGGAGAGGTTGTCCGAGCGTACGGTGCCGTCATGTTGTAGTCCGGGACTCAACAGTTGACACCGACCGGGACAGGGTTGAAAAACTGAATGGACTATTACGCTTGGGTGAGATAAAACCAAGGTATGGTTCTGGCAGAAAAATTAGGGACCATCCGTATGGAGCCTGCTGACCAAGACTTGCAACTATTCACATACTTCAGAAAGCTCTGGCTCCGAGGAATCCTTTATTGGACCGACAACCGCGCACTGGGAGTGGAGAGATGGCGGAAGTAGCATGTACCCACGTGGTCGTCGTACCTGGATAGGAGTGGTGTACTGTACTTCCGGGTGGCGTAGGACAGGGCCCAATCTTGGAGGAATCGTGGTAGACGAGTTGGCATATGCAAGATTGGGTGCTACATATGCAGTGTGGATAGGGATCCTCAGCTGAGTATTATTTATCCGGATTAACATTGCTCCTCGGTTATGGAGACTTGGTCCCTGACTGTCAACGGAGAGTGGTTCTCAACTAGGAATGTTTTGAAAGGTAAAATGAATCATGAGCAATGAGGAATTGAGAAATACTTGAACCTTTCCAAGAATAGAACAAGGTTTACAAAATACTTTTTCTGCAAAATACTTGATCTTGCTTAAGCCTTACCTTGACTTCCTAAGCCTCTCATCCCCGAGTCTTCTTCCTTTTCTATAGTCGGGTAAGTCTTGTTGAGTACCCCAGTACTCAGGGTTTGTTACCCATGCTACAGGTATGACTGAGCCCCTGATGTGTCTTGCGCCCTGCTGCATGACCATCGTCCAGGAAGAGGCCGAAGAGGTTGAAGAATAGTTGTGCACCCTCGGGCTGGGTGATTACAAGTATCTTTATTTTGTTGTACTCCGCTACTTTGCCTATTTTCGATTATCCGAACATGGTTTGTAATAACTGCACCTCTCATCTTATTTGGAACCTCGGTTTGTAAAACTAATGTTATTTAAGTCTTCCGCTCTGTATTCCGATGTTATTTGTAAAAGTATCCAATGCTGTAACCGAAAGGTGACATGATCCTGCGGACAATGGGTACTGATGCAGCCCGGTGACGAACTGCCTTGGTCACGTGGAACATAGGTTCGGCTGTTAGAGGATGACAGGGACCCGTGGGCCATGGGATTAAGACCGTTCCGTCACAGAGTGGTATCAGAGCATCTCACTATAACGTTGCAGTGTTTTTGCGAAAACTTCAAAAGATATTTTGAGTCCAAACAAACTAAACTTAACTATTTTGGGTCCAAATTGCTTCTCTTATCTTGTCTTGTATATGGCAACACTAGCTAGCGAGACAACATGTTTTAAGCCCGATGTACCTTATTTAATTATTGCATTGCCTTGTTCCGTAGGAACGATTCATACATCATGTCATATTCACCTAAGCTAGATAATAATTTCCTCTCTAAGTTCATTGGGTTAGTATGCGTTTACCTTTTCTTGCTAGCCTTTTCACTCCTCATCCATCTTATCCTATCCAGACATGGCTCGCATCAAGCTGACTGCTCGCAAGTCGACTGGACCGAATGGTGTGCCACGCCACCAGCTGGCACCACGTGTTGGAGAAGAGACTGACGAAGCCTCAAACGGTCGTCGCTTCCCCCGTCGCACCCGCAAACACTTAAAGGAGGAGATCAAGAACCTGAAGGCTGAGCTGAAGAACTTGGAGCATGACTTCTACCACTCACGTCTGGAGTTCTATGAGGCACGAGCCTCCCTGGAGCAGGCCAACCGGGACGTGATTCGCGCCATCCAGCAGCGCGATGCCACTTGGGTTCGCGAGGACGTCATCAGAGCCCAGCTCCACGGACTGCGGCAGTACACAACTCAGATTGAGCAGTTCAATGATATGTTTCATGAGGAGGTACACCAGCTGTACAACCAACTCCACCCCGTGGTTCCCCCGGTTGTCGAGGACCCTGAGGACGGAGTAGTGGAAGAACCGGACGTGGAGCAGGAGCCAAGCGTGGACGAGGAAATTGAACCTGCCGAGAACATCTACGCTGAAGACGAGGACGAGGAGGTTGAGCCTAAGCTCATCCTCGAGGAAGACGACGACGAGGACATGATCATCATCAACGAAGACTAGACTCGTTGTTAGAGGATGGAGATCCCGTATGTCTGTACCACCTGCTTACCTAAACCCTTAGTCTAGGTTTGGGGGCGCTAGTCTGTCTTTTGCTAAGTTGGGTCTGTATCTTTCTTTTCGTACCTTTTCCCCCTTATCAGTCTGTTGTTATCTGTCAAGTCACCTTTATCGGTCATCTACCTTTGTATCAGTGAAGCTTTTCAGTCAGTTGTTTTCAGAACCTTATCAATGGATGCTAAGTTCCAAGTTGCTTAACAGATGCCTGTGAACACTCTCACTGGAGCTGGAGGTTCTGGGGATGCCAACCTTCCAAACCCTCCACCTATACCTGCTACGCTAGCAGATGCCATCGCAGCCTTAGCAGCCGCTGCTAACCTGATGGCTCAAAACCAGGGGCAACAGAACAATGGCCACCGTGGTCGCCATAACATCAACAACGAGACCACATATGTGAATTTCACTGAAACCCGTCCACCAGTCTTTACCAAGGCCGATGAACCCCTTGAAGCTGATGATTGGCTCCGCACCATGGAGCAGAAGTTTGGTCTTCTTCACTGCACCGACACCCAGAAGCCCCGGTTCGCTTCTCAGCAGCTTCGTGGTCCAGCAAGCGCTTGGTATGCCAACCTGTTGGCTGCCCAGCCAGAAGGTCATCAGTTGACCTAGGAAGGGTTCCGCACCACTTTCCGTGCACATCATATCCCTTCCGGATTGATGAAGATGAAGCTTGATCAGTTTCTGGCACTGTAGCAGAAAGACTCCACAGTGATGCAGTATGTGGGTCAGTTCAACCACCTTAGCCAGTATGCCTCGGAATACGTCAACACGAACGAAAAGAAGAGGGACTGTTTCCTCAGGGGACTGCACCCCAAGATCCGCAGAAGTATGTCCAATAACCTAACCGGTTCGTATCATGATGCCATTGACCGGGCTGTTGCTTTTGAGGAGAGCAATCGTCAGTACCAAGAAGAAAAGAAGAAGAAGAAAGCAGGATCCAGCAGCTTCTCTGGCAGTCACAAGCGCCAGAGGGTCATTTATCACCCTAGCCACCACCACAATCGCCCACCTTACCCCCACCAGCAAGTGGTCGTCCGTACTGCGGCCACCACCCACAACGCCAACCAGCAAAGTGCCACACAGCCGAACGCCCCAGGTGTTCGTATCACCACCCCACAAACCGCCTACAACCATCCCTGCTACAACTGCGACCAAGTCGGTCACTGGTCTCGTGAGTGCCCAAAGCCCAAGAGATATGCTCAGAAGGCTCAGAAGGGTACTGGAGGATCTCAGCAGCAGCAGCACTGTGTCCAGCAGCAGCATGTTTAGAAAGGCAAAGTTGTCAAGAAGCACGGGCAAGTCTACTACACCACTGTCGGTGACATCCCAGAAGGACAGCCCGTCATGATCGGTAGGTTTCCCGTTGCCAATCATCCCGCAGTCGTGTTGTTTGATTCTGGTGCATCGCATTCCTTCATCAGTCGTACATTTGTCTCTAAGCATGGGATATCAATTGGGGAGTTGAAAGAAAGTTTCTGTATATTTTCGCCTGGAGGGCGTATAAGTACTAAGGAAGTGGTTCGCAATATACCGGTGATGTTGGGGAAACACGTATTTCCTACCACCATGATAGTGCTCCGTGATCAGGAGATAGATGTCATTCTAGGCATGAATTGGATGTGCCAGTATAAGGCCATGATTGACATCCTGAATAGGGTTGTGAGAGTGGACATTCCCAACAGTACCTCCAAACTCCTTCTCCAACTCCCAATGCCTCCAAAACCAGCAACCACACTTTTGAATACCACCTATGTTCTGGAGACCAGAGACATCCCCGTGGTCTGTGAATTCCCTGATGTTTTTCCAGAGGACTTACCTGGTCTGCCTCCTGACCGTGATGTTGAGTTTGCCATAGAGCTAAAGCCTGGGACTGCTCCTATATCCCGCAGAGCTTATCGAATGCCTCCTAGAGAGTTGGCAGAGCTAAAAATCCAGTTACAAGACTTGCTGGATAAAGGCTTCATTCGCCCTAGTTCGTCTCCTTGGGGCTGTCCTGCAATCTTTGTAAAGAAGAAAGACAAGAGTCTCAGGTTATGCATTGATTATCGCCCACTCAATGAGGTCACCATCAAAAATAAATATCCCTTGCCTCGTATTGAACTTCTTTTTGACCAGCTAGCTGGAGCCAGAGTATTCTCCAAGATTGACCTCAGATCTGGCTACCACCAAATAAAAATACGTCCCGAAGACATTCCTAAAACAGCTTTCACTACTAGGTACGGCCTATATGAGTACCTGGTCATGTCCTTCAGTTTGACCAATGCCCCTGCCTACTTCATGTACCTCATGAACTCCGTATTCATGCCGGAGCTTGATAAATTTGTGGTCGTGTTCATTGACGACATCCTTGTTTACTCAAAAACCCCTGAGGAGCATGCCGAGCATCTTCGTATCGTTCTATCCCGCCTCAGAGATCATCAGCTTTATGCCAAGTTCAGTAAATGTGAGTTCTGGTTAGATCAGATACAGTTTCTTGGTCATGTCCTATCCGCTGAAGGTGTGTCAGTCGATCCCGAAAAGGTGGCAGACATTCTGGATTGGGAGCCACCTACCACTGTTCACGGAGTCCGCAGCTTCATGGGAATGGCTGGATATTATCGCCGATTCATCCCGGATTTCTCCAGAATCGCCAAGCCTATCACCGAGTTAGTGAAGAATTCTGTGAAGTTTGTCTGGTCACCAGCCTGTGAGCAGGCCTTTCAAACGCTAAAGAAACTGTTAACCACATCACCAGTGCTAGCCCAGCCAAACATCGAAAAGCCCTTTGATGTCTATTGTGATGCATCTGGTACTGGTTTGGGCTGTGTTTTGATGCAAGAAGGTCGAGTGATCGCGTATGCCTCCCGGCAGCTTAAGCGACATGAAGAGAATTATCCAACCCATGATCTTGAGTTAGCAGCAGTGGTGCACGCCTTAAAGATCTGGCGTCATTTTTTGTTGGGCAGTACCTGCAAAGTGTATACAGATCACAAAAGCCTGAAGTATATCTTCATTCAAGAAGAACTGAATATGAGACAGAGAAGATGGCTTGAGTTGATTAAGGACTATGATCTCGAAGTACATTACCATCCGGGAAAAGCAAATGTAGTGGCCGATGCGCTCAGTCGCAAGTCGTACTACAACTGTCAGATGATGAAACCCTGTAATTCTTCCCTATGTTACGAACTAGAAAAGTTGGGTATTGAGATGGTTCCACAAGGAACGCTGAACAATATCAGGATAGAAACACCTATCACGGAACAAATCATCACTGCACAGAAAGCTAACCCTGGAATCAAGCACATCGTCGAAAGGATCCAAGCCAGAAAAACTGATTGTTTCACGATTGACGATGCAAGAGTGGTTTGGTTCAAGAACCGACTGGTAATTCCCAAAGTGCCTGAGTTGAGGCATTTAATCCTTGATGAAGCACACTTGACTAGATTCTCTATCCACCCTGGCAGCAACAAGATGTACCAAGACTTGAGGCAGAGATTCTGGTGGACAAAGATGAAGATTGAAATCGCCCGGTATGTCGCTCAATGTGATACTTGTCAGAGGGTTAAAGCTGTGCACGTGAAGCCCAGAGGAAAATTGCAACCTTTACCTGTACCTGCTTGGAAGTGGGACGATATCAGTATGGATTTTATCAATGGACTACCCAAAACACCAAGGGGTTTTGATTCCATCTGGGTGATCGTGGATCGCCTCACTAAGCAAGCTCACTTCCTGCCAGTCAAGACCAGCTACACCGTCCCCACTTATGCCGCTATGTACAAGAACAACATAGTAAAACTCCATGGAGTACCCAAGACCATTATCTCTGATCGTGGTACCCAGTTCGTCGCAAAATTCTGGAAAGCATTCCATACCTCACTTGGAACCAAACTCTTGCATAGCACGGCATATCATCCACAAACGGATGGACAAACTGAGCGAGTCAACCAAGTGTTAGAGGACATGTTGAGAGCCTGCGTGCTCACCTCCGCAGATACTTGGGATGACTGTTTAGCCTTGGCAGAATTCTCATATAATAACAGTTACCAAGAAAGCATTAAAATGGCACCCTTTGAAGCACTGTAGGGTCGCCGTTGTCATACACCTCTCAGTTGGTCTGAACCTGGAGAAAGGGAATTCTTTGGAGTTGACCTAGTAAAAGATATGGAAGAAAAAGTCAAGCAAATACAAGAGAATATGAAGATAGCGCAGTCTCGACAGAAGAGCTATGCTGACAAAAGACGTCGACCTCTAAAGTTCCAAATCGGGGATTATGTGTATCTGAAGGTCTCACCCACCAAAGGAGTTACTCGTTTTGGAGTCAAGGGAAAGTTAGCACCACGCTATATTGGTCCCTTTGAAATTCTGGAACGTTGTGGCAAGGTAGCTTACAAACTGAAGTTACCCGATCATCTTTCCGCGGTCCATAATGTGTTTCACGGCTCCCAACTCAAGAAATGTCTCCGAATACCCGAACACGTGGTGGAAGTTGAAGGTGTTGAGTTAGAACCCGATCTGTCATACTCCGAGCATCCAGTTCGCGTGTTGGATTACAAGGATCGTGTTACCCGGAGGACTACCACAAGATGGTACAAGATCCAGTGGAACCAACACTCTGAAGAAGAAGCCACTTGGGAATCTGAAGACTTCTTAGCAAAGAGCTATCCTGACTTTCTCGATACTCTATAGATATAAGGTTTTACCCTTGTCCTTCTTAAGACGCAGAATCTCGGGGCGAGATTTCTTTTAGAGGGGAAGGCTGTAACACCTCTGGTGATTAATTTGTAATTAACCTGACATGTCATCATCTTAAGTCATAATCAGTCTTGTCATGCATTAATGTTTGTCTAATGATTGCTTGCCTTTACCCTTCCTAAAGGTATTTTGTGTGTAGTGTTTCCTTTTTCTAAAACCCTAAAAGCCCAAATCTTCCTATAAGGGCAAAATGGTAATTTCACCTCTGTGCCTGGCTTTGTGTGAATCTTGTTCAGTTGAGTGTCTTGATGTTTTGTTGTGTTGATCAAAATTCAAAATCAGAAATAGAATTTAAATCCCTTTTGAAAAACCCTAAATTTCCAAACTCTAGTTTTACCCCTCTATTTCTATTTCAAAAACTATTCAAAATTGGAAGTTTGCCCAATAAGAAAAGTTGTAGGTCTTGCAATAAGGAACAACTTTGGTGTTTGCAGATTTTCAAGTTTCAATACAAAATCAGAAGTAATTTCAAATTCTTTCAAACTTCAATTTTGTCCCCTTTTTAGTTTTCAAAATTATCTCAAAAACTATTGAGTTTCAGAAAAAGTTTATTTTGGCAAAGTTGTAGATTTCAAAATTTTAAGCAACTTTGGTATTTTGAGTTTTCTTTGTGTAGTTCAAATTTTGGGAGTAATTTCAAAATCCAGTTAAAGGGGAGGATGTTGTCACTGCGCACGAACTTTAAAGCAGGGGGGCCCCGGCCGCCGGCGGCGCAGCGCCGCCCACGCCAAGCTCGGCCGAACCGCGCCCGTGCCGCGCGCAGCCAGCGCTGGCGCTCGTCCTCCCGGCCCCTACCTCCGACCCGCCCGTTGCCTACCCCTCCCTCTTTCCCCTTTCGCCGCGGACAGCGGGCAGCTGCCGGCCGCCGGCAAGCCGCCGCGCCGCGCGCGAGCTCCCCGCCCACACCGAGCCGCCCTACCTTGCACCCTACCTCCGTTAGTGCCGCGCGAGCGCTCCTCACCCCTCGCCCGGACCCCAGCGCCGCCCCGCGGCTATAAAAGCCGCCGAGCTCCCGCCGTTGCCGCCACCGGCGCAACCCCGTCAACTCGAGCCACCAGACCGCCACGGAGCCCGCTGAGCACACCATCGCCTTCGCCTTGAGCTTCTCCACCTTCCCGAGCAACTAATTTCGCCCCTCCACCCCTCCTTCCGCCGGCGCGAGCGATTCTTCTCCAACTCCGGCGAACGGGCGCGCGTCGGTTAAGCGAGAAATTCGCCGCCGTGAGTGCTCCTCTCTCCCCTCCGACCCCCGTCCTCTTTTCCCCACCTCGGTGCGCTCCTAAACGCTCATCGGTGATCGCTTTTGGTGGACAGAGCCGCCGGAACGCTTGCTCGCCGCCGAGAAGCTCCGCCGAGGCGCCGCCGCCGTCGAACTCCCTCCTCCGACCCTTGCACCGCCTCGCCGTTCCTCGTTTCCGAACCCCGGTGAGCCCGCGAAGCTTCCCCCACCCTCTTCTTTCCTAGCGCGAAGCCCGAGTGGCCGGACCGCCGCGCGCTCTCGCCGGCGAGCGCCCTGACCCGCGGGGAAGAAGCACAGTGCTCTTTTCTTTTTTTTTGAGAAATGTGAATAGTGTTCTGAATTCTCTTTTTTGTGAGATTTAATCTGTTGCTTCTTAAATCCTGAAAAAAAGTGGTATGCTCCTTGCACTATGTATTATTTTAGAAAAATAAGAAACCCTACCTTTCTGCAAAAATTAGAAAATGAAAAATCCTTCTTTTAATTAAGAAATGGATGGTTTTAGATTTTTAGAAAATCATGTGTAGCTCCAAAAATCATGAGATAAATTTTTATGTGCTAGTTATGTCATGCTTAGTCTCTCGTACAATTTTGAGGCCTTTTGGAACAAGTTGATTTTTTGGGCTTTTATTTTAAATGTTGAATAGTGTCTTTTGTTAATTAAATGTTTGATTTTTGTTAGGCACCTAAATGACCTCCAAAAATTATGAAATTTGTTTTGCCATCTATTTATACCATCATGAACTTATGAGATTAATTGGGTAAATTTTGGAGCTACTGCATAAAATGACCTTTTTAAATAATTAGGAAAAGTAGAAAAGCAATTAGGGTTCATATTGTATGCCATGTGATGTGACTTTTGGGATTGTTTGCTGTTCATAGACCCCCCACCCAGCTGGTCTATGGTGTTTGTGATGCCATGCATGACTTACACTTAGGTTTACTAGATGATGTTTAATAGGTTTGATTAATCTTGCTTAGGGGATGAGATAAGCAACTTTGTGTCTCTTTTAGGAGTTACTTTCGTGATGGAAAGTTGTACTCAAGAATCAGTGGAATTGTCCGGCGCTTTAGCAAGTCTCTTGTTCTTGTCAGCATCCTCATAAGCATACATCATTTCATCCGTGTAGTGTCTGAAGGAGAGGGCATCAAAGTCGAGGCAGCCGCTGACGAACCTACCCCTGAGGCGACCCCGAGCTCCGACACCTGCACTGCCGACCCCGAGCCTGTCCTCTTTGCTCTTCAAGGCAAGCCCTGGTGCATTTTAACCCTACCTTGCTTTTACAAGAGTTTTCTTAAAATGCTTTTGAGTAAACTACTGCATTAGGTTATAGGAGTTGTGTGATGACCTATTACCTACATTGTTCACCCCCACCAGAATATCCACCTGCTCTGTTTTAAAAACTATTTGCAAAATTCTTAGTGGTGCTATATAATAGATTTGCAATAAAAATGCCAATTTCAAAAGTGTGATCACTTAAAGAATTTTTATGGGAATTTGGCTTTACTCCCCGACTGTTGGCTAAGTATCTGATCCGTACCTAGTCAACAGTGAGGAGAGGTTGTCCGAGCGTACGGTACCGTCATGTTGTAGTCTGGGACTCAACAGTTGACACCGACCGGGACAGGGTTGAAAAACTGATAGGACTATTACGCTTGGGTGAGATAAAACCAAGGTATGGTTCTGGCAGAAAAATTAGGGACCATCCGTATGGGGGCCTGCTGACCAAGACTTGCAACTATTCACATACTTCGGAAAGCTCTGGCTCCGAGGAATCCTTTTTTGGACCAACAACCGCGCACTGGGAGTGGAGAGATGGCGGAAGTAGCATGTACCCACGTGGTCGTCGTACCTGGATAGGAGTGGTGTACTGTACTTCCGGGTGGCGTAGGACCGGGCCCAATCTTGGAGGATTCGTGGTAGACGAGTTGGCATATGCAAGCTTGGGTGCTACATATGCAGTATGGATAGGGATCCTCAGCTGAGTATTATTTATCTGGATAAACGTTGCTCCTCGGTTAAGGAGACTTGGTCCCTGACTGTCAACGGAGAGTGGTTCTCAACTAGGAATGTTTTGAAAGGTAAAATGAATCATGAGCAATGAGGAATTGAGAAATACTTGAACCTTTCCAAGAATAGAACAAGGTTTACAAAATGCTTTTTATGCAAAATACTTGATCTTGCTTAAGCCTTACCTTGACTTCCTTTGCCTCTCATCCCTGAGTCTTCTTCCTTTTCTTTAGTGGGGTAAGTCTTGTTGAGTACTCCAGTACTCAGGGTTTGTTACCCATGCTGCAGGTATGACTGAGCCCCTGATGTGTCTTGCGCCGTGCTGCATGACCATCGTCCAGGAAGAGGCCGAAGAGGTCGAAGAATAGTTGTGCACCCTCGGGCTGGGTGATTACAAGTATCTTTATTTTGTTGTACTCCGCTACGTTGCCTATTTTCAATTATCCGAACATGGTTTGTAATAACTGCACCTCTCATCTTATTTGGAACCTCGGTTTGTAAAACTAATGTTATTTAAGTCTTCCACTCTGTATTCCGATGTTATTTGTAAAAGTATCCAATGTTGTAACTGAAAGGTGAGATGATCCTGCGGACAATGGGTACTGATGCAGCCCGGTGACGAACTGCCTTGGTCACGTGGAACATAGGTTCGGCTGTCAGAGGATGACAGAGACCCGTGGGCCATGGGATTAAGACCGTTCTGTCACAACAACATGGGATGATCACTTCAGCAGGTTAATATTAAAGAAAGGTGTGACACGGTTCATTTGGCACTCAGAGAGGCTAGCTATAACAATCAATCAAGACTATATCAGACATCACAAATGCAATACATGTATGCACATATAGCTTCTAGTTTAGTTAAGCAAGTCAACCATCATTATCTAACATATTTATGTAATACATAAGGTTAATTAGTTTAATAACATGAAATGCACAATCTGAACATTACCAAGTCATGATAAAGCATCAAAGACCACATAATCAACATTAAGCTATAGCAATCAAGTTCGGTTCATTTATACAGTTTGGACAGCAACACACCATGTACTTTAAACAGGCATAACTGGAGCTACACATATCCAAACAAGGTGATCCTAGACATTCTGGAAAGATAATAAAATTATCTAAAACTTTACTATGATTAACTAAATATGATTGATTCATTAAGAAGACCAAACATTACATGCAAGACAGTTATGTGCAAACTTTGGACAGAATATGACTTCTACCTTCAAACAGTCATAACCAGAGATTTAGAGCACCGAAAGACTTGATATAAGACTTGTTGGAAAGCTTATGAAGTTTTCTACAACTTATTTATAATCATCTCAAATTGATTAATCAGTTGTCAAGGCCAAACAACACAAACAAGCAAATCTTTTCAGACTTGGACAGATTCGGAACTTAACTTAAAACATGTGTATTTGAAGATCTAGATCACCAAAAATAGTGATCCATGAAATTTTAGAAATATTATGAAAAGCAATACAACTATTCTATTAACATCAACACATGATTCACAAGATAAATTAGCCAAACAGTTCACTCTTTCAGATCTGCACAGAAAGCAATGAAAACCTGACAGCAAACTTCTAAAAGCTATAACTCCCAAACCACTTGGCCTAAAATCATGAAATTTTAGTACAAGCAAGCTGAAGAAGTTCTCTACAACTTTTGTATAGAACACATTTACAGAAAACATTATTTTCTTCATGAACTAATCACCACTACAGAAACTGTGCATGCAGCAATTTCAGTATTTTAACAAATCACTTCATTCCTTATTTGATTAGCATGTGAGCACACATATGAGCTATGAACAACATCAAACACTTATGAACATGAGCACACAATACTTATCTCAGATTAATATACAACAAAACAAGCATACACATATACATGTTTATATTTCACCAAGCTTTCATTAATAAAAGAATTAACAAACATAGACATTATTTTTAAGTGACGTTGCAAACATATAATTTGGGGCTCATATTTTTACTGATAACAGATAATGCCAAACCATGACTACTGTAAAAATATAACATGTCCATGTATTACAATTTATCTATTAAAAACAGGGCAAGTTTAATTCACAAAAGTGCATGTGAGAAAAAAATAAATCTACAAATCATATTTTCTTTTAACTCATGGCCATGATGAACTTACCTAAGCTACAACAACATCATAGGAAGGCAGTGGAACTACCTTTTCTATTTTTACATGCAAACATTTGCCACAATTCATTTTAATCCATTTAATGAGCTGAGAACAAGATAAATTCACAAATAATTCATACATGCACCAAAAATCCTGAACTTTGTATCACAGCACATATGACACATGACAAACCTACCATAAAAATTTCACAGCAATCTAAGCAATAAAACAGCAGATATCATTTTATCCCTATTTATAGCTATTTAACACAAATAAATCATTATAGCAGAAACTATCAACTGACACCCATCATATAAAACATTCACTGGACAGAGCTTTTCGCAAGAAGTCCAAAAAGTCCTCACTCGCAATTTTTCGACAAACACACAATTTATCACGCATTGTATAACATTCAACCAGATTTATTAATTAACCAAAAACATAAACAGAAAACTGTTTTCGCATTTGGATGCCTGGAATCTGCAGAAAACAATTAGGGATTTGTTAGAAAACTCATGAGTCATACCATTTATGCAAAGTGAAACAACAAAAAGTTTCAGCTTTACTACATGACCCTTCTTCTCTGTTTTCACGGGAAAACGACGGGAGGTCGACGGGAACCGACCGGAGACTGCCGGACTCAGGCAACAGGAAACCGGCTGCTAGGGTTTGGAGGCTTGGAGGCGGAGGCCTGCTGCCCGGCCTGGCCGAGAGCTGCTGCAAGGCGAGTTGCTGGGGGCCGGCCAGAGGGACGGGCGCTACCACACGACCAGAAGAGTCGCGGCCCTCTGTGCGGCCTTCTGCGCCGCAGAAAGAGGGCGCAGGAAGGGAAGGAGACAGGGCAGAGGAGGAGCAGGGAACGCCATGGAGGGACTGCTGCTGCCCTGCTGCTTGCTCTACTGGCCAAGGAAAAGAGAGAGCTGCTGGTTCTACCAGCCATGGGAGAAGGGAAGGAAGAAGTTGCTGCAGGTCGTGGAGGGAGAGGAGGGCAGGGAGAGGTGCCATGGATGCTACTACTCTCCTGCAATGCAGGGAAGGAAGAATGAGGAGGGCAGGGAGGAAGGACGGAGGAGCAGGCGGCCATGGCTGCTGCTGCCTTCTGTTTTGCTGGCAAAAGAGAGGGAGGGAGCGAGGAAAAAATGGAGACCGGAGACCGGCCCTCGCAGTTTTGCGTGGGCGAGGGGAAAAGAACTGCGGCAGATGGCACCGCCCCTCTGCGCCAATAGGAGGAGCGCGCAGGTCTCGGGAGGAGGGCACGACCTCGGGACGCGAGTGTCAACAATTTTTTTTGGAAAATTTCTTTCCCAATCTGGCAGGTTTCCGGAAACTTTCGGTCATTTTCAAAAATTACAAATACTGATCAAACGGACTCCGATTCTGACGAAACTAATTTTGTTGTCGTCGTCTCGACGAGTACTCCGACTTTTGTTAAAGGCACTTAGTCAATTTCCGAGTTGCTTGCCCGGTAACGATCGTCGACGGCAGCTTCGCGGTGACCGAAATTCCGATTTCGCAGTACAGACTTAACTGATTTCTGGAACCTGAAGACTGCGTTATACTCTATCTTGCGAGCTCATTTTCACCCTCTTCGGCACCGATCCAGGTCTCGGCCATAAAACAAAATTTGTTCCTCTCGATCAGTACTACAACTTTCGTTTAACACGCACTGACATGCGAACACCCGAAAACAACGTTCAACTCCGGTCAAAGCGGTCACCCGTAGGATCCAGATTACGGTCTCTCATCGGTCGGAATATTTTCCGGTCGTCTGCTCAACATAAAACTTTCATAACATTTGCTCGTGAGTCCATAAATAATTGATTGGGTATAATTGCGAGACTTTGTTGAACCCGAATGATTTTCTTCAGTTAATCAGCTAGAACAGGCAAAGCTGCGACTCGTCATTTCTTGTAACTTATTAATTCCAAATTTTGCCAAACTTTTCTACCAGTCACTATACATTGGAACTGAAGCAGGGAACATGAAAAAGTCAAGTTTAGCAGTAATCTTGAATATTCCAAAATTGGGCAATCATTATTAACTTGTGGTGTTACTTATTTCCGGAATAATTTAAACAGAGGCTCTATTTCCGGGGTTGATTCCAAATCTTCAGTCATCACTGACAATACTAGAAATTATCTCTCGATCATCACCTGACAGACCATGTCTATGTTCAAACTGACTGCTCGTTTGGCGTCGAACACCTGGGGTGTTACAACCCCTCCCCCCTTAAAAGAATCTCGTCCCGAGATTCCGGACGAAAGATTTTTTTAAGGGAAGAGAAGCATATCACTTATCCTTATCCGCTACCAACAGCTCAAGATACCGACTTCTCAGAAAAAAGATACTGTCAGAAATAGAACAACTTTTAGATCCGTCAAGTCCTCTTTCGGTTACTAGCTCTCGTCAAAAGAATTTCCTTCACTGATTCACATCAAACATTGAGGTGCACTTAAGGTACTTTCAATAAGTTGATAGGGAAACCAAAATTGCACTGTTACTTTGGGAGGAATCCAAGATAATATTACCAAAAATTCTTGATCTTCGTCTAGTTAACATTATTACAAATCAACTGCCTTCGACACTGGGAGGAACTGGCTGACCAACAACCACTGTGTATACCATTAGTGAATGTACGTTCTAGCAGATAGGAGTCGATGGAAAGCTACATACGGTTCCATGTGTGCAGTTCTCTTTCTCTGATGATAACAATGTATTATCTGAGTCTGTTGAGAGAGAGGTGAATGTGATAACTATCTCTACCAATTCCACGCTTTCACTGATTTTTCTTTACAAGAGTTCTCATCTCTAAAGCAGCGACAGTCATCAAGGTTGAACTTGATGCAACCTCTTGGGTGAAATATCTACTACCAAATTTTCGTATACCACCAAGAAGGTCAACACCATCCTTCTTCATAATGCAGATGCAATTCAACAGAACTATCTTGTTCAACTACGTACTTTGTTCATGGGGCAACCTTCTCAAATCCATTTAGCAATGTGGAAATTTAATCTGAAATCTATTATTTGACACTTCACTCTGTCATCAATTTACACTTCTTCGAGTTGATTTTTTGTCGAACACCTTGACCGCTCCAGAAATAAGGGACTGATTCTGAACGTCCTTTTCATCCAACACAATCCAAAATAATCTTCCTGTAGTGGTCAAATGTACCATCAAGCGGTCCTTATCCGAGATACAATTCTGAACAAATTACTAGGCCAGTGTACTGCCTTGTAGTACCATTCAAATTTTTCCAAGATAACATTGTCCAGAACACGACAGAAACTGGGATGTACTAGTAGCACAAACAACATCAGTTGGTTTACAGACTTCTGATATAACGCTGTTATGTGAGACATAGCCTTCATAGCTACCAAAGAGTTATTTCTGAACTGGATATTAGCCTTCCCATGGCTAAAACTAATCATCCATCTCTCAACACTATAAAGCTCCAAGGTTTCAGCTTTTACTACAAGCAATGTTGAATATCAAAGCACACAGTCACAATCAAAGTCAACAAAGAATCAGCCATATCTGAAAGGATTGAGTTGACTGCAAGATCATCAAGCAGTTATGTATTGAGCTCAGATGGGAAACTTCTGGGTCTCAGATGTCTTATCCATTAACATACCATTTCTGTTACTTATCCCGCACTAATACTTGTCCACCTCAAGCATTATCTGCCACTTTACTTTACTACGACCATATATGTTGCTCGATCTTTGCTGTTGATCAAATAGAGTCCTTTGTCTACCACCTCTTGCAGTCTGTTACTGCTTTCATTACTGACTGATTCTAGAAAGGTCATCCTCTGTGCAACTTCAACAGAAAACACTGCCACAACTGATCTGATAAAAGGATTTTTCTGAAGTAATATAGGAGATAACAAGGAGAAAGCTTCATGAAAGATAACATATTGGCGTAGTTTCCATAATGAATTTCGACTAGAAACCACGATACCAGCGCGTGCCGAGCGACACAACCATGTGGCCGCGTATCCACAGGAGGCTCTCGATTTCGTCGCGGCACCATTAGTTCTTAACCAGGACATCATTATTGAATTCAAAACCAATGAGAAATCCTACATGACGCAGATAAATCTTGCCTGGAGAAGGCGTCACATGCAAGGCACATGCTAGCAAGACAAGGATGATCACAAGGTATGGAAATCATAAAGGAGGTGATTTCCAGGACAGAACACGACACAAGACAAAAAGGATACACCTTGTGCATACCACGGTCATGACAAGATGAAAGATCACTTGAACTTGATTTGGTCCAAACAACAACAAAAGGGCAACCAAGGGGTACAACAAGGATATGGGCATGATCTCTAGCACTTGGCAAGGCAAACTACGGTCAAGAACTGGTATTGAGAGGAACTTAACTTGGCTGGTCAAACCAACAAGGGCCGTTACAGCAAGGGGTACAAAACATCCATGGCTTGTGAAGCACTTTAATGGGGCCAAGCTTGGGTCTACAGGTTAGGCAAAGGCATGGCTTCTCAAACAGGCATAGACATACCATGGTTTGGATCCAAGATTTCGGGAAACTTTAACTTGGGCTAACTGATCCAATAAAAGGCATAGACAGGCATAGGTACATGTCTTTGGCACAAGCATTCTAAACCATCACAACTAGACACCACAACAAGGCCTTTAAGCAACAAGGGTTCTACTAAAGGCATCTCAGACGGTCAAGAGAGCTTGGTCAACAAAGGCTTAACAACCACTCAAGCAACCAACACTAAGCACCAAGCTCATCCTAGATAAGCATCTATCTATAGCACACAAACACACATGGATATACCAAAACATGGTGGACAGACGTTGCCATTATTTTATTTCCTGTTTACTAATTTAGAGCATAACTATTCATCTAGGAGAAAACATACCAAACAAATTAAGGCATAATTGTTTGTTAACTATCAGCAGTTTACAACTTAAAGCTAACAACTCACTTATTGAGTCTATGAAACTAACAACAAGCAACAAGCTCATGCTAGTCTACAATCCAAAAAGGAATAAGGAGACACAAGGTAACAATGATTAACAAGAAACATACAACAACTGAATCTGGGGTATAAGCAAGCATAACAACAGTTTAAAAACATTCTAAACTTGCTATATATGCTAAGATTGCAGTCCACTTAAATTAGTTGCAAGCATTTAGTTCTTACAAGCATATCACTAGTGAGGATTAAAACTAGATTAGAGAGCGATTATAAAGCATGGTGAACATAAGAACATAATTATAGGCGTAACCATGTATGAAAACAGTTTGCATACATCTTAAACATGTTAGAGAAGTTCATGATTAGCCCAAATGAAATTTCTTACATGCACTTATTAATTTCCTTAACTTAGCCAAGTGAATTATAGAGCGATCCAATTTATACCCAGAGAACTCTGGAAGATTAGAGGAGCTCACTCCTGCTTTCAGTAGGCTACTACAAGCATTTTAGTATTTTGAAGTAAGTAAAACAATCTACACAAGTCTAGCAAGTAATCATACTTAAAACAACTTAAACAGGTTTAAGCTATTTAATGTTATCAAACAACAAGCTATACAATTTCCTTACAATAACATGAGACTAGAAAGCTATGGAAAAAACAGTTTCACAAACATTTCATTCATTTAACTCTAGTTCTCATCATTGCCAGAAAGTAAGCATGAATAAGATTACATTTCTATAGCGTTGCGATCGGTATAGAACCATTGCTTCGCTTTTCCTATCAAAGAGAAGGGAAAGAGACGAAGACGAATGGCTTCTTGGGTTATCCCCTTAATGGTGAAGGTGCCGCAAATCTCCAAGAATTGTTGGAGGTGAGCATTGGCATCCTCATGAGCTTTGCCACAGAACGGGCTAGCTTGGACCATCATGATCAGAGCCGGTTTCAACTCAAAATTGAGGTTGGCATTGATCACGTCTGGTCCCGTCGCTACATTAGCGGCAGAAGGAGCAGAAAATTCACGAATGGTCTTGTTGGCCATCGCGAAGATAGAACGAGATAAGAAAGAAAGAAGTTGAAGAAGATGAAGGAAAAAGATAAGAAGAACTAAGGAAAGAAAGAATGGGGTAGGATGGTATTCGCTAAGCGGGAGCTTAAGCGAAGATAAATTCGACACGGACTCAACCGATACACCGATTGCCTTCCCCGGCAACGGCGCCAGAAATGCTTGTTGGTAGTTCTTAGCTTCACTAAAGATAGTGCTAGGCAACTATCCCCGGTAACGGCCCAGGAATGCTTGTTGGCACTTGCTACCATTGTTTTTAGGAGTAGACTATGGAGTCTATCCCCGGCAATGGCGTCAGTAATGCTTGAAGCAAAAATGGTCACTATACCTAAAGGAGTGGAGCTAAAGCAGCTATCTACTAATGCCAAGCGGGGTTGTCAATCCCGACACTAGTAGGAGCTAGCTAGAGAGAATGCAATCTACCAGGAGGAGATTCTGCAAGCGCACAGAACTATTGTAGTAGCACTTCGCCTGAGAGTACCAGGTGTCGATTTATTTGATCCCAATGGAAGGCTAGGGTGTTGAATGAGTTGAGTCAAGGAGGGGATGAGAGTCGAAGAAATAAGAAAAAGGAAAAGGGGAGAAGGGAAGATGAAAGGCTAGAAAGAATATATGGGTGGATAGGTAAGGATGAAATGGATGGCTAAGGTAAGGTGGATGGATAGGTAGGTAAATGGGATTATGATAACTAAGGATAACTAAAGGTAACTAAGATGACTAACTACTAACTACTAACTAATCCTAGGTAACCACTAAGTAAGATAACTATGAAGCAAGATAGTTACGAAGCAGGGCAGGTAAAAGACAATAAAGCAGCTAAGTTAAGTATAGTTTTAGTCCTATCTTGTCAAGTATCGAGGCGTACTAGCCTTTACCACTTACTTAGGTTGAACGCTAGCACAACGAGCCTTACTGTTAAATTGGGCCAACTACGTGGTGGAATTCAAGGCGCACAGGGCTGTCACCACCTGCTTGCTACCACACCTATCTGGGGGTCCAGCCGTATCTGAAGGTATGTCTATAACTAAGCACCACGCTTAACTATATTCTAACTATCTCTATCCTAGCTCTGAATAGAGACACCCTTGCGGACGTCAGAGCAAACACTTGACTTAATAAGATAAACACTAAACTAACTAAGCAACCTATTGGCAAAGATCAAACACTAAGCTCACTAGAGATTAACTACTATGGCTAAGTGAATTGAACTGTAGGATAGCTAGGCACTCAAGCAATCAATCAAGTATACCAGTCAATACTGATAAGTAGAATAAAGTAATACTTGAAATGATAGTACTAGAATATAGTAAAAGCTTGAGTAACAAGAGCAGAACCTGAACTGGAGATGAAGGAAGACTCTTCCCAGCTTCAGAGCCGATCACTCGCACGCCTCTACTCTTGAGCTAAGCCTTGAGCAGCGCTACCGCGAGGGCGAAGATGCCTTGCTCAACTAGCTACCTACTTGCCTAAGCTCTCTGAGCTTCTAACCTAACTCTCACTTCCCTTGCTTGGTGTTGCTTTGCTTGATATGGTACGAATGGATAGGTGCCTCCAGGGGGGTATGTATAGCCTTGAGGAGTGAGGGGGGGGGGGGGGTTCTTATAGGGGGCAGCCACCGGTTAGGTCAGGTGGCGGGCGCCACTCCGTACTGGCGGCCGCCAGTACATTGGCCGTTGGATGCACCGGCATTGATCCAGCGGCATCCAGGAGGTTGTTCGAGGCGGTTTGGAGGTCGGTTGCATGTCCTAGCAACCGCCATTCAGCCTTGATCCGCGCCACTCTCTCCTGAGCCATCCGATGCCACTGACCTAGTGACCAAGGGCCAAGATTTGGCCCTGGGGAGGTCACACAGATCGATGACGTGGCAGGGGGTGAAGCTTGGGCCAACCCAAGTGGCGGGCGCCACTTGTAGCTGGCGGGCGCCACCCCTCTTAGGCCCATTTGGGCCCTGCCGAGTGGGCTTGTCTCCTGGTGGGTCCATATGTCCAAATTTGGTTCAAATCCTGCATTCAAATAGAATTCTATGGACATGTGGAATTCGGTTAGTTTGAAACCTATTTGACTACATTTCATGCCTTTTTGCTGGACTTTAGGGTCAAATGTTGACGGTAAAACAGGTGTTTAAGGACCGTCAACAAGCTCCCCCAAGCTAACCTGTTGCTCGTCCTCGAGCAACAATGCGGTTTAAGCATTGAGCATGAAACAGATAGCAACTTAAGATGTCTGCAAGTGCATATTGTATAGTGAGAAATAACTTAGCATATATCATGAATCATAGCAATGTGGGGCTTGTAGCTTTTCACTTCAAACATGCAAGAGTGAAATAAAGCTGTAGATAGGAAACTTTTATCTTGCTTAGGTTTGACTAGGATTCTGTCTGGAGGTTTTTCAAGGTTTTCAAAAGATAACAACTTGCTTAAGTCCTCCAAGATTCACTCAGTCACTCAATGGTGTTTAAATCCTCACTTAGGCCAAAATGTAGCCTCTCCTATTTCTACAGAATGATATGTGGAGTTATAGGTAGACTAAGAACCATGAGCAAATTGCCTGATGTTTATTGCTAAGCTAGACACTCAGATCATAAGGAGCAGCAAATCATAAAAATTGATCAAGATGTGCATGTGTGGTTATGTGGAAGTGTATAGAGCGATATTTCATAATCCTTCCTAGTTAATTCCTAGGGTCTAGAGCTAATGACAATTCTCTCTCTCTCTTTTTTTTGGATACAAAGTGAGTAGACAAAAGATGTGTCCTCACATTTTCTTAGGACATAGTCCTCTTTTGAGCAACTTTGCTCACTTTTTTTTCAGGACATAGTCCTTTCTTGAGCTACTTTGCTCATTTTTTTTCTCTCTCTCTTTTAGCTCTAGATTTCCCCAGGTTATCTATAGGAAAGGATTTTTCAAATGAAAAAGGGAAAGGGAGAGAAATGCTTATTCCCAGTGTAGGAATAAGCATAAGGCTAGCAATGGGATGTTTGGCAGGGTATTGCATATCTCCGGTGTAGAGAATAAGCAATTTATTTGGTTGTTGCAAACTTCCGTAGTGGATAGTAAGCAATATGGTGGGTGTGCGTGTATCTTGATTCAAAAGTTATGATAAGATTCTCTACTAAGATCTATGAGGTCTAACAAAGCTCAACACAGACAAACTCTTTGTGGTTTTGACTAATGACTAACAAATATTTGGCTGGTGGTGGGATGGGATAAAATCTAGGAGGAACTTTTAGCAAGGTTTTCATAATTTTTAAAAGAAATCCTCCAGATTAGGTCCTAATTTCACTTTAGCAAGTTTAAAGAATTACTCCATTTCTTACCAACTTTACTCACTAAGCATGATTTTAGTTTAAGCATGTGCAACCCACAAAAACTACAACTTAGATAATACCAGTTATTCAAACCATAACAATAGCATTTGCATGACATATATCAAATCTTATTCAGGTTTCAACTTGTTTAAGCAGATTTTATCAATTTTATTCATGGAATGGATACTTAGGCAAGCATGTGACATTCAAAAGATATAGAATTTAAGAACTGAATGTAAAGGGTAGGCTTTGAGACATACCGTATTGGAGCGGGAGTCTCCCCCAAGCTGGCTTCTTGCTTGGTGAAGGGCCTTCTTCTTCTCAGTCGGAGCTCTTGTTCTCATTTTTATTAAAAGGGAAACTATCTAATGTTGTGAAAAGGGAAACTATCCTATGATATATGCTTATGCATATAACTAATGATAACTAATTTTTTTAGTTGCATGCATGGCATATGTTATTTATTTGAAAAGGGAAAATTGAAGGGAAATAAAAATTAAAAGTAAAACCATACCTTAGGTCCATGGAGTTTCATCCTTATCGGGTGGATCTTCTTCCTTGGGCACTTCTTCTCTTAGTACTCCATCTGGTTCTTCTTCTTTTGGCACCTCTCCTTTGTTATGTGAATTACACAACTTAGGAGGAGGTGGTTCTTTCTTTCTGTTCCACCTTGTTCCTGGGCGCCTCTTCTTGGTACGAACGGGTTTTGCTACCTGCATGTTAGCGGCATATGCGGGACCACGGGAGAAGGAGAATATTTCCTTCCTCCCTCCTAATGTCATTTGAATTTTACCACTCCTGACATATATGTGAAGGACCGAGAAAGCACTAGCAAGGCGACCAGAGGGGGGGGTGAATTGGAGCTCAAAAATTTCTCTCGAAACTTTGGCCAAATGTCCCAAAATCAACCCCGAGAAACCGTGTCCGAAACCGTGACGCCCACGACCCTTGGAAGAGGGTGGATGATCCCTAGGATCACAGCGAGGCACCACAAGAAGATAGCAAACCAAATGCCAAAAGCTCTGGCTCGAATACAACCCCAAAAACCAAGTCCCAAACGTAGATAGACGGCTACGTCGAGAAACTCCTAAATACCTATGCTAACAAGTAGCAAAGATACCTAGAGAGGTTCCTTGGTCAACTATGAGGCCAAATAAGAAGTCCAGAAACCAAGCGAGCAAGCCAGGAGAGCAAACGCACAAAACCGGAAGACACAGCCAAATCCCGGACTGTCCGCGAGTACGGTCCCGGACTGTTCGCGGTAGTGCCGGACTGTCCGTGAGCGAGTGGCGGACTGTCCGCCGGCAAAACTCGCCAAACAGCAAGGTTGCTGCAAAGTCCCTGGACGTTCCCGGACTGTCCGCCAAACACAACGGCGGACTGTCCGTCGGTCAAGTTTCAGCACTGTTCACCGAGACACGCAGCCACTACTCGGCTGAATCCCGATGCGCAGACTGTCCGCGCCCTGAGTGGCGGACTGTCCGCAGTCACTCAGGGAGGGCAATTTTCTTAGCCCTTCACCCAAAACAATCCCAAATCGAGTCAACTCACAATCCCACGATCCCAAAGTTGGAGAGGATGATCACGGAGTAGTTAGGAGACTATCCCCAAGAAATCATCCGCTCAAATCGAGTCAATCACTGGGAAATCTAAAGGGAAGAAAGATGAACCGAAAAGCGCCACGAAAACGAAATCAACCCAATCTACTTGCTCATAGGGAGATAGATAAATTCCTTCAGTGGAAATGGTCTCCTTTCAAATAAGAACAAGTTGATTCAAACGGATTTCGCAAAGACACACTAGAGAGGGAGATCGAGTGACGAGAAAATCGCGGAGAAACGAAGAACGCGAAGAACACGAAACAAAACGCGAATCAAGTCATCGATCTGCAACTGTGTGGCTACCACACGCTACAACAGTGAGGTTACGGCCTCACTTCCTCAAAATCTCTAGTACACAGAGGTATGGTTCTCTGCGGATCTCAGCTAGCTACAGCAGGGGATTGGGAGAGCAGGAAACCCTAGAAGCAAAGAGCAAAATGACTGAGATTAGAAGGGAGGAGGGTGTCTTCCTCTACTTATCCTAATTTCTAATTCCTACTCTACCCCTCAACTAATTACAGAGCGAACCAGCTAAACCCTAGGGTTATTCTGGACCAACTCGGTGGTAGGTGTATCCGACGGCCACGCCCGCACAACTCGTAGCGTTGCCTCGACGCAACCTCCTGATTGCCGCCACGTGCCACCCTCGCTCTGCACCCCTGGTTTTGTGGCCCAAACCGGGAAACCAGCCTTTCCAGGCAACCCCCGGTTTTGAGGCCCAAATCGGGAAACCAGCCCACCAGCATCTGAGTTTTGAGGCCAAACTCAGCAAACCCTCAGCGCCCAGGTCTTGAGGCCCAAACCTGGAAATCGTCCTCTACCCAAGTTTTGTGGCCAAACTCGGAAACCATCCGCACCCACGTTTTGAGGCCCAAACCTGGAAACCGTCCACCCGATGGTTTTTCCCTGGCTCTACCACCAAACCAACGTCGTAGATGGGATGCACCTCCCGTGCACCCCGTCCACCGACACGTGTCCCCAAGTCCACGACTCAGGCAACACATGACCGCAAGTCTTCACTTGTAGCTGCCACAGGCTGCCAGTGACCACAGCTGATCCTCGGGCCTCTGGTCCCTCAGTCCAAGCCTCACGTCCGCCGTTCGCCACTCTCGGTCCATCGGCACGGCACGTCTCTACTTGACCTTCACCTCGCCTTCGATCACTGCATCCGTGCTCGACACCTGCACAACACAAGCCAAAGAACATGCGCATCATCCCAGTTGACAATCACTCATCACTCAGAGACTCAGCATACACCCATGTATCCGCAATCTCCTCCTTGATGAGTGCATTGCCAACTACTCACACAAATCATAACAGAAAGAGAAGAAGGAAGAAGGAGATGAGAGAACTCAACCAAATGACCCAAAAGCATAGCAAAGCCGAAGATGGTCAAGTGGAAAGAGCAAAACAACTTGGTTCCCAAAGACATGGGCAACGGCTCGACGCAACCAAGCAAAGCAAAGCTAGCCCTCAAGAAGAGGTAGGACAGGCTCAACACCGCTAGCAAATACCAATCGAAAATATCAAAGCAAAATGCTAGTCCCTCAAGAAAGAGGTACAGAGGCTCAACACAACTAGCAAAGAAAGCTCGATACCGACTGCTACCAGCTTAAGAAAGAGCTCGACACCAATTGGAAAACTGAAAAGCAAATGCTAGTCCCTCAAGAAAGAGGCAAAGGCTCAACACAACTAGCAAACTTGCTCCAAACCAACTGAAAATGTCAAAAACTCATCCAGAGCAAACTCCCCCTTGAATAGTGCAAGCAACCAGGAAGGCTCCCCCTAAGCAAAAGGAGGGTTATGATTTGCAATTTCTCCCCCGTAGTTGAAAATGCACTTGTCAAGAGACAAAGCCCCCCCTCAGAAAATGCACCATCAAAAAGTGTCAACACACAGATTTCTCCCCTTCCAAAATGCATATGAGTCAAAAATGCAAGTTAGTAGCTTCAGGAGTATACTCAAAAGAGTGCAAAGATGCTCTACGGAGTTTGGGTCCGATGACTCAGAAAATGCACAAGATGCTAGCAAAGGCTCAAACTGATCACTAAGTCTGGAATGAGAGCACAAAGAGCAGTTTGTAGCCGAAAAGGTATTCACCATCAAAATAGCACATACATGTATAGACAGGAAGTTAAACAAGTGCTAAACATGTATACAAGGTGAACTACCCCTAGCATAGTTCAATCATCATGCTAATATCAATTTAGGCATATACTTGTGATTTCAAATTTTAGTCGGAGTTGCAGTGGTGAAATTACACATGTTCAGAAAACAGCATGTGACTGCGAGAGGTTGAATGCTTGTTATTGCTTAACTTTTCAACTGTTCGAAGCCTATGCCAAAGCAATCAGAAGCTTAAAGCTATAGTTTCGGTCATACACTACACAGCTCAAGTTTAACCCAAAAGTGCAATGGGAAACAGTCTCGAAACTGTGAGGTGCTAACAAGCAAACCCATCTCGATCTTTCCATTTTACTTAACTTGGTTCAGATTTTAGACAGATTATACACATACCAAGCAAGTGAATGACTCAACACTAGAGACATAGCAACCTTGCATATATGAAAAGCAGAAGTTACCTCTACACATTATACACATGCTAGTTGCATATCTCAATGGTGAACATTTTCAAATTTTAGTTTCATTAAGCAAGTTCACCATTAAAAAATAGCTCAGCTCACAACATGTATTAGTGATCAGAAAGAGCATAAGCTACAGCATCATAAAGCATCAGAGTAAAAACTTCACAAAGCATAGTTACATTCTTCAGACTATATTCATGAAGCTCTGAATGTAAAAGCGTATGCTGAAATGCAGAAGAAAATAAAAATAAAGACAAACGAAAAAGAGTTAGTCAGAGTCAAAATGTTTCCCCCATCTAAAAGGGGAAACACACACCAAGCTCACCTCTCAACCGATTAAAGGTTGATTGGTCCAAAGGCTTGGTGAAAATATCAGCAAGCTGATGTTGAGTATCGACATGGCGAAGGTCGATATCACCCTTCTCATAGTGGTCTCGCAGAAAATGAAAGCGCACATCAATGTGTTTGGTCTTTGAGTGCAGCACGGGGTTCTTACCAACGGTAATAGCACTCGTGCTGTCACAAAACAAAGGGATGCGAGAAAAGCTCAGACCAAAATCACGCAAAGTGGCCATCATCCAGAGTAACTGGGAACAGCAGCTAGCCGCAGCAACATACTCAGCCTCCGTGGTAGACTGGGTGACGCTAGACTGCTTGCGAGAGGACCACGAAACAAGAGAAGAACCAATAAACAGGCAAGTCCCAGAAGTGGACTTGCGATCAATACGGCAACCAGCAAAATCGGCATCAGAGTAACCGCAAAGGGAAAGGGTGGAGGAAGCAGAATACCAAATCCCAAACTCTGGAGAGAAGGATAAGTACCTCATAATGCGCTTGACCGCCTGACGGTGAGAGGTGCGCGGCGAAGACTGAAATCGCGCGCAAAGACACACCGCGAACTGGATGTCCTGGCATGTCGCTGTCAGGTACAGTAGCAACACGATCATACTCCGGTACTCCTTTTGGTCCACTGCTTCTCCTTCCTTGTCCGCATCCAGGGCCGTCGTAGTAGCCATGGGTGTTGGAAGAGGCTTGGCCTCACCCATGTCGAACTTCTTCAGGATATCTCTGGTGTACTTGCCCTGGTGCACAAACGTTCCTTCCCGGGATTGCTTGATTTGCAACCCGAGCAAAAACGTCAACTCACCCATCATGCTCATCTCGAACTCCCCGCTCATAGTGTCTGCAAACTTGGCAACCAAAGCGTGAGAAGAACCACCGAAAATGATATCATCCACGTAAATTTGGACCAAGATAGTATCAGTGCCTTGCTTGAGGAGAAAGAGCGTCTTATCTACACACCCCATTTTAAAACCCTTAGCAAGCAAAAAGGTTTTTAACCTATCATACCAGGCTCTAGGGGCTTGTTTCAAACCATACAAAGCTTTGTGAAGTTTAAAGACATGGTTTGGAAACTTGGGATTTTCGACACCGGGGGGTCGTCTAACATATACCTCCTCTTCTATGTAGCCGTTTAAGAAGGCACTCTTGACATCCATTTGAAAAAGTTTGAAACCTTTGGATGCAGCAAAAGCCAAGAGTATCCTAATAGCCTCCAAACATGCTACAGGAGCAAATGTCTCCTCATAGTCTATCCCCTCCTTCTGACTATAACCCTGGGCTACGAGTCTGGCCTTGTTTCTCACAACATGGCCATCTTCTCCCTGTTTGTATTTGAAAACCCATTTTGTCCCAATTGGATGACACTTAGAAGGTGGAGACACTAGAACCCAAACTCGATTTCTCTCAAAGTTCTCAAGCTCCTCATGCATGGCATTGACCCAATCAGGATCCGTCAAAGCGTGTCCAACATCCCGGGGTTCAAAATCAGCAACAAAAGCAGAATGAGCAAAGTGAGAGATTTGCCTTGACCGGGTGACACGTTCGTCGATGTTGCCGATCATCTGCTGAGGAGGGTGCTGGCGCTGAATGTGTCGTGGTGCCTCCCTAGCCGAAGTGGCCTCCCCCTCAACAGCAGCTGGTGCCTCCTCGGGTACAAAAGGTACTGCTCGAGGTGGCGGATCCCACGGCCCCCAGGAAGACGACGTGTCGGGGCCGTGAGTCATCGTAGAAGCCGCTCTTTGCGGCACAGTAGGTGGAGGAGGTGATGGGTCGTCTATCCCTTCAGCACCTTCTTCATCATCATCGAAAAGAGGTTCGCCAACCTCATGATCACCTGCACTCTCAAAACGAGAAGAAGGACAAACCATGGTCTAGTCGAAGGTGACATCGGATGTCTCCATGACTCGGTTAGTGTCAAGGTTAAGTACACGATAAGCTCGAGTGTGAGTGCCATAACCCAAAAACACACCGTCAGAAGAACGAGACTCAAACTTGTCCAAGTTGCCCTTTTTGAGTATAAAACAATGGCAACCAAAAACTCGAAAATAACTCACTTTGGGCAGCTTTCCAAAACACAACTCATAAGAAGTCTTTTTCAAGAAAGCTCGAAGAAAAATGCGGTTGGAAATATAGCAAGCAGTTCTCATAGCCTTGGTCCAATATCGCCTAGGAGTCCTATGCTCATCGAGCATTGTCCTGGCCATCTCTACAAGGGTCCGATTCTTCCTCTCCACAACACCATTCTGGGGCGGTGTGTAGGGGGAAGAAAACTGATGCTCTTACCCAAAAGAGTCACAAAACTTCTCAAAATCCGAATTCTTGAATTCGGAACCATTATCACTCCGAATTGCTCGCATAGAGTTCAAAGGGAACTCATTCTGAAGACGCAAAATCAGATTGCATGCAAGGGAGAAAGTCTCGGTCTTCTCAGCTAAAAAGAAGACCCACGAATATCTCAAAAAATCATCGACAACAACAAGCACATACCACTTCCCCCCAACCGAGCTCACCCGAGCCGGACCAACAAGGTCCATGTGCAAAAGCTCTCCAGGGCGCTTAGTCATGACCTGAGTCACTGGATGGTGGGGAGCAGCTACCATCTTCCCATGTCTACAAGAATGGCAAACAAGATCCTTCTCCACGGATAACTTGGGCAATCCTCAGATTAGGCCAGGTGAACTAAGTCTTGCAAGCAAGTCAAAGCTCAGATGACCTAGTCTCCTATGCCACTTCCAAAGATCAGAGGAGGAAGGTCCACCCAAAAGACAACGAGAAATTCCGAACGACTCCAAGAAATCCGCACGAAAGACTTTTCCAAAGGGCGAAATCACACATACCAGATTGCCCTGAGGATCCAAAATGCGACTGACATTCGGTTTAAAACGAATCTCATAGTCATCATCGAAAAGTTGCGAAACAGAAAGAAGGTTAAAATGCAAGTTAGAAACAAGAGCAACATTGCGCAACACAAAGTGCTCATTAACTCGCACAGACCCATGAGACAACACCTTACCTTTGCTGTTGTCGCCGAAGGTTATATACTCCTTTCCGGCGATCGGACTAAGACTGGAGAACCACTTGGCGTTTCCGGTCATGTGCCTCGAACACCCGGAATCCACCAACCAAACGTTCTCCAATCGTTTATCTACATCAATAAAAAGACATAGGGTGAGCATACGGGCCAACACTGGGGTTAGTGAAGTAAGGGGAATACTAGTGTTGGGCCGGCTGCTCAAAAGAACGGTTAGCAAAAAGACCATTCCTAGCACGCCTACGGATGAAGCGATCACCATGTTTTGAAGAACGTGGTACGCTAAAAGAGGAGCGTCCATCACGATAATCAAAACGCGGTGGGGGAAAACGCTCAATTGCAAAGCCACCGCCATGGGGTCCATAGCCCACAAAAGCAGGATCCCGCCGGGCACGCTCTCTACGAGGCCTACGCCTAGGAACTTGAGGCTCAACACCTCTAGGCCTAGCATCTCTCCTCGGAGCTCTCTCCTGCCTAGGCCTGGAACTTGAGGTTCTGGACCTCTGGGCCTAGCAGCACGTCTCGGGGCTCTCCTCTGAACATTCGGCACATGTACATCATGGAAAGGATGGTACATGTCCGTGTTGCTCATCTCCTTTGCACGGCGCGTCTCTCTCTTGCGCCAAAAGCAGAACTCACTCAAGTGTCCATCTCTCCCACAGTGCTCACAATGGTACCTCACCGCTCTCATAGGGGGTTGTTGGTACTCGCGGCTGTGGGTGTGGATCACCTTGCCCTTCTGTGGCATACACTCCTCCTGGATAGGTGGCATTGTGTCCAGCTTGTTCTTTAGGTGGTTGGGTTTGGGATGCCACACTTGGTTCTTGGGTGGAGCTATCGGAGGTTCCTCAAACATCCCATCCTTGGTGTTAGGCTTGAGAGACTCTTTGGGTGGAAGCTTGGTTAGTTTGGGAGTAGTGGTGGAGTTAGGCTTCTCACTCGGGTTCAGACCACTAGACTCTCCAATCTTCCCAAAAGCAGAAACATCAACACCCGGAGCAAAGCCTACACCGGGACCTCCAGCAGCTCGCTTGAATTGGGAGATCATCATCCCGAGCTGTGGCTCACCACAAGACACCCATGACAAGATGGTCCAAAGGTATGTGTTTTCCTCCTCGGTTTGCATCTTGTCATGCTTCACATTGGCAATCTCCATCTCCAAACCCTCGCAAAAAGCGCACCTAGTCACACAAGTGCTACCCGAGCTGGCCACCACAAGAGATACAATCTTGGCATTCTTCTCTGCCCACTTGGATTGCAAGACAGGACAAGTCTTGCAAGCACCCAACAGCATGGGCCTAGCACGGAGCTCATCCACCTCTCCTACCAACGCAACATACTTACTTCTCAAAGTGAGAAGGTCAGTCATGTGCGTGGTGCACATCTCACACTCCTCCTCATCGGTGACAACCACGGTAGACTTGACAGAATCAAGTTCCTTCACCGTATCCTCCCATTTCTGCCTAAACTCCTTGCGCTCTCTAGCGGCACGCCTAAGCAGCTTATCCTGACTAAGCAAGGCAGCAGTAAGCCTCTCCACCTCTGCAGAAAGCTCATCGTGGGTGAGAGATACCAGGGAGGTGTCGTCGTCATCGTCGTCGCTCCGAGGGGAGTTCACCAGCTCGCCATCGAGGGCCATGGTGCAGAAGCCGTCGTCATCGGCGAAGAAACAGAGGTCGTTCAGCTTGTCCTCGATCCTCTTCTTCTTCTCGGACTCGTCGTCGCTTGAGCAAGCGGAGTCGTCGTCCGAGCCATCGACGTCGCTGAGCGTGGCGAAGAACGCACGCTACTCAGCCTGGGCCTTCTCCAAGTACTTCTTCTTGATGTACTCCTTGTCAAAGCCGCCCCTCCGCTTGTGCCTTGCAGGGACGTACTTCTCCTTGCGCTTGCCAGAGTCGTACTTGTGCCCATGATCGCCCTTCCCAGATGTGTTCTTCTTCTTTGGACAGTTGGCGATGAAGTGGTCGGGGTCGCCGCACTCGTAGCATCCCGAGCGTCCTCCTCCGTGGCGATGGTTCATGCGGTAATTGTGAAACCGCGAGAACCGGTTGACGAGCAAGGCTAGCTCGTCATCCCCTAAAGATTCAAGCTGGTCCTCTGTGACAGAAAAGAGCGAAGAGAGTGCAAAACCTCCAGAGGGGTTAGCAGAAGAGCCAGAGCCAGAAACCAAAGCCATTGACGGGCCAGAAGGATTTTCATAAGAAGCCCTTGCCATGGCGTCAATCTCACTGGACTTGAGCTTACTAAAGAGCTCGTCGCACGTGAGGGTCTCATAGTAAGGTGATTCGATGATCGCCTGAACTTTGGAATCCCACACCGATCGATCAAGAGTATGCAGGAGCTTCAAAGCTCTCTCATGATTGTCGAAAGGCAACAGCTCCTTGTTAGCCCTCATCCTGTTGACAATCACCTGAAAGCGAGCGAATAAACTTTCTATGCTCTCGCCAGGCATATGTCGAAAGTTCTCATACTCTCGCTTGAATGACTCGTCGAGACAGGTTTTGACTTGAGAGGTTCCCTCATGGAAATGCATGAGGGTAGCCCAAATCTCCCGAGCCGTAGCGAGGTGAGAAACGCGATCAAACTCACTCATGCTCAAACATGAGAAAAGAGCATTATGGGCTCGGCTATTGGCATCGTGCTCATCGATCTTAAGCTGAGAGACATGAGCAGCCAAGACCACGTAATCGGCAGAGTTGCAAATATCCCAGATGGAAGCACCCAAACTCTGCAGATAGGCCGACATGCGTATCTTCCAATACGCATAGTTCGTCCCATCGAAAAACGGCGGTTTGCCATGCCACGATCCATGTCGCCTTCTGTGGATCTGGAACCGGCTAAGGTGGAAGATCCTTAACCCGCTTCGATACCAATTGAAGGACCGAGAAAGCACTAGCAAGGCGACCAGAGGGGGGGTGAATGGGAGCTCAAAAATTTCTCTCGAAACTTTGGCCAAATGTCCCAAAATCAACCCCGAGAAACCGTGTACGAAACTGTGATGCCCACGACCCTTGGAAGAGGGTGGATGATCCCTAGGATCACAGCGAGGCACCACAAGAAGATAGCAAACCAAATGCCAAAAGCTCTGGCTCGAATACAACCCCAAAAACCAAGTCCCAAACGTAGATAGACGGCTACATCAAGAAACTCCTAAATACCTATGCTAACAAGTAGCAAAGATACCTAGAGAGGTTCCTTGGTCAACTATGAGGCCAAACGAGAAGTCCGGAAACCAAGCGAGCAAGCCAGGAGAGCAAACGCACTAAACTGGAAGACACAGCCAAATCCCGGACTGTCCGCGAGTACGATCCCGGACTGTCCGCGGTAGTGCCGGACTGTCCATGAGCGAGTGGCGGACTGTCCGCCGGCAAAACTCGCCAAACAGCAAGGTTGCTGCAAAGTCCCTGGACGTTCCTGGACTGTCTGCCAAACACAACGGCGGACTGTCCGCCGGTCAAGTTTCAGCACTGTTCACCGAGACACGCAGCCACTGCTCGGCTGAATCTCGATGCGCGGACTGTCCGCGCCCTGAGTGGCGGACTGTCCGCGGTCACTCAGGGAGGGCGATTTTGTTCGCCCTTCACCCAAAACAATCCCAAATCGACTCAACTCACAATCCCACGATCCCAAACTTGGAGAGGATGATCACGGAGTAGTTAGGAGACTATCCCCAAGAAATCATCTCCTCAAATCGAGTCAATCACCGGGAAATCGAAAGGGAAGAAAGATGAACCGAAAAGCGCCACGAAAACAAAATCAACCCGATCTACTTGCTCGTAGGGAGATAGATAAATTCCTTCGATGGAAATGGTCTCCATTCAAATACGAACAAGTTGATTCAAACGGATTTCGCAAAGATGCAGTAGAGAGGGAGATCGAGGGACGGGAAAATCGCGGAGAAACGAAGAACGCGAAGAACACGAAACAAAATGCGAATCAAGTCATCGATCTGCAACCGTGTGGCTACCACACGCTACAACAGTGAGGTTACGGCCTCACTTCCTCAAAATCTCCAGTACATAGAGGTATGGTTCTCTGCAGATCTCAGCTAGCTACAGCAGGGGATTGGGAGAGCAGGAAACCCTAGAAGCAAAGAGCAAAATGACTAAGATTAGAAGAGAGGAGGGTGTCTCCCTCTACTTATCCTAATTTATAATTCAAACTCTACCCCTCAACTAATTACAGAGCGAACCAGCTAAACCCTAGGGTTATTCTGGACCAACTCAGTGGTAGGTGTATCCGACGGCCACGCCCGCACAACACGTAGCGTTGCCTCGACGCAACCTCCCAATTTCCGCCACGTGCCGCCCTCGCTCTGCACCCCCGGTTTTGTGGCCCAAACCGGGAAACCAGCCTTTCTAGGCAACCCCCGGTTTTGAGGCCCAAACCGGGAAACCAGCCCACCAGCATCTGAGTTTTGAGGCCAAACTCAGCAAACCCTCAGCGCCCAGGTTTTGTGGCCCAAACCTGGAAACCGTCCTCTGCCCGAGTTTTGTGGCCAAACTCGGAAACCATCCGCACCCAGGTTTTGAGGCCCAAACCTGGAAACCGTCCACCCGATGGTTTTTCCCTGGCTCTACCACCAAACCGACGTCGTAGATGGGATGCACCTCCCGTGCACCCCGTCCACCGACACGTGTCCCCAAGTCCACGACTTAGGCAACACATGACCGCAAGTCTTCACTTGTAGCTGCCACAGGCTGCCAGCCACAACAGCTGATCCTCGGGCCTCTGGTCCCTCAGTCCAAGCCTAATGTCCGCCCTTCGCCATTCTCGGTCCATCGGCATGGCACGTCTCTACTTGACCTTCACCTCGCCTTCGATCACTGCATCCATGCTCGACACCTGCACAACACAAGCCAAAGAACATGCGCATCATCCCAGTTGATAATCACTCATCACTCAGAGACTCGGCATACACCCATGTATCCGCAATATGCAAGCATTAAAAGTATTCAAGAAGGGTCTACCCAAAATTAAAGGCACATCTTTCCTATTTCCCATATCTAGTATTATGAAATCAGTAGGAACATAGGAGCCTCTAATATGAACACGTAAATCATTAACTATTCCTTCTACATAGCAAGTGGATTGATCAGCTAGCACAACATAGCCAGATGTGGATGACATGGGTAGAAAGGATGAGTTTTCATAGAAATCTTTAGATAGAATGTTCACACTCGATCCTAAATCACACATGGCATTTTTAAAGACTTCAACAAAGATTGAACATCTAATTATGGGACTACCAGGATCACCCTTTTTAACAGTCATGGTTTGATCTTCATAATAGTTAAAATATTTTATTTGAACCATATTAGCATTTTCCATGTCAGGTTTTGCAGGAATTTTGCCAGATTCAAAAGACGATATGATAGCAGCAAGTTGAGCTAATTGGGTTTCTAACATCTTATTAAAGCTAAGTTGATTTTTCAGAGCAGATGAGAAATCTTCCAATTTAGCATTTATATTCTCAAGAATTTTATCATTCGCCATTAATCTTTCTTTCAAGAAATCAGTAGTTTTACCTTGTGAGTAAACTAAATTTTTCAAGAATGAGAGACTATCAGAATTATGAAAATTAGAGCGGGGGAATGAATTGTTACCTTGAGAATTGGAGTATTGATTCCATCCTTGATTCTGTTGACGGAAATCGTTGTTGTTGTTGTTGATGAAGTTCAAATCTTCATGTAGTTCGGGGCAGTGGCTCCCAGAATGTCCGGTTTCTCCATAGACTTCACAAGTCATGTAAGATTCTAGAGATTGGACACTCTCTTGTTGGTTCATCTTCTCATAGCTGTCCAGCTTCTTTGCCAGCAGGTCCATCTTGGCCATGATCATGTCGGCTTCCTTAAGGGAATGCATACCTCGCTTACGGGGCTGCAGTCTCTCGTCATTCCATCCTTGGTTCGACACCATCTTCTCTATGAGAGCCTTAGAATCTGCAACATTCAGAGAAAAGATTGCACCGCCGACGGCGACATCCAAATGGCTTCTAGAGAGAGGGGTTAGGCCATGGTAGAAGTTCTGGATCAATAGCCAGTCCTCCATACCATGGTGCGGACAAGCAGCGACATACTCTTGCAACCTCTCCCAAGCCTCGGGAATAGATTCCTCGGCTTGTTGCGTAAAGCTGGAGATTTTGTTGCGCAGAGCATTCGTCTTGCCCATAGGAAAGAACATGGCGAGAAAAGCATTGGAACATTTGTCCCTTGTGTCTACAGCGTTGCGATCGGTATAGAACCATTGCTTCGCTTTTCCTATCAAAGAGAAGGGAAAGAGATGAAGACGGATGACTTCTTGGGTTATCCCCTTAATGGTGAAGGTGCCGCAAATATCCAAGAATTGTTGGAGGTGAGCATTGGCATCCTCATGAGCTTTGCCACAGAACGTGCTAGCTTGGACCATCGTGATCAGAGCCGGTTTCAACTCAAAATTGAGGTTGGCATTGATCACGTCTGGTCCCGTCGTTACATTAGCGGCAGAAGGAGCAGAAAATTCACGAATGGTCTTGTTGGCCATCGTGAAGATAGAGCGAGATAAGAAAGAAAGAAGTTGAAGAAGATGAAGGAAAAAGATAAGAAGAACTAAGGAAAGAAAGAATGGGGTAGGATGGGATTCGCTAAGCAGGAGCTTAAGCGAAGATAAATTCGACACGGACTCAATCGATACACCGATTGCCTTCCCCGGCAACGGCGCCCGAAATGCTTATTGGTAGTTCTTAGCTTCACTAAAGATAGTGCTAGGCAACTATCCAAGGTAACGGCCCAGGAATGCTTGTTGGCACTTGCTAACGTTGTTACTAGGAGCAGACTATGGAGTCTATCCCCGGCAACGGCGTCAGTAATGCTTGAAGCAAGACTGGTCACTATACCTAAAGGAGTGGAGCTAAAGCAGCTATCTACTAATGCCAAGCGGGGTTGTCAATCCCGACACTAGTAGGAGCTAGCTAGAGAGAATGCAATCTACCAGGAGGAGATTCTGCAAGCGCACTGTAACACTCCAGTGTTATCCAAACTAAAACTTGTCATGTCATCATATGCATTAGCATTTCATTTGAGTGATAACCTGAGTATGCATTCACTAAAAACAAGTTTAAGTTAATATGTTTGTGCTTAGTGGATAGAGAATGTTAAGTATGTAACCTTAGTGGTATAATGCTTTCTTAAGAATATGGGTATAGGTTACATGAAATATAAGTGTGAGAGGGAAACCTCTACTTTTCTACGTTTTTCTTAATCTCCTTTCTTTAAGTCCAAAAAGTATGGCAAATTTGAAAATGATTTCAAAAGCAAAGTTGTAGCTCTTGTTGAGAGGGACAACTTTGGTATTCAAAGTTTTCAAAGTTTGCATATGAAATCAAAAGTAATTTGGAAAATACTTTTCTGCCCTTTTTGTCCTCTTATGTTTTTCAAACTCTAATTCAAATTTTGAGCATAATTTGAATATGTTGCAAAAATAAAAAAAAATGTTCAAAATTAAATTCTGAACATTTGATATTTTAACATATTTTCAACTTTTATTCAAAATTCAAAGGTAATTTTGGAATTTCAGAAAGGGTAGAAAAGGAATGGAAAAAGGGGGGGATAGACTTGCTTCTCTGTTCACGGCGGCGGCGGCCGCGATCTTTTCCGGCGACCGCCAGCGCGACGGCTACAGCTCTATCCCGAACAAACGTGTGACCGAGTTCGTGGCGAAGTTATCTACCCGCTGGCCAGTTATCTCGCGTCGTGGCGCCTTCTTCCGCGCTCGCCGATGAAATCTTGCCACGCAGCCCCGACGAGCACCTTCCTGGCTCGAGCTGCAAATTCACCGTCCCTGCTTGATCTCATCCCGATTGACCGCGGGTATAAATACCCTACGTCCTTGCGCATCTCCAGAACCCTTTCGCTCAAACTCTAATCACTCAAAGAGCATGTAATCAACGTTCTTCCGTCCGCCTTTGGAAAAAGCTCCGCCGAGCTCAATCTTGCAGTGGTCCGATCCACTGGGCACTTCTCTACCCTCTTTGCCTTGCGTTGGTGTTTCATCTTGATCCCAGAAACATCATCGGCTCACTGGTTCCATGTGTGATGCCCAGGACTCGCCGGAACCAGCGCCTCTTCGCCGGAGTTGTTGCCGAAGCTCTCTGTGCCGTGGATCTCCTACCTCCGCTTCTCGTCCGCTCCAACCAGCTAGAGCATCGGAATCAGGGTGAGCTAATAGGGTTTCCCATCCTCTCCGTTCCCTCGCTACCGACGTAGGTTCGCCAGAGAACCCCGCCAAGATCCAGTCCGCCGCCACGGCTGGACAGACATCTATGGGGTGGTAGCATTTAGGTTTTGTAGCACCATCGACTGCGGTTGCTCCGCCGAAGTCGATGCGCGCGTTAGTTAGGTCTCTTCTGGCCGGAGTCGGCCGGCGTAAGGCCCGTCGGCGCTCGGTTCGCCGCCGTGCGCACCGGCCATGGTCGGGGACCTAGTGTTTGTGAAGATAGGTTTTTGCAGGGTGTTAGTTGAAAAGTCGCAGACTCAGGTGAATAGCGCTCTGGACTGCGGGTTGTTTTAGCGTAAGCCGAAGGGCTTTTCTGCAAAGCTGTCAGGACACACCGTCTCGCTCGAGCCGGGTCTCGAGCGGACATATGGACACGTGCTCACCGTCTCGAGCTATGCCTTGAGCAGGCGCACCCTCCGCTTCGCTCGAGCCAAGCCTCGGGCGAACGCGTTCACCGTCCCGCCCGAGCTAGGCCTCGGACGGACGAGCGTTTTCCGTCTCACCCGAGCCTCGAGCCAGGCCTCGGACGGGCGATTGTTTTCCGTCTCGCCGAGCCCTGAGTCAGGCCTCGGACAGACGTTTGTTTTTATCGTCTCGATCGAGCTAGGCCTTGAGCGGACCCTCGGGCACTGTCTCGCTCGAGCCGGGCCTCGAGCGAACGCACACACACCCACCGTCGTGCGCTCGCGCCATGCTGAGTCGAGCTGGACTGGGCCGAAACCCCCGTTTGGGCTAGAATTAAGTTTTTCTTTTTCTAGTTTTCTTTACAGTAGTTCAGTTTGTTTTTTTTTGCTATATTTTTTTTCTATAACTCTGTTTTTTATGAATTTCGACATGATTGATGATGGCATGTTTGTACTAATATAAAAATTATAAAACTTGTGTTTTGAGTACTTTTGATATGACAATTAAATCTGTAATTTAATTAAAGAATGCAACTTTACCGTAATGGAAAGTTGTACACTAGATAATTAAGTTTGGTTGTTTTTAGTCAACAACATGTCTCTTGTCTGTATCATATCATGAGGATATCATTGATCATGCATATGCACTTCTACGTGTAGATCTCGTTTCAGAAGGACCTGATTCTCAGTGGGTTTCTCCTGAGTGTGTGAATCCTTCGAGTTTTTCAGAATCTCCGGACTTCGCTAATCACCAAGGCAAGCCCCGGTGCATTTAACCCTTCCTTGTTTTTATAAAGGTTTTATTAAAATGTTTTTGAGTTAAACTACTGCATTAGATTATAGGAGTTGTGTGATGGCCTACTACTTGCACTGTTTACCTCCACCTAAAGATCCACCTGCCTTGTTCAAAAACTATTTGCAAAAATGCTTAGCCACGCTATACAATAGATTTGCAATAAAATGCCAATTTCAAAAGTGTGATCACTTAAAGAATATTTATGGGAATTTGGCTTTACTCCCGACTGTTGGCTAAGTATCTGATCCGTACCTAGGCAACGGCAAGGAGAGGTTGTCCTAGCGTACGGTGCCATCATGTTGTAGTCCGGGACTCAACAGTTGACACCGACCGGGACAGGGTTGAAAAAACTGACAGGACTGTTACGCTTGGGTGAGATATAACCAAGGTACGGTTCCTGGCGGAAAAATTAGGGACCATCCGTATGGGACCTGCTGGCTAAGACTTGAAACTATTCACATACTTCGGAAAGCTCTGGCTCCGAGGAATCCTTTATTGGGACCGACAACCGCGCACTGGGAGTGGAGAGATGGCGGAAGTAGCTTGTACCCACGTGGTCGTCGTACCTGGATATGAGTGGTGTACTGTACTTCCGGGTGGCGTAGGACCGGGTCCAATATTGGAGGAATCGTGGTAGACGAGTTGGCATATGCAAGCTTGGGTGCTACATATGCAGTGTGGATAGGGATCCTCAGCTGAGTATTATTTATCCGGATTAACGTTGCTCCTCGGTTATGGAGACTTGGTCACTGACTATCAACGGAGAGTGGTTCTCAACTAGTTATGTTTTTGAAAGGTAAAATGAATCATGAACAATGAAGAATTGAGAAATACTTGAATCTTTCCAAAATAAAACAAGATTTACAAAAATGCTTTTTCTGCAAAATACTTGATCTTGCTTAAGCCTTACCTTGACTTCCTAAGCCTCTCATTCCTGATTCTTCTCCTCTTTTCTAGTCGGTTAAGTCTTGTTGAGTACTTTTGTACTCAGGGTTTGTTAACCCTTGTTGCAGGTGAGTACATGGATCCACCTTTTGATGGACAATGCTACTTCACTCTTGTGGGGGAGAGTTATAACGATTCTGATGTTTGACCTTGGGCAAGTAACAACTTTTGTGTGATATATGTAATATAAAGTTCCGAACAAGTTATGTAATAAGTACTTTGGTGATGTAAACTTTTAAATATAAGTTTTAATCTATGTATTATAATCTTTCCGATTTTACTCTGATTTATCTTATCTATAAAACTGTTGTAATACTGTGATGCTCGATAAGGGATTTTCCTGGAAAGAATATAACGTGGATGATTCGGGTTTCCCGAGGACACCCGACAGACCTCTTGAGTCATTTGGAACTCGTGCACGCCGATCAAAGGTCTTTAGGACAATGATGGGTGCATGTGGGCCACTTAATTCAGGAGGTTCTGCCACAGCTGGTATCGGAGCAGGAATTCCTTAGAAAGTATAACAGTATTTATTTTTGAAAACTTCAAAAGTTTTTGAGTCAAACTAAATTACAAACTAGTTTGAGCCCAAATTGCTTCTAGACTTGTCTTATTCTTCTGACTTGCCTTAATTCATTTCTTAGACTTATCCTTCTATCTAAATATGATTTTAGTATAGTTATGGTGATATTTATATCTAAGAAACAAAGTTTATAATATTATAATATTGCCCTAATTATGAAAAAAAACTTTATTCACTTCTATAGTAAGTGACTATTTTAAAGTTAATTATTTGTTTGATGTATGCTTTGTTCGTAAGTTCGATTCATGCATCATGATTGATAACCTATAATTAACTTTCCCTCTTATGGTTGTATCTAAATAGAGTTAATATAGTTAGTTAATTATAAAACTCTATCTCTTAATCTTGGAACATATATAGTCCTAATATTCAAAATAAATATATTTTAGCCGATGGCCCGTACCAAGCAGACTGCACGCAAGTGTACTGGACCTCGAGGTGTTCCTCGGCACGTTCTTGCCCCAAGGGATAGTGACCCTGCTCAGTGTGAAGGAAGTAACCAGCCCCTGGTTACATACGAAGAAGGTGAAGGTAGTAACACTGCCACTTCACAATTGCATGCGGAGATAGGGAAGAGTTGCGTGAGCAGCTGCAATACCACCACGAGCAGCATCAAGAATATGAGTGTAAGTGGAGGACGGCCGTTGAGCAGAGGAATCGGGCACGAACCCGGGTAGATATAATGAGAGATAATCAAAACATCTTGGCAAACCATCATGCTGACCTACATAGGCATATAGAGGAGCTGACCACACAGTTGTAGCGAGAACCTGCTACACCACCACATCCTGAAAATGAATCTGAGGAAGAAGAAGAAGGAGATGAGGAGTTAGAGCCGGTGGAAGATGAAGTCACATCTGAGGGAGAGTCATAGATTTAGAGGATGAATGAGCATAAGGTGTGTCATAGTGTATCTTTCTGACTTTGTAACCTAGTTAGTCAGAAAACCTCTAATATGGTCAGATGTGTGAGATAGTGGTATCAGTAGTCCTGCCCAAGAGCAAACTTGTATGATCAATAAGTTGAACTTGGTATGCATGTTATGATGTATGAATAAGAATGTTAACTAAGGTATGGTTTGTTTAAACAGATGCCTGTTAACACTCGTGGCGCTAGTTCTTCTCATGGTGGGGATGATATCCCTAATGCACCACCAGTTCCACCCTCCTTGGCTGATGCAATTGCAGCATTGGTCAACGCAACAACTCTGTTGGCACAAAATCAAAATGATGGTCAACGTGGTCGTGGTCGAAATAACAGGAAAGAGACAACATATGTGGATTTCACTGATTCCCGTCCTCCAGTGTTCATTAAAGCTGATGAACCTCTGGAAGCTGATGACTGGCTCCGGACTATGGAACAAAAATTCAGTCTTATTAATTGTACCGAAATCCAGAAGCCAGCATTTGCAGCCCAACAGCTTCGAGGAGCCGCAGGGGTTTGGTGGGCGAACTTATTAACTGTTCAACCAGCTGACCACCGAATTACTTCGGCTGAGTTCAAGGAAGCCTTCAGGGCTCACTATATTCCTGATGGAGTTATGAAGATGAAGCTTGAGGAGTTCTTAGCTCTTCGTCAGGGAGATGAACTAGTTATGCAGTACATTGGGAAGTTCAACCATCTGTCCCAATATGCTTTTGATCAGGTCAACACTGATGAGAAGAAGAAAGGATGTTTTATGCGAGGATTGAATACAAAGCTTCAATCTATGATGACCACTTGTGGCAACATAAACTATCATGAGACAGTGAATATTGCTATAGCCAGTGAAGAAAAGAATCACAAGCATAAGGAGGCTAAGAAGAAGAGGGGGATTGTGTCAGGGTCTGGATCATCTGGCGGCAACAAGAAGCGTCAGAGGTTTGTATATCATCCAGTCCAGCAGTTCCGCCCATCTTATCGTCCACCTTATCGTCCGCCTCAGCAGCAGCAGTATCCTCAGAGGACGTTTGCAAGGCTTGCTATGCCTTTCAATACTCAACGTCAGCCGAATGTTCCTGCCATTCGTCCACCAGTGCCACAAGCTACCAATTGTCCATGTTATAATTGCGGAAAGGCGGGGCATTTTTCTCGTGAATGTCCTTATCCAAAGCAGAATGTTCCCAATGCCAATGTACCAAGGCCAGCAGGAAATCAGCAAGCAAATCAGAACCGGGGAAATGCACAGAACAATCAAAAGGGTAAAGGTGCTCCGAAAACAGGAAAGGTTTTCCACACTCAAATAGAAGCTATTCCTGAAGGAGAACCTGTTATGCTTGGTATGTTCCTTGTCGCTCAACACCCAGCTTTTACACTTTTTGATTCTGGTGCATCGCATACTTTCATGAATAGAACATTTGCGGAAAAGCATGATATACCTATTGATGAAACCCAAGATAACTTCTTTATATAGTCACCTGGGGGTCGACTAAGTACTAAGGAAATGGTACATCAGGTACCTATAGATCTGGGTGGATATATATTTCCAACCTCCATGATAGTTTTAAAAGATCAAAGTATAGATGTGATCTTGGGTATGAATTGGATGAACCAGAGAGGTGCAGTGATAGATACCTTGAATAGAACCATCAAGCTCAACTTACTTAATAGCAAGTCTCAACTTCTTGTCCATCTTCCTACTCTTAAGAGAGCAGTTGAGCAAGTATGTGCTACCTCTGTCAAGGAAATCCAAGACATTCCAGTGGTCTGTGAGTTTCCTGATGTGTTCCCAGCAGATTTACCGGGACTACCACCTGATCGTGATGTGGAGTTTGAAATAGAACTCAAACCAGGAACAGCACCAATAGCCAGAAGAGCTTATAGAATGCCGCCAAAAGAGTTAGCAGAGTTGAAAACTCAGTTACAAGGTTTGCTAGATAAAGGTTTCATTCGACCTAGTTCATCACCATGGGGTTGTCCAGCAATATTTGTAAAGAAGAAGGACCATACCTTGAGACTATGTGTGGATTATCGTCCTTTGAATGAAGTGACAATCAAGAACAAGTATCCTTTGCCCCGTATTGATCTCCTCTTTGATCAGCTAGCTGGTGCAAAGATATTCTCGATGGTAGACTTGAGATCAGGATATCATCAGATCAAGATCAAACTAGAAGATGTTCCGAAAACAGCATTCACTACTAGATATGGTCTATATGAATATCTAGTCATGTCTTTTGGTCTGACCAATGCCCCAACACATTTCATGTATTTGATGAATTCAGTGTTTATGCCAGAGCTAGATAAGTTCGTGGTTGTGTTTATCGACGACATACTCATCTATTCCAAAACCAAAGAAGAGCATGCAGAACATCTCAGGATAGTGTTGACTCGCCTAAGAGAACATCAGTTATATGCTAAATTCAGTAAATGTGAGTTCTGGATAAATGAAGTTCAATTCTTGGGTCATGTTCTGTCAGCTGAAGGTGTGGCAGTAGATCCCAGTAAAGTCCAAGAAGTTCTTGACTGGAAGTCACCCAATTCAGTACATCAAGTTCAGAGTTTCTTAGGGTTAGCAGGGTATTACCGTAGATTTATCCCTGACTTCTCCAAGATCTCCAAACCAATGACCACACTGCTAAAGAATGACACCAAGTTTGTATGGTCAAAAGAATGTGAAGAAGCTTTTCGGACTTTGAAAAAGTTGTTGACAACTGCACCAGTGTTAGCTCAGCCAGACATTGAGAAATCCTTTGATGTTTATTGTGATGCTTCAGGCAAAGGCATTGGTTGTGTACTGATGCAAGAAGGCAGAGTTATTGCCTATGCTTCGCGACAGCTTAAGCGACATGAAGAACATTATCCAACACATGATCTAGAGTTGGCAACTGTAGTCCATTCACTAAAGATCTGGCGACATTATTTGTTGGGTAATACTTGTCATATATACACTGATCATAAAAGTTTGAAGTACATTTTCACTCAGTCTGAGTTGAATATGCATCAAAGAAGATGGTTGGAGCTGATAAAAGATTATGATATTGAAGTGCATTATCACTCAGGAAAAGCTAATGTAGTGGCAGATGCACTCAGTCGAAAGGATCATTGTAATTGTCTAGAAGTCAAGCCAATCGATGTTACCTTGTGTTATAAGTTTGAAAGGTTAAGCATTGGAATGATTCCACAAGGAAATCTCGCAAATGTGACAGTTCAATCATCCATTAAGGATCAGATCATTGCAGCCCAGAAGAAAAGCAAGGGAATGATCCATCTAAAAGAAAAGATTCAATCTGAGCAGAATTCCAATTTCAAAATAGATGAAACTGGAGTGATTTGGTTCAAGGATCGGTTAGTGGTTCCAAAAGTTCTTGAGCTCCGAAAGTAGATTCTTGATGAAGCTCATACCACAAGATTTTCAGTACATCCAGGCAGTAATAAGATGTATCAAGATTTGAAACAGAGATTCTAGTGGACTAAGATGAAACTTGAAATTGCCAATTATGTAGCAAAATGTGATACTTGTCAGAAAGTGAAGGCAGTTCATCTTAGGTCTGCTGGAGAGTTGCAAACATTGCCTATTCCATCTTGGAAGTGGGATGATATTAGTATGGACTTTATAGTGGGTCTGCCCAAGACATCAAAAGGGTTTGATTCTATATGGGTCATTGTTGATCGTCTGACCAAATCAGCTCATTTCATATCTGTGAAGACAGCATATCCAGCATCTACCTATGCCAAGATATATTTTGACAGAATTGTAAGTCTGCATGGTGTTCCAAAGACTATCGTATCCGATAGAGGGACACAGTTTGTTAATATTTTCTGGCGGCACTTACATGAGTCTTTGGGTACCGAGCTTTTGCATAGTACTACTTATCATCCACAGACTGGGGGTCAAACTGAAAGAGTTAATCAGATCTTAGAAGATATGTTAAGATACTGTGTACTCAATTATTCAGAGAAATGGGATGAATGTTTGCCTTTAGCAGAATTCTCTTACAACAATAGTTATCAAGAGAGTATTAAAATGGCACCATTTGAAGCTCTATATGGCAGAAGATGCAGAACACCTTTAAACTGGTCTGAACCTGGAGAACGTAGTCTCTTTGGAGTTGACTTAGTTAAGGAAGCTGAAGAAAAAGTCAGGTTAATTCGAGAGAACATGAAGATAGCACAATCTAGGCAAAAGAGTTATGCCAATAAGAGACGTCGGTCTCTTACCTTTGAAATTGGTGATTATGTCTATCTCAAGGTGTCACCAATGAAAGGAGTTACTCGATTTGGAATCAAAGGAAAGTTGGCACCTCGATATATAGGTCCATATCAGATCCTTAAAAGATGTGGAAAGGTGGAATATCAACTTGACTTACCACCACAGCTATCTTTAGTCCATAATGTGTTCCATGTCTCTCAGTTGAAGAAATGTCTTCAAGTGCCTGATCATGTCATTTATGTTGAAGAGATTGAATTAGAGCCTAATCTGACATACTCAGAATATCCTATCAAGATTCTTGACCAGAAAGATCGAGTTACTCGAAAAAGAACTGTCAAGTTCTACAAGGTTCAATGGAATCAACATACTAAAGAAGAAGCCACGTGGGAGTCAGAAGAGTTTCTCTTAGAAAGTTCTCCGGAGTTTCTAAATTCTGTGTAGTCCTTGTAATCTGTCATGTGATGACTTATCCCCTGCTTTATGTAAAGGTTAGTAATGGAAGTGCCTGACACATTTCCTTTTCCATTACTTAGCCTACAGGTTAAATCTCGGTACGAGATTTCTTTAAGGGGGAAAGAGTTGTAACACTCCAGTGTTATCCAAACTAAAACTTGCCATGTCATCATATGCATTAGCATTTCATTTGAGTGATAACCTGAGTATGCATTCACTAAAAACAAGTTTAAGTTAATATGTTTGTGCTTAGTGGATAGAGAATGTTAAGTATGTAACCTTAGTGGTATAATGCTTTCTTAGGGATATGGGTATAGGTTACATGAAATATAAGTGTGAGAGGGAAACCTCTACTTTTCTACGTTTTTCTTAATCTCCTTTCTTTATGTCCAAAAAGTATGGCAAATTTCAAAATGATTTCAAAAGAAAAGTTGTAGCTCTTGTTGAGAGGGACAACTTTGGTATTCAAAGTTTTCAAAGTTTGCATATGAAATCAAAAGTAATTTGGAAAATACTTTTCTGCCCTTTTTGTCCTCTTTTGTTTTTCAAACTCTAATTCAAATTCTGAGCATAATTTGAATATGTTGCAAAAATAAAAAAATGTTCAGAATTAAATTCTGAACATTTGATATTTTAACATATTTTCAACTTTTATTCAAAATTCAAAGGTAATTTTGGAATTTCAGAAAGGGTAGAAAAGGAATGGAAAAAGGGGGGGATAGACTTGCTTCTCTGTTCACGGCGGCGGCGGCCGCGATCTTTTCCGGCGACCGCCAGCGCGACGGCTGCAGCTCTATCCCGAACAAACGTGCGACTGAGTTCGTGGCAAAGTTATCTACCCGCTGGCCAGTTATCTCGCGTCGTGGCGCCTTCTTCCGCGCTCGCCGTTGAAATCTTGCCACGCAGCCCCAACGAGCACCTTCCTGGCTCGAGCTGCAAATTCACCGTCCCTGCTTGATCTCATCCCGATTGACCGCGGGTATAAATACCCTACGTCCTTGCGCATCTCCAGAACCCTTTCGCTCAAACTCTAATCACTCAGAGAGCAAGTAATCAACGTTCTTCCGTCCGCCTTTGGAAAAAGCTCCGCCGAGCTCAATCGTGCAGTGGTCCGATCCACTGGGCACTTCTCTACCCTCTTTGCCTTGCGTTGGTGTTTCATCTTGATCCCAGAAACATCATCGGCTCACTAGTTCCATGTGTGATGCCCAGGACTCGCCGGAACCAGCGCCTCTTCGCCGGAGTTGTTGCCGAAGCTCTCTGTGCCGTGGATCTCCTACCTCCGCTTCTCCTCCGCTCCAACCAGCTAGAGCATCGGAATCAGGGTGAGCTAATAGGGTTTCCCATCCTCTCCGTTCCCTCGCTACCGACGTAGGTTCGCCAGAGAACCCCGCCAAGATCCAGTCCGCCGCCACGGCTGGACAGACATCTATGGGGTGGTAGCGTTTAGGTTTTGTAGCACCATCGACTGCGGTTGCTCCGCCGAAGTCGATGCGCGCGTTAGTTAGGTCTCTTCTGGCCGGAGTCGGCCGGCGTAAGGCCCGTCGGCGCTCGGTTCGCCGCCGTGCGCACCGGCCATGGTCGGGGACCTGGTGTTTGTGAAGACAGGTTTTTGCAGGGTGTTAGTTGAAAAGTCGCAGACTCAGGTGAATAGCGCTCTGGACTGCGGGTTGTTTTAGCGTAAGCCGAAGGGCTTTTCTGCAAAGCTGTCAGGACACACCGTCTCGCTCGAGCCAGGTCTCGAGCGGACATATGGACACGTGCTCACCGTCTCGAGCTATGCCTTGAGCAGGCGCACCCTCCGCTTCGCTGGAGCCAAGCCTCGGGCGAACGCGTTCACCGTCCCGCCCGAGCTAGGCCTCGGACGGACGAGCGTTTTCCGTCTCGCCCGAGCCTCGAGCCAGGCCTCGGACGAGTGATTGTTTTCCGTCTCGCCGAGCCCTGAGTCAGGCCTCGGAGAGACGTTTGTTTTTATCGTCTCGATCGAGCTAGGCCTCGAGAGGACCCTCGGGCACTGTCTCGCTCGAGCCGGGCCTCGAGCGAACGCACACACACCCACCGTCGTGCGCTCGCGCCATGCTGGGTCGAGCTGGACTGGGCCGAAAGCCCCATTTGGGCTAGAATTAAGTTTTTCTTTTTCTAGTTTTCTTTACAGTAGTTCAGTTTGTTTTTTTTTGCTATATTTTTTTTTCTATAACTCTGTTTTTTATGAATTTTGACATGATTGATGATGGCATGTTTGTACTAATATAAAAATTATGAAACTTGTGTTTTGAGTACTTTTGATATGACAATTAAATCTGTAATTTAATTAAAGAATGCAACTTTACCGTAATGGAAAGTTGTACACTAGATAATTAAGTTTGGTTGTTTTTAGTCAACAACATGTCTCTTGTCTGTATCATATCATGAGCATATCATTGATCATGCATATGCACTTCTACGTGTAGATCTCGTTTCAGAAGGACCTCATTCTCAGTGGGTTTCTCCTGAGTGTGTGAATCCTTCGAGTTTTTCAGAATCTCCGGACTTCGCTAATCACCAAGGCAAGCCCCGGTGCATTTAACCCTTCCTTGTTTTTATAAAGGTTTTATTAAAATGTTTTTGAGTTAAACTACTGCATTAGATTATAGGAGTTGTGTGATGGCCTACTACTTGCACTGTTTACCTCCACCTAAAGATCCACCTGCCTTGTTCAAAAACTATTTGCAAAAATGCTTAGCCACGCTATACAATAGATTTGCAATAAAATGCCAATTTCAAAAGTGTGATCACTTAAAGAATATTTATGGGAATTTGGCTTTACTCCCGACTGTTGGCTAAGTATCTGATCCGTACCTAGTCAACGGCAAGGAGAGGTTGTCCTAGCGTACGGTGCCGTCATGTTGTAGTCCGGGACTCAACAGTTGACACCGACCGGGACAGGGTTGAAAAAACTGACAGGACTGTTACGCTTGGGTGAGATATAACCAAGGTACGGTTCCTGGCGGAAAAATTAGGGACCATCCGTATGGGGGCATGCTGGCTAAGCCTTGTAACTATTCACATACTTCAGAAAGCTCTTGCGGATACATGGGTGTATGCCGAGTCTCTGTGTGATGAGTGATTGTCAACGGAGATGATGCGCATGTTCTTTGGCTTGTGTTGTGCAGGTGTCGAGCACGGAGACAGTGGTCGATGGCAGGTGATGGTCAAGTTGCGACGTGCCGTGCCGACGGACCGGGCGCGATGAAGGATGGGCGTGCCGTGCGGCAGACGTGCCATGCCGATGTATCGGACGGTGAAGGGCGGACGTGGACTTGGACTGATGGACTGGAGGCCGGAGGATCAGCTGTGGTGGCTGGCAGCCTGCGACAGCGACAAGCGGAGAAGTGCGATCATGTCGGTGGAAGGGGTGCACAGGCGGTGCATCCCCTCTACGACGCCGGTTTGTTGGTAGAGCCCGGGAAAAACCAACGGTGGACGGTTTCCAGGTTTGGGCCTCAAAACCTGGGTGCTGGGTTTCCAGGTTGAGCCACAAAACCTGGGCGTGACGGTTTCCAGGTTGAGCCTCAAAACCTGGGCGTGGGCCGGTTTCCGAGTTTGGGCCTCAAAACTCGGGCGCCGCGGGTTTCTGAGTTTGGGCCACAAAACTCGGGCTGGAGGCTGGTTTCCCGGTTTGGGCCTCAAAACCGGGGGCTGATGGAAAAGGCTGGTTTCCCGGTTTGGGCCACAAAACCGGGGGTGCAGAGTGGTGGCGGCACGTGGCGGCGATCTGAAGGTTGCGTGGAGGCGACGCGGAAGACCGTGCGGGCGTGGCCGTCGGATCTACCTACCACCAGCGGGTGGACCAGATTAGCCTTAGGGTTTTCCTGGCCCGCTCTGTAATTAGAGTAGAGAGGGGTAGAGTAGGAAATAGGCTTAGGCTAGGTTAGTATAAGTAGTCTAGGGGAGACACCCTCCGCCCTATCTCAGTTTTAGCTATTTCAGTTAGTGCCTTCATTTGCTAGGGTTTCCCACTCTCCCATCCCTGCTTTAGCTAGTTGAGATCCGCAGAGAGACTCCACTCTGTGTACTGTTGAGTTGAGGAAGTGAGGCCGTATCCTCACCTTGGAGCTCAGATCGTTGGCTTGATTTGCGTCCTTGATTCGAACTCATGGCTGTGATTTCCGTTGTGTTCGTGTTCTTCGCGGAATCCTTTTCTCCACGATTTTCCCGTCGCTTGATCTTTTTGCTCGGTTCATCTTTTGCAAATCCATTTGAACCAAGTTGTTCTAGATCGTGAGGCACTTCTTTCCACCGAAGGAATCATTCTCTAACCTCACGGTCTAGGAGATCGATCGATTTTTCGTTTTGGGTCACTTTTCGTCCCTTCCCCCAAAAATTCTTCGATTCACCGATTTGGAGTTAGGTTCGAGCCATGATCTCTTAGAGATAGCTCACTAACCTCCTTGTGACTTCACTCACCAAGTTTGATCCCTAGAGGATGCGTTTTGGGTGAGTTTGAGTCGGATCGGTGGAAGAACAGAGGGGCTGCGGGGTGACCGGACGCTGGTCGCGAAGTGATCGGACGCTGACCAGTGCGTCCGGTCGTTGAGCGCTGCGTACAGGGTTTCTGGTTTGATCGGACGCTCGTGACCGGACTCTGTGTTTATCAATCGACCGGACGCGCCTAGGTTCGTGTTCATCGTGTTTGCTTGTTCTGACCGGACGCTTAGTGAACGACCGGACGCCTGAGCACCGTGCGTCCGGTCGCGAACAGAGAGCTCCCAGAGCCGATTTCTGACGACCGGACGCGTCCGGTCCCAGGTGACCGGACGCAGGCAGAGTCCGGTCGTTGCTGTTTCGCGCGTTTTCGCTCGCGGTTCGCTTGTTCTTGATCGGATTCGAGTTCTGTCTTTTGTGTTGGCTCTCTAGGGTTGTCTAGTGTCCCGATGTGCTTCTAGGAAGCATCCACCCTACATCTAGGGTCGTGGACATTAGCAAGCTCTAGGGTTCACTCTTGGGGTTGATTTTGGGACAGTGGCATCTAGTTTCCGAAAGGAAATATTGAAGCTCCCATTCACCCCCCCTCTGGTCGCTTTCGGGTAGCTTCTCGGTCCTTCAGCTCTGGCTCCGAGGAATCCTTTATTGGGACCGACAACCGCGCACTGGGAGTGGAGAGATGACAAAAGTAGCTTGTACCCACGTGGTCGTCGTACCTGGATATGAGTGGTGTACTGTACTTCCAGGTGGCGTAGGACCGGGTCCAATATTGGAGGAATCGTGGTAGACGAGTTGGCATATGCAAGCTTGGGTGCTACATATGCAGTGTGGATAGGGATCCTCAGCTGAGTATTATTTATCCGGATTAACGTTGCTCCTCGGTTATGGAGACTTGGTCACTGACTGTCAACGGAGAGTGGTTCTCAACTAGGTATGTTTTTGAAAGGTAAAATGAATCATGAACAATGAAGAATTGAGAAATACTTGAATCTTTCCAAAATAAAACAAGATTTACAAAAATGCTTTTTCTGCAAAATACTTGATCTTGCTTAAGCCTTACCTTGACTTCCTAAGCATCTCATTCGTGAGTCTTCTCCTCTTTTCTAGTCGGTTAAGTCTTGTTGAGTACTTTTGTACTCAGGGTTTGTTAACCCTTGTTGCAGGTGAGTACATGGATCCACCTTTTGATGGACAGTGCTACTTCACTCTTGTGGAGGAGAGTGATAACGATTCTGATGTTTGACCATGGGCAAGTAACAACTTTTGTGTGATATATGTAATATAAAGTTCCGAACAAGTTATGTAATAAGTACTTTGGTGATGTAAACTTTTAAACATAAGTTTTAATCTATGTATTATAATCTTTCCGATTTTAATCTGATTTATCTTATCTATAAAACTGTTGTAATACTATGATGCTCGATAAGGGATTTTCCTGGAAAGAATATAACGTGGATGATTCAGGTTTCCCGAGGACACCCGACAGACCTCTTGAGTCATTTGGAACTCGTGCACGCCTATCAAAGGTCTTTAGGACAATGATGGGTGCATGTGGGCCATTTAATTCAGGAGGTTCTGCCACACGCACAGAACTATCGTAGTAGCACTTCGCTTGGGAGTACCAGGTGTCGATTTATTTGATCCCAAGGGAAGGCTAGGGTGGTGAATGAGTTGAGTCAAGGAGGGGATGAGAGTCGAAGAAATAAGAAAAAGGAAAAGGGGAGAAGGGAAGATGAAAGGCTAGAAAGAATATATGGGTGTATAGGTAAGGATGAAATGGATGGCTAAGGTAAGGTGGATGGATAGGTAGGTAAATGGGATTATGATAACTCAGGATAACTAAAGGTAACTAAGATGACTAACTACTAACTAATAACTAATCCTAGGTAACCACTAAGCAAGATAACTACGAAGCAAGATAGTTACGAAGCAGGGCAGGCAAAAGACAATAAAGCAGCTAAGTTAAGTATAGTTTTAGTCCTATCTTGTCAAGTATCGAGGCGTACTAGCCTTTACCACTTACTTAGGTTGAACGCTAGCACAACGAGCCTTACTGTTAAACTGGGCCAACTACGTGGTGGAATTCAAGGCGCACAGGGCTGTCACCACCTGCTTCCTACCACAGCTATCCGGGGGTCCAGCCGTATCTAAAGGTAAGTCTATAACTAAGCACCACGCTTAACTATATTCTAACTATCTCTATCCTAGCTCTGAATAGAGACACCCTTGCGGACGTCAGAGCAAACACTTGACTTAATAAGATAAACACTAAACTAACTAAGCAACCTATTGGCAAAGATCAAACACTAAGCTCACTAGAGATTAACTACTATGGCTAAGTGAATTGAACTGTAGGATAGCTAGGCACTCAAGCAATCAATCAAGTATACCACTCAATACTATAAGTAGAATAAAGTAATACTTGAAATGATAGTACTAGAATATAGTAAAAGCTTGAGTAACAAGAGCAAAACCTGAACTGGAGATGAAGGAAGACTCTTCCCAGCTCCAGAGCCGATCACTCGCACGCCTCTACTCTTGAGCTAAGCCTTGAGCAGCGCTACTGCGAGGGCGAAGATGCCTTGCTCAACTAGCTACCTACTTGCCTAAGCTCTCTGAGCTTCTAACCTAACTCTCACTTCTCTTGCTTGGTGTTGCTTTGCTTGAGACGGTACGAATGGAGAGGTGCCTCCAGGGGGGTATTTATAGCCTTGAGGAGTGAGGGGGGGTTCTTATAGGGGGCAGCCACCCGACCTAGGGTTAGGTCAAGTGGCTGGTGCCACTCCCTACTGGCGGCCGCCAGTGCATTGGCCGTTGGATGCACCGGCATTGATCCAGTGGCATCCAGGAGTTTGTCCGATGCGGTTTGGAGGTCGATTGCATGTCCTAGCAACCGCCATTCAGCCTTGATCCGCGCCACTCTCTCCTGAGCCGTCCGATGCCACTGACCTAGTGACCAAGGGCCAAGATTTGGCCCTGGGGAGGTCACACGAATCGGTGATGTGGCAGGCGGTGAAGCTTGGGCCAACCCACACTACTACAGAATAGGGCCTTTAGCCCCGGTTGGGAAGGGGCTTTAGCCCCGGTTTCCCAACCGGGACTACCAATCCGGGACTAAAGGCCTCCCACCTTTAGTCCCGGTTGCTCCAAACCGGGGCTAAAGGCTCTCACGAGAAAAAATAAATTTGCGTTTGTGAGATTCGAACTCAACACCTCTCGCCTCAGGCACGCTTACCAACTGAGCTACACAACCCACGTGATGTAGTTCTGGATGTTTTCCTTTTGAATCCACTCGGGAAGGACCTTTAGCCCCGGTTGGTAACACCAACCGGGACTAAAAGCACCTTTAGTCCCGGTTGGTAACACCAACCGGGGCTAAAGGTTCACCCTTTAGCCCCGGTTGGTATTACCAACCGCGACTAAAGGTTGGGGGGCCTTTAGTCCGGGTGGGTAAAACCAACCGGGACTAAAGGTGAACCTTTAGTCCCGGTTGGTTTTACCCACCGGGACTAAATGTCTTTAGTCCCGGACGCAATTTGTAGCCGAGACTATAGCTCAATTGTTAGATCGGCCTATGACTATATTCTGTAGTAGTGCCAAGTGGCGGGCGCCACTTGTAGCTGGCGGGCGCCACCCCTCTTAGGCCCATTTGGGCCCTGCCGAGTGGGCTTGTCTCCTGGTGGGTCCATATGTTCAAATTTGGTTCAAATCCTGCATTCAAATAGAATTCTATGGACATGTGGAATTCGGTTAGTTTGAAACCTATTTGACTACATTTCATGCATTTTTGGTGGACTTTAGGGTCAAATGTTGACGGTAAAACAGGTGTTTAAGGGCCGTCAACAGTTGTCAAGGCCAAACAACACAAACAAGCAAATCTGTCCAGACTTGGACAGATTCTGAACTTAAATTAAAACATGTGTATCTGAAGGTCTAGATCACCAAAAATAGTGATCCATGAAATTTTAGAAACATTATGAAAAGCACTACAACTCTTCTATTAACGTCAACACATGATGCACAAAATAAATTAGCCAAACAGTTCACTCTTTCAGATCTGCACAGAAAGCAATGAAAACCTAACAGCAAATTTCTAAAAGCTATAACTCCCAAACCACTTGGCCTAAAATCATGAAATTTTAGTACAAGCAAGATGAAGAAGTTATCTACAACTTTTGTATAGAACACATCTATAGAAAACATCATTTTCTTTACGAACTAATCACCACTACAGAAACTGTGCATACAGGCACTCAGTCAATTTCCGAATCGCTTGCTCGGTAACGATCGTCGACGGCAGCTTCGCGGTGACCGAAATTCCGATTTCGCAGTACAGACTTAACTGATTTCTGGAACCTAAAAACTGCGTTATACTCTATCGTGCGAGCTCATTTTCACCCTCTTCGGCACCGATCCAGGTCTCGGCCATAAAACAAAATTTGTTCCTCTCGATCAGTACTACAACTTTCGTTTATCACACACTGACATGCGAACACCCGAAAACAACGTTCAACTCCGGTCAAAGCGGTCACCCGGTGGGATCGAGATTACGGTCTCTCGTCGGTCGGAATATTTTCCGGTCGTCTGCTCAACATAAAACTTTCATAACTTTTGCTCGTGAGTCCATAAATAATTGATTGGGCATAATTGCGACACTTTGTTGAACCCGAATGATTTTCTTCAGTTAATCAGCCAGAACAGGCAAAGCTGCGACTCGTCATTTCATGTGACTTATTGATTCCAAATTTTGCCAAACTTTTCTACCAGTCACTATAGATTGGAACTGAAGCAGGGAACATGAAAAAGTCATGTTTAGCAGTAATCTTGAATGTTCCAAAATTGGGCAATCATTATTAACTTGTGTTGTTACTTATTTCCGGAATAATTTAAATAGAGGCTCTATTTCCGGGGTTGATTCCAAATCTTCAGTCATCACTGACAATACTAGAAATTATCTCTCGATCATCACCTGATAGACCATGTCTATGTTAAAACTGACTGCTCGTCTGGCGTCGAACACCTGGGGCGTTACAACCCCTCCCCCCTTAAAAGAATCTCATCCCGAGATTCCGGACGAAAGATTTTTTTAAGGGAAGAGAAGCATATCACTTATCCTTATCGGCTACCAACAGCTCAAGATACCGACTTCTCAGCAGAAAAGATACTGTCAGAAATAGAACAACTTTTAGATCCGTCGAGTCCTCTTCCGGTTACTACCTCTCGTCAAAAGAATTTCCTTCACTGATTCACATCAAACATTGAGGTGCACTTAAGGTACTTTCAATAAGTTGATAGGGAAACCAAAATTGCATTGTTACTTTGGGAGGAATCCAAGATAATATTACCAAAAATACTTGATCTTCGTGTAGTTAACATTATTACAAATCAACTGCCTTCAACACTGGGAGGAAGTGCCTGACCAACAACCACTGTGTATACCATTAGTGAATGTACGTTCTAGCAGATAGGAGTCGACGGAAAGCTACATACGGTTCCATGTGTGCAGTTCTCTTTCTCTGATGATAACACTGTATTATCTGAGTCTGTTGACAGAGAGGTGAATGTGATAACTATCTCTACCAATTCCACGCTTTCACTGATTTTTCTTTACAAGAGTTCTCATCTCTAAAGCAGCGACAATCATCAAGGTTGAACTTGATGCAACCTCTTGGGTGAAATATCTACTACCGAATTTTCGTATACCACCGAGAAGGTCAACACCATCCTTCTTCATAATGCAGATGCAATTCAACAGAACTATCTTGTTGAACTACGTACTTTGGTCATGGGGCAACCTTCTCAAATCCATTTAGCAATGTGGAAATTTAATCTGAAATCTGTTGTTTGACACTTCACTCTGTCATCAATTTACACTTCTTCGAGTTGATTTTTTGTGGAACACCTTGACCGCTCCAGAAATAAGGGACTGATTCTGAACGTCCTTTTCATCCAACACAATCCAAAATAATCTTCCTATAGTGGTCAAATGTACCATCAAGCGGTCCTTATCCGAGATACAATTCTGAACAAATTACTAGGCCAGTGTACTGCCTTGTAGTACCATTCAAATTTTTCCAAGATAACGTTGTCCAGAACACGACAGAAACTGGGATGTACGAGTAGCACAAACAACATCCGTTGGTTTACAGACTTCTGATATAACGCTGTTCTGTGAGACATAGCCTTCATAGCTACCAAAGAGTTATTTCTGAACTGGATATTAGCCTTCCCATGGCTAAAACTAATCATCCATCTCTGAACACTATAAAGCTCCAAGGTTTCAGCTTTTACTACAAGCAATGTTGAATATCAAAGCACACAGTCACAATCAAAGTCAACAAAGAATCAGCCATATCTGAAAGGATTGAGTTGACTACAAGATCATCAAGCAGTTATGTATTGAGCTCAGATGGGAAACTTCTAGGTCTCAGATGTCTTATCCATTAACACACCATTTCTGTTACTTATCCCGCACTAATACTTGTCTACCTCAAGCATTATCTGCCACTTTACTTTACTACGACCATATATGTTGCTCGATCTTTGCTGTTGATCAAACACAGTCCTTTGTCTACCACCTCTTGCAGTCTGTTAGTGCTTTCATTACTGACTGATTCTGGAAAGGTCATCCTCTTTGCAACTTCAACAGAAAACACTGCCACAACTGATCTGATAAAAGGATTTTTCTGAAGTAATATAGGAGATAACAAGGAGAAAGCTTCATGAAAGATAACACATTGGCGTAGTTTCCATAATGAATCTCGACTAGAAACCATGATACCAGCGCGTGCCGAGCAACACAACCATGTGGCCGCGTATCCACAGGAGGCCCTCGGTTTCGTCGCGGCACCATTAGTTCCTAACCAAGACATCATTATTGAATTCAAAACCAATGAGAAATCCTACATGACGCAGATAAATCTTGCATGGAGAAGGCGTCACATGCAAGGCACATGCTAGCAAGACAAGGATGATCACAAGGTATGGAAATCATAAAGGAGGTGATTTCCAAGACAGAACACGACACAAGACAAAAAGGATACACCTTGTGCATACCACGGTCATGACAAGATGAAAGAACACTTGAACTTGATTTGGTCCAAACAACAACAAAAGGGCAACCAAGGGGTACAACAAGGATATGGGCATGATCTCTAGCATTTGGCAAGGCAAACTACGGTCAAGAACTGGTATTGACAGGAACTTAACTTGGCTGGTCAAACCAACAAGGGTCGTTACAGCAAGGGGTACAAAACATCCATGGCTTGGGAAACACTTTAAAGGGGCCAAGCTTGGGTCTACAGGTTAGGCAAAGGCATGGCTTCTCAAACAGGCATAGGCATACCACGGTTTGGATCCAAGATTTCGGGAAACTTTAACTTGGGCTAACTGATCCAATAAAAGGCATGGACAGGCATAGGTACAGGTCTTTGGCACAAGCATTCTAAACCATCACAACTAGACACCACAACAAGGCCTTTAAGCAACAAGGGTTCTACTAAAGGCATCTCAGACGGTCAAAAGAGCTTGGTCAACAAAGGCTTAACAACCACTCAAGCAACCAACACTAAGCACCAAGCTCATCCTAGATAAGCATCTATCTATAGCACACAAACACACATGGATATACCAAAACATGGTGGACAGACGTTGCCATGATTTTATTTCCTGTTTACTAATTTAAAGCATAACTATTCATCAAGGAGCAAACATACCAAACAAATTAAGGCATAATTGTTTGTTAACTATCAGCAGTTTACAACTTAAAGCTAACAACTCACTTATTTAGTCTATGAAACTAACAACAAGCAACAAGCTCATGCTAGTCTACAATCCAAAAAGGAATAAGGAGACACAAGGTAACAATGATTAACAAGAAACATACAACAAGTGAATCTGGGTTATAAGCAAGCATAACAACAGTTTAAAAACATTCTAAACTTGCTATATATGCTAAGATTGCAGTCCACTTAAATTAGTTGCAAGCATTTAGTTCTTACAAGCATATCACTAGTGAGGATTAAAACTAGATTAGAGAGCGATTATAAAGCATGGTGCACATAAGAACATAATTCTAGGCGTAACCATGTATGAAAACAGTTTGCATACATCTTAAACATGTTAGAGAAGTTCATGATTAGCCCAAATGAAATTCGTTACATGCACTTATTAATTTCCTTAACTTAGCAAAGTGAATTAGAGAGCGATCCAATTTATACCCAAAGAACTCTGGAAGATTAGAGCAGCTCACTCCTGCTTTCAGTAGGCTACTACAAGCATTTTAGTATTTTGAAGTAAGTAAAACAATCTACACAAGTCTAGCAAGTAATCATACTTAAAACAACTTAAACAGGTTTAAACAACCCACTGATGCACCGAAAAACTCAATGTTGAATTTTTCACAACGGACGCACACAATCATCCCCGTTTGACCTAAAACTCATGTATGGTGCATTTTTGGCACTTTAATTTCTGACGGAATGGTGCAGAAAAACTCGCGCGGTAGGGCCATTTTACACATTAATGCACTGAAAAACTCGTAGTTAAATTTTTCGCAAAAGGACGCACCCAATCATCTACGTTTCACCTAAAACCGAAGTCCGGAAACCAAGCGAGCTAGCCGGGAGAGCAAACGCACTAAACCGGAGCAAACAGTCCCCTGGACAGTCCCGGACTGTCCGCGGCTTTGAACGGCGGACTGTCCGCCGTTCAACCAAAAACCAAAACAGCTGAAGGACAGTGCCACTGCTCTGGCTCGTCCCCGACGCGCGGACTGTCCGCGCCATGAGTGGCGGACTGTCCGTGGTCACTCATGGAGGGCGATTTCAAACACCCTTCCCCCAAATCTGATCCAACTCAAAATCCCACGTTCCCAAAGTTGGAGAAGATGATCACGGGGTAGTTAGGGGACTACCCCAAGAAATCATCCGCTCAAATCAACTCAAACTCCGGGAAATCAAAAGGGGAGAAGGATGAACCGAAAAGTGCCACGAAAACAAAATTGACCCGATCTACTTGTTCGTAGGGAGATAGAAAATTCCTTCGGTGGAAATGATCTCCTTTAAAATATGAACAAGTTGATTCAAATGGATTTCGCAAAGACGCACGGGAGAGAGAGATCGAGTGACGGGAAAATCGCAGAGAAACGAAGAACGCGAAGAACACGAACAAAATCGCGAATCGACACATCGATCTGCAACCGTGTGGCTACCACACGCTACAACAGTGAGGATACGGCCTCACTTCCTCAAAATCTCCAGTACACAGAGGTATTGTTCTCTGCGGATCTCAGCTAGCTACAGCAGGGGATTGGGAGAGCAGGAAACCCTAGAAGCAAAGAGAAAATGACTGAGATGGGAAGGGAGGAGGGTGTCTCCCTCTACTTATCCTAATTTCTATTCCTACTCTACCCCTCTCTAATTACAGAGCGAACCAGCTAAACCCAAGGGTTATTCTGGACCAACTCGGTGGTAGGTGTATCCGACGGCCACGCCCGCACAAGTCATAGCGTTGCCTTGACGCAACCTCCCGATTGCCGCCACGTGCCGCCCTCGCTCTGCACCCCCGGTTTTGTGGCCCAAACCGGGAAACCAGCCTTTCCAGGCAACCCCCGGTTTTGAGGCCCAAACCGGGAAACCAGCCCACCAGCTTTTGAGTTTTGAGGCCAAACTCAGCAAACCCTCAGCGCCCAGGTTTTGAGGCCTAAACCTGGAAACCGTCCTCAGCCCGAGTTTTGAGGCCAAACTCGGAAACCATCCGCACCCAGGTTTTGAGGCCCAAACCTGGAAACCGTCCACCCGATGGTTTTTCCCTGGCTCTACCACCAAACCGACGTCGTAGAGGGGATGCACCACCCGTGCACCCCGTCCACCGACACATGTCCCCAAGTCCACGACTCAGGCAACACATGACCACACTTCTTCACTTGTTGTCGTCACAGGCTGCCAGCCACCACAGCTGATCCTCGGGCCTCTAGTCCCCCAGTCCAAGCCTCATGTCCGCCCTTCGCCACTCTCGGTCCATCGGCACGGCACGTCTCTACATGACCTTCACCTCGCCTTTGATCACTGCATCCGGGCTCGACACCTGCACAACACAAGCCAAAGAACATGCGCATCATCCCAGTTGACAATCACTCATCACTCAGAGACCCGGCATACACCCATGTATCCGCAATCTCCCCCTTGATGAGTGCATTGTCAACTAACAACACAAATCATAATGAAAATAGAAGAAGCAAGAAGGAGAAGAAGAGAGAACTCAACCAAATGACCCAAAAGCATAGCAAAGCCGAAGAAGGTCAAGTGGAAAGAGCAAAACAACTTGGTTCCCAAAGACATGGGCAACGGCTCGACGCAACCAAGCAAAGCAAAGCTAGCCCTCAAGAAGAGGTAGAACAAGCTCAACACCGCTAGCAAAAGCCAGTTGAAGATATCAAAGCAGAATGCTAGTCCCTCAAGAAAGAGGCACAGAGGCTCAACACAACTAGCAACGAAAGCTTGATACCAACTGTTACCACAAAGAGTTTGACACCAGTTGAAAATCTGAAAGGCAAATGCTAGTCCCTCAAGAAAGAGGCTAAGGCTCAACACAACTAGCAAAATCGCTCCAAACCAATTGAAGGTGTTAAAAACTCATCCAGAGCAAGCAAGCTCCCCCTTGAATAGTGCATACAACCAGGAATATGATTTGAAATTTCTCCCCCTTAGTTGAAAATGCACTTGTCAAGAACCATTTCTCCCCCTAGGAAAATGCACCATCAAAAAGTGTCAACACCCAGAGATCTCCCCTTCCAAAATGCAAATGAGTCAAGAATGCAAGTCAGGAGCTTCAGGAGTATACTCGAAAGAGTGCAAAGATGCTCTACGGAGTTGGAATCCGATGATGGAGGAAATGCACAGAATGCTAGCAAAGGCTCAAACTGATCACTAATTCTGAAATGAGATCACAAAGAGCAGTTTGTAGCCAAAAAGGTATTCACCATCAAAATAGCACAGACATGTATAGACAGGAAGTCAAACGAGTGCTAAACATGTATACAAGGTGAACTACCCCTAGCACAGATCAATCATCATGCTGATACCAATTGAAGCAATTGAAGCATATACTTGTGATTTCATATTTTAATCGGACTTGCAGCGGTGAAATTACACAAGTTCAGAAAACAACATGTGACTGCGAGAGGTTGGATGCTTGTTATTGCCTAACTTTTCAACTGTGCGAAGCCTATGCATAAGCAATCAGGAGCTTAAAGCAACAGTTCCAGTCATACACTACACAGCTCAAGTTTAACCCAAAAGTGCAATGGGAAACAGTCTCGAAACTATGAGGTGCTAACAAGCAAACCCATCTCGATCTTTTTGACTCACTGGACTTAGTTCAGATTTTAAACAGAATATGACATATCAAGCAAGTGAGAGACTCAACACTAGAGACATAGCAACCTAGCATATATGAAAAGCAGGAATGACCTCAACATATCCTACACATGCTAGTTGCATATATCAATGGTGAACATTTTCAAGTTTTATGTTCATTAAGCAAGTTCATCATTCAAAAATAGCTCAGCTCAACAACATGTATTAGTGATCAGAAAGAGCATAAGCTACAACATCTACATAGAGCATCGGAGCAAAGACTACACAGAGCATAGTTACATTCTTCAGACTATATTCATGAAGCTTAGAATGTAAAAGCGTATGCTAAAATGCAAAGATGCATGAAGAGCTCAAAAAGAAGCAGAAACAACTGAAAACACAAAGTCAGTGTATTATACATGAGGCAAAATGTTTCCCCCATCTAAAAGGGGAAACACACACCAAGCTCACCTCTCAACTGATTAAAGGTTGATTGGTCCAAAGGTTTGGTAAAAATATCAGCAAGCTGATGATGAGTATTGACATGGCGAAGGTCGATATCACCCTTCTCATAGTGGTCTCACAGAAAATGAAAGCGCACATCAATGTGTTTGGTCTTCGAGTGAAGCACGGGGTTCTTAGCAACGCTAATCGCACTCGTGCTGTCACAAAGTATTGGAACACGAGAAAAGCTCAGACCGAAATCACGCAAAGTGGCCATCATCCAGAGTAACTGGGAACAGCAGCTAGCCGCAGCAACATACTCAGCCTCCGTGGTAGACTGGGCGACGCTAGACTGCTTGCGAGAAGACATGGATACAAGAGAAGAACCAATAAACTGGCAAGTCCCAGAAGTGGACTTGCGATCAATACGGCAACCAGCAAAATCGGCATCGGAATAACCGCAAAGGGAAAGGTTGGAGGAAGCAGAATACCAAATCCTGAACTCTGGAGAGAAGGATAAGTACCTCATAATGCGCTTCACCACCTGACGGTGTGAAGTGCACGGCGAAGACTGAAAGCACGCACAGAGGCACACCGCGAACTGGATGTCCGGGCATGTCGCCGTCAGGTACAGCAGCGACCCGATCATACTCCGGTACTCCTTCTGGTCCACTGCTTCTCCTTCCTTGTCCGCATCAAGGGTCGTCATGGTCGCCATGGGTGTTGGAAGAGGCTTGGCCTCACCCATGTCGAACTTCTTCAGAATGTCGCGCGTGTACTTGCCCTGGTGCACGAACGTCCCTTCCTGGGTTTGCTTGATTTGCAACCCGAGGAAAAACGTCAACTCACCCATCATGCTCATCTCGAACTCCCTGCTCATAGTGTCTGCAAACTTGGCAACCAAAGCGTGAGAAGAACTACCGAAAAAGATATCATCCACGTAAATTTGGACCAAGATAGTATCAGTGCCTTGCTTGAGGAGAAAGAGCGTCTTATCTACACACCCCATTTTAAAACCCTTAGCAAGCAAAAAGGTTTTTAACCTATCATACCAGGCTCTAGGGGCTTGTTTCAAACCATACAAAGCTTTGTGAAGTTTAAAGACATGGTTTGGAAACTTGGGATTTTCGACACCGGGGGGTCGTCTAACATATACCTCCTCTTCTATGTAGCCGTTTAAGAAGGCACTCTTGACATCCATTTGAAAAAGTTTGAAACCTTTGGATGCAGCAAAAGCCAAGAGTATCCTAATAGCCTCCAAACGTGCTACAGGAGCAAATGTCTCCTCATAGTCTATCCCCTCCTTCTGACTATAACCCTGGGCTACGAGTCTGGCCTTGTTTCTCACAACATGGCCATCTTATCCTTGTTTGTTTTTGAAAACCCATTTTGTCCCAATTGGATGACACTAAGAAGGTGGAGACACTAGAACCCAAACCCGATTTCTCTCAAAGTTCTCAAGCTCCTTATGCATGGCATTGACCCAATCAGGATCCGTCAAAGCGTGTCCAACATCCCGGGGTTCAAAATCAGCAACAAAAGCAGAATGAGCAAAGTGAGAGATTTGCCTTGACCAGGTGACGCGTTCGTCGATGCTGCCGATCATCTGTTGAGGGGGGTGTTGGCACTGGATGTGTCGTGGCACCTCTCGTGCTGAAGTGATCTCCCCCTCAACAGCAGCTGGTGCCTCCTCGGGTACAAACGGTACCGCTCGAGGTGGCGGATCCGATGGCCCCCAGGAAGACGACGTCTCGGGGTCGTGAGTCGTCGTGGAAGCCGCTCTTTGCGGCACAGCTGGTGGAGGAGGTGCTGGGTCATCTATCCCTTCAGCACCTTCTTCATCATCATCGAAAAGAGGTTCGCCAACCTCATGATCACCTGCACGCTCAAAACGAGAAGAAGGACAAACCATGGTCTCTTCGAAGGTGACATCAGATGTCTCGATGACTCGGTTAGTGTCAAGGTTAAGTACACGATAAGCTCGAGTGTGAGTGCCATAACCCAAAAACACACCGTCAGAAGAACGAGACTCAAACTTGTCCAAGTTGCCCTTTTTGAGTATAAAACAATGGCAACCAAAAACTCAAAAATAACTCACTTTGGGCAGTTTTCCAAAACGCAACTCATAAGATGTCTTTTTCAAGAAAGCTCGAAGAAAAATGAGGTTGGAAATGTAGCATGCAGTGTTCATAGCTTCGACCCAATATCGCCTAGGAGTCCTATGCTCATCGAGCATCGTCCTGGCCATCTCTACAAGGGTCCGATTCTTCCTCTCCACAACACCATTCTGAGGCGGTGTGTAGGGGGAAGAAAACTGATGCTCTAACCCAAAAGAGTCACAAAACTTCTCAAAATCCGAATTCTTGAATTCGGAACCATTATCACTCCGAATTGCTCACATAGAGTTCAAAGCAAACTCATTCTGAAGACGCAAAATCAGATTGTGAGCAAAGGAGAAAGTCTCGGTTTTCTCAGCTAAAAAGAAAACCCACGTCCATGTGTAAAAGCTCTCCAGGGCGCTTAGTCATGACCTGAGTCACTGGATGGTGGGGAGCGGCAACCATCTTCCCATGTCTACAAGAATGGCAAACAAGATCCTTCTCCATGGACAACTTGGGCAATCCTCGGATTAAGCCAAGTGAACTAAGTCTTGCAAGCAAGTCAAAGCTGAGATGACCTAGTCTCCTATGCCACTTCCAAAGATCAGAGGAGGAAGGTCCAGCCAAAAGACAACGAGAAATACCGAACGACTCCGAGAAATCCGCACGAAAGACTTTTCCAAAGGGCGAAATCACACATACAAGATTGCCCTGAGGATCCAAAATATGACTGAGATTCGGTTTGAAACGAATCTCATAGTCATCATCGAAAAGTTGCGAAACAGAAAGAAAGTTAAAATGCAAGTTAGAAACAAGAGCAACATCGCGCAACACAAAGTGCTCATTAACACGCACAGACCCACGAGACAGCACCTTACCTTTGCTGTTGTCGCCGAAGGTTATGTACTCCTTTCCGGCGACCGGACTAAGACTGGAGAACCACTTGGCGTTTCCGGTCATGTGCCTCGAACACCCAGAATCCACCAACCAAACGTTCTCCAATCGTTTTACCTACATCAATAAAAAGACATAGGGTGAGCAAACGGGCCAACACTGGGGTTAGTGAAATAAGGGGAATACCAGTGTTGGGCCGGCTGCTCAAAAGAACGGTTAGCAGAAAAACCATTCCTAGCACACCTACGAGAGGAGCGATCACCACGTAGAGGAAAACGTGGTCCGCTAAGGGAGGAGCGTCCATCGCGATACTCAAAACGCGGTGGGGGAAAACGCTCAACAACAAAGCCACCGCCACGGGGTCCAAATCCTGCAACTGCAGGCTCCCGCCGGGCACGCTCTCTACGAGGCCTACGCCTAGGGACTTGAGGCTCAACACCTTTAGGCCTAGTGTCTCTCCTCGGAGCTCTCTCCTGCCTAGGCCTGGGAACTTGAGGTACTAGACCTCTGGGCCTAGCAGCATGTCTCGGGGCTCTCCTCTGAACATTCGGCGCATGTACATCATGGAAAGGACGGTACATGTCTGGGTTGTTCATCTCCCTAGCACGGCGCGCCTCTCGCTTGCGCCGAAAACAGAACTCACCTAAGTGCCCTGCGGATAAATGGGTGTATGCTGGGTCTCTGAGTGATGAGTGATTGTCAACTGGTATGATGCGCATGTTCTTTGACTTGTGTTGTGCAGGTGTCGAGGACGGAGACAGTGATCAAGGGCAAGGTGAAGGTCAAGTTGAGACAGGTCGTGCCGACGGACCGGGTGCGGTGAAGGATGGGCGGGCCGTGCGGCGGACGTGCCATGCCGATGAACCGAGCGGTGAAGGGCGGACGTGAGGCTTGGACTGAGGGACCAGAGTGCTTGAGGATCAGCTGTGGTGGCTGACAGCCTGGGACAGCGACAAGTGAAGACTTGCGGGGCACAGTGTTGCTTGGATCGAGGACCTGGGGACACGTGTCGGTGGACGGGGTGCACGGGCGGTGCATCCCCTCTACGGCTCCGGTTTGGTGGTTGAGCCACAGAAAAACCACCGGTGGACGGTTTCCAGGTTTGGGCCTCAAAACCTGGGTGCTGAGGGTTTCCGAGTTTGGCCACAAAACTCGGGCTGAGGACGGTTTCCAGGTTTGGGCCTTAAAACCTGGGCGCTGCGGGTTTCTGAGTTTGGGCCACAAAACTCAGGCGATGGACTTGGAGGCTGGTTTCCCGGTTTGGGCCTCAAAACCGGGGGATAGCTGGAAAAAGGCTGGTTTCCCGGTTTGGGCCACAAAACCGGGGGTGCAGAGCGAGGGCGGCACGTGGCGGCAATTGGAAGGTTGCGTGGAGGCAACGCGGACGAGTTGTGCGGGTGTGGCCATCGGATACACCTACCACCGAGTTGGTCTAGAATAACCCTAGGGTTTAGCTGGTTCGCTCTGTAATTAGATTAGAGAGGGGTAGAGTAGGAATTAGACTTAGGTTAGAATTAGGATAAGTAGAGGGAGACACCCTCCTCCCTTCATATCTCAGTCATTTTGCTCTTTCTCACTTAGGGTTTCCTGCTCTCCCATACCCTGCTGTAGCTAGCTGAGATCCATAGAGAGACTTGCCTCTGTGTATTGTTGATTTGAGGAAGTGAGGCTGTATCCTCACCTTTGCAGTGCAGATCGATGACTTGATTCGTGTTTTGATTCGTGTTCTTCGCGTTCTTCGTTTCCTCACGATTTTCCCGTCACGCGATCTCCCTCTCTAGTGCGTCTTTGCGAAATCCGTTTGAATCATTTTGTTCGTATCATTGAGCAGGTCATTTCGACCAAAGGAATTCATCTAACTCCTCATGATCGAATAGATCGGGACGATTTCGTTTTCGTGGCGCTTTTTCCGTTCATCCACCTTCCCTTTTGATTTCCCGGTGATTTGGTTGATTTGAGCGGATGATTTCTTGGGGATATTCTCCTAACTACCCCGTGATCATCTACTCCAAGTTTGGGAACTTGGGATTTTGAGTTGGATCAGATTTGGAGGGATTTGGGAGAAGGGCGACCGAAATCACCCTCTATGTTCATCCGCGAACAGTCCGCGCGTCCGGGTCGGCCGGACCAGTGGCCTGACTCCGCGCTGTTGGATCTGTGTTTTTTGAACGGCGGACAATCCGCCGGTGTTCCTCGCGGACAGTCCGGGAACCATCCAGGGAGCTTTCAGCAGCGTTGCTGTTTTTCATATTCTACCGGCGGACAGTCCGCCACCCAGGCGCGGATAGTCCGGCCCTGGGCGGAGAGTCCGGGACTCGAGGTCCGGACAGTCCGGGATCCTGCTGAGTGCCCCGGTTTAGTGCGTTTGCTCTCCCGGCTTGTTCGCTTGGTTTCCGGACTTCTTGTTTGGCCCTGTAGTTGACCAAGGAACCTCTCTTGTTATCTTTGCTACTTGTTAGCATCGGTATTTGGGGACTTCTCGACGTAGCTGTCCATCTACGCTCGGGACTTGGTTTTTGGGGTTGTGTTCGATCCGGAACTTTAGGAGTTTGGTTTGCTTCTTCTTGGTGGTGCTCCGCTGCGATCTTAGGGATCATCCACCCTCTTCCAAGGGTCGTGAGCATCACGGTTTCGGTCGCCGCTTCTCGGGGTTGATTTTGGGACACTTGGCCAAAGTTTCAAGAGAAATTTGATTGGCTCCGATTCACCCCCCCCTCTGGTCGCCTTGGTTGTGCTTTCTCGGTCCTTCAATTGGTATCGGAGCGGGTTAAGGATCTTCCACCTTAGCCGGTTCCAGGTCCACCAAAGGCGACATGGATCGCGGCGTGGGCAAACCGCCGTTTTTCGATGGGACGAAATATGCGTATTGGAAGATACGCATGTCGGCCTATCTGCAGAGTTTGGGTGCTTCCATCTGGGATATTTGCAACTCTGCCGATTACGTGGTCTTGGCTGCTCGTGTCACTCAGCTTCAGATCGATGAACACGATGCCAATAGCCGAGCCCGTAATGCTCTCTTTTCGTGCTTGAGCATGGGAGAGTTTGATCGTGTTTCTCACCTCTCTACGGCTCGGGAGATTTGGGCCACCCTCATGCGTTTTCATGAGGGCACCTCTCAAGTCAAAACCCGACTCTACGAGTCGTTCAAGAGAGAGTATGAGAACTTTCGACATCAGCCTGGCGAGAGCATAGAAAGTTTATTCGCTCACTTTCAGGTGATTGTCAACAGGATGAGGGCTAACAAGGAGCAATTGCCTTTCGACGATCATGAGAGAGCTTTGAAGCTTTTGCACACTCTCGATCGGTCAGTGTGGGACTCAAAGGTCCAGGCGATCATCGAATCGCCTAACTATGAGACCCTCACTTACGACGAGCTCTTCAGTAAGCTCAAGTCCAGTGAGATTGATGCCATGTCGAGGGCTTCTTATGCGAATCCTTCTGGCCCGACTATGGCTTTGGTTTCTAGCTATTCTGCTAACCCCTCTGGTGGCTTTGCTCTTTCATCTCTTTTTTCTGTCACAGAGGACCAGCTGGAGTCTTTGGGAGACGAGGAGTTGGCTTTGCTTGCCAACTGGTTCACGCGGTTCCACAACAACCACATGAACCGTCGCCGCGGTGGAGGACGCTCAGGATGCTATGAGTGCGGCGACCCCGACCACTTCATCGCCAACTGCCCCAAGAAGAACAAGCATTCGGGGAAGGGCGATCATGGGCACAAGTATGACTCCGGCAAGCGCAAGGAGAAGTACGCCCCCGTGAGGCACAAGCGGAGGGGCGGCTTCGACAAGGAGTACATCAAGAAGAAGTACTTGGAGAAGGCCCAGGCTGAGCAGCGCGCGTTCTTCGCCACGCTCAGCGACGTCGATGGCTCGGATGACGACTCCGCTTGCTCAAGCGACGACGAGTCCAAGAAGAAGAAGAAGATCGAGGACAAGCTCAACGGTCTTTGCTTCTTCGCCGGCGACGGAGGCCTCTGTACCATGGCGCTTGGTGACGAGGTCGAAGGCGAGCTGGAGCACACCCCTCGGAACGACGACGACGACGACACCTCCCAAGTATCCCTCACCTACGACGATCTCTCTGCCGAGGTTGAGAGACTTACTGCTACTCTCCTTAGCCAAGATAAACTGCTTAGGCGTGCTGCTAGAGAGCGAAAGGAGTTTAGGCAGAAGTGGGAGGACACGGTGAGGGAGCTTGAGTATGCCAAGTCCACCGTGGTCGTGTTAGAGGAGGTTGAGTGTGAGTCATGTACCACGCACATGACTGATCTTCTCACTTTGAGAGGAAAGTATGCTGCGTTGGTTGGAGAGCTGGATGAGCTGTGGGCCAGACCCTCTTTGCTAGGTGCCTGCAAGACCTGTCCTGGCTTGCAAACCGAGTTGGCAGAGAAGAATGCCAAGATTGAGTCTCTTGAGAAGGCCAGCTCGGGTAGCACTTGTGTGACTAGGTGCGCTTTGTGCGAGGGTTTGGAGATGGAGATTGCCAATGTGAAGCATGGCAAGATGCAAACCGAGGAAGAAAACACATACCTTCAGACCATCTTGTCATGGGTATCTTGTAGTGAGCCGCAGCTCGGGATGATGATCTCCCAATTCAAGCGAGCTGCTGGAGGTCCTGGTGTAGGTTTTGCTCAGGGTGTTGATCTTTCTACTTTTGGGAAGATTGGAGAGTCGAGTGGTATGAATCCGAGTGAGAAGCCCAACTCCACCACTACTCCCAAACCTACCAAGCTTCCACCCAAAGAGCCTCTCAAGCCTACCACCGAGGATGGGGTGTTTGAAGAACCTCCGAGAGCTCCACCCAAGAACCAAGTGTGGCATCCCAAACCCAACCACCTAAAGAACAAGCTGGATACAATGCCACCTATCCAGGAGGAGTTGCCTCAGAAGGGCAAAGTGATCCACACCCACAGCCATGAGTACCAACAACCCCCTTTGCGTGCGGTGAGGTACCAGTGTGACTTCTGTGGGAGAGATGGTCACTTGAGTTCTGTTTCTGGTGCAAGAGAGAGGCGCGCCGTGCTCGGGAGATGGACAACCCGGACAAGTACCACCCTTTCCATGGTGTGCATGTGCCGAATGTCCAGAGGAGAGCTGCTAGGCCCAGAGGTCCAGAACCTCAAGTTCCCAGGCCTAGGCAGAGGAGATCTCCGAGGAGAGAGGCTAGGCCTAGAGGTCCTGAACCTCAAGTTCCTAGGCGTAGGCCTCGTAGAGAGCGTGCCCGGCGGGAGCCTGCAGTTGTAGGCTATGGACCCCATGGCGGAGGCTTTGTAGTTGAGCGCTTTCCCCCACCGCATTTTGAGTATCGCGGTGAGCGCTCCTTCCCTAGCGGACCACGTTTTCCTGTGCATGGTGATCGCTACCCCCGTAGACGTGCTAGGAATGGTTTTTCTGCTAACCGTTCTTTTGAGCAGCCGGCCCAATACTGGTATTCCCCTTACTTCACTAACCCCAGTGTTGGACCGTATGCTCACCCTATGTCTTTCTATTGATGTAGGTAAGACGGTTGGAGGACATTTGGTTGGTGGATTCAGGTTGTTCGAGGCACATGACCGGAAACGCCAAGTGGTTCTCCAGCCTTAGCCCTGTTGCCGGAAAGGAGTACATTACCTTCGGCGACAATAGTAAAGGTAAGGTTTTGTCTCGTGGGTTGGTGCGGGTTAATGAGCACTTTGTGTTGCGCGATGTTGCTCTTGTTTCTAACCTGCATTTTAACCTTCTTTCCGTTTCGCAACTTTTTGACGACGACTATGAGATTCGTTTTAAACCGAATCTCAGTCGTATTTTGGACCCTCAGGGCAATCTTGTGTGTTTGATTTCTCCCTTTGGGAAAGTCTTTCATGCGAATTTCTCGGAGTCGTTTGGCATTTCCCGCTGTCTTTTGGCTAGTCCTTCTTCCTCCGATCCTTGGAAGTGGCATAGGAGGCTCGGTCATTTAAGCTTCGACTTGCTTGCAAGACTTAGCTCACTTGGCCTAATCCGAGGATTGCCCAAGCTTTCGATGGAGAAGGATCTAGTTTGTCATTCTTGTAGACATGGGAAGATGGTTGACGCTCCCCACCATCCAGTTACTAAGGTCATGAACTCGCACCCTGGAGAGCTTTTACACATGGACCTTGTTGGTCCTGCTCGGGTGAGCTCGGTTGGTGGCAAGTGGTATGTTTTAGTTGTTGTTGACGACTTTTTGAGGTATTCGTGGGTTTTCTTTTTGACTGAGAAGACTGAGACTTTCTCTTTTGCTCGCAATCTGATCTTGCGTCTTCAGAACGAGTTCCCTTTGAACTCGATGCGAGCTATTAGAAGTGATAATGGTTCCGAGTTTAAAAATTCGGATTTTGAGAAGTTTTGTAACCGCCTTGGTTTGGAGCATCAGTTTTCTTCCCCCTACACACCGCCCCAAAATGGTGTTGTAGAGAGGAAGAATCGGACCCTTGTTGAGATGGCCAGGACGATGCTCGATGAGCATAGGACTTCTAGGCGCTATTGGGCCGAAGCTAGGAACACTGCATGCTACATTTCAAATCGCATTTTTCTGAGAGCCTTTTTGAAGAAGACCTCTTATGAGTTGCGTTTTGGTCGCCTGCCCAAGGTGAGTTATTTTAGAGTCTTCGGTTGCCACTGTTTTATTTTGAAAAAGGGCAACCTGGACAAGTTTGAGTCTCGTTCTTCGGATGGTGTGTTTTTGGATTATGGCACTCACACTCGAGCTTATCGTGTACTTAACCTTGACACTAACCGAGTCATGGAGACATCAGATGTCACCTTCGATGAGACTCTTGTATGTCCTTCTTCTCGTTTTGAGCGTGCAGGTGATCATGATGTTGGTGAGCCTCTTTTCGATGACGAGGAAGAGGGTGCTGAAGGTATAGATGATCCAGCACCCCATCCACCTGTCGTGCCGCAAAGAGCGGCCTCGACGACGACTCACGGCCCCGACACCTCTTCTTCCTGGGGGCCGTGGGATCCGCCACCCCGAGCGGTACCTTTTGTACCCGGGGAGGCACCAGCTGCTGTTGAGGGGGAGGCTACATCAGCTCGGGAGGCGCCACGACACATCCAGCGCCAGCACCCGCCTCAGCAGATGATCGGCAGCATCGACGAACGGGTTACTCGGTCCAGGTCACAGCACATCTCTCACTTCGCTCATTCTGCTTTTGTTGCTAATTTTGAGCCCCGAGATGTTGGACACGCCTTGACGGATCCGGATTGGGTCAATGCCATGCATGAGGAGTTAGAAAACTTTGAGAGAAATCGGGTTTGGGTTCTAGTTCCTCCTCCTCCTAACTGTAATCCTATTGGGACAAAATGGGTTTTCAAAAACAAACAAGGAGAGGATGGCCACATTGTGAGGAACAAAGTGCGTCTTGTGGCCAAGGGTTATAGTCAGAAGGAGGGGATAGACTTTGAGGAGACTTTTGCTCCTGTAGCTCGTTTGGAGGCTATTAGGATACTCTTGGCTTTTGCTGCATCCAAAGGTTTTAAACTCTTTCAAATGGATGTCAAGAGTGCCTTCTTAAACGGCTACATAGAAGAGGAAGTATATGTTGAGCAACCCCCCGGTTTTGAAAATCCCAAGTTTCCAAACCATGTTTTTAAACTTCATAAAGCTTTATATGGTTTGAAACAAGCCCCTAGAGCCTGGTATGATAGATTGAAAACCTTTTTGCTTGCTAAGGGTTTCAAAATGGGATGTGTAGATAAAACGCTCTTTCTCCTCAAGCAAGGCAAAGACACTCTCTTGGTCCAGATTTACGTGGATGATATCATTTTCGGTGGTTCTTCTCACGCTTTGGTTGCCAAGTTTGCAGATACTATGAGCAGGGAGTTCGAGATGAGCATGATGGGCGAGCTGACCTTCTTTCTCGGGTTGCAAATCAAGCATTCCCGAGAGGGGACGTTTGTGCACCAGGGCAAGTACACTAAGGACTTGCTGAAGCGGTTCGATATGGGTGAGGCCAAGCCTCTTCCAACACCCATGTCGACGATGACTGCCCTGGATGCGGATGTGGATGGAGAAGTAGTGGACCAGAAGGAGTACCGAAGCATGATCGGGTCGCTCCTCTACCTGACGGCGACATGCCCGGACATTCAGTTCGCGGTGTGTCTGTGTGCGCGCTTTCAGGCGTCGCCGCGCACTTCTCACCGTCAGGCAGTGAAGCGGATTTCCAGGTACCTTCATTTCACACCTGAGCTCGGGATTTGGTATTCTGCTTCCTCCACCCTCTCCCTTTGCGGTTATTCGGATGCCGATTTTGCTGGTTGCCGTATTGAGCGCAAGTCCACTTTTGGGACTTGCCAGTTTATTGGTTCTTCTCTTATTTTGTGGTCCTCTTGCAAGCAGTCTAGTGTCGCTCAGTCCACTACAGAGGCTGAATATGTTGCTACGGCTAGCTGCTGTTCCCAGTTGCTTTGGATGATGGCCACTTTGCGTGATTTTGGTCTGAGCTTTACTCGTGTTCCTTTGCTTTGTGACAGCTTGAGTGCTATTAGCATTGCTAAGTACCCCGTGCTTCACTCGAAGACCAAACACATTGATGTGCGCTTTCATTTTTTGCGAGACCACCAGGAGAAGGGTGATATCGACCTTCGCCATGTCGATACTCATCATCAACTGGCTGATATTTTCACCAAGCCTTTAGACGAATCAACCTTTAACCGGTTGAGGGGTGAGCTTGGTGTGTGTTTCCCCTTTTAGATGGGGGAAACATTTTGGATCTTGTATAGTAGACTGACTCTTTTTTCGTTTGTCTTTCTTTTTCTTTGCATTTTTAGCATACGCATTTACATTCTGAGCTTCATGTTTATAATCACTAGAATGTAACTATGCTCTGTGTAGTATGCTCTGATGCTTATGTTGATGCTTGTAGCTTATGCTCTTTCTGATCACTAGTACATGTTGTGAGCCGAGCTATTTTGAAATGGTGAATTTGCTTAATAATTTCAAATCTAAAAATGTTCACCATTGAGATATGCAACTAGCATGTGTAGGATGTGTTGAGTCCATTCATGCTTTTCATATATACTGGTTGCTATGTCTCTAGTTCTAAGTCATTCACTTGCTTGGTCTGTTCATATCATGTTTAAAATTTGAACCAAGTCTTAGTGAATTGAAAAGATCGAGATGGGATTGCTTGTCAACACCTCACGGTATCGAGACTGTTTCTCATTGCACTTTGAGTTAAACTTGAGCCGTGTAGTGTATGACCGAAACCGCAGCTTTAAGCTTCTGATTGCTTCGGCATAGGCTTCGCTTGGTTGAAAAGTTAGGCAAAGACAAGCTTTCAACCTCTCGCAATCACATGCAAATAATTGAACTTGTGAATTTTGACCGCTGCAACTCCGATATAAAACTGAAATCACAAGTATATGCTTCATTCCTATGCATGATGATTGAACTTTGCTAGGGGTGGTTCACCTTGTATACATGTTTAGTACTCGTTTGGATTCCTGTCTATACATGTGTAGTGTCATTTTAATGGTGAACACCTTTTGACTCAAAACTGCTCATTTTCTGCTCATATGTTCATATTTCATATCTGGTGATCAGTTTGAGCCTTTGCTATTTGAGTGCTTAGTTTTGTCATTAGAGCTATACTATTTAGAGCATCTTTGCACTCTTTTAACTATATGCCTAAAGCTGCTAACTTGCATTTCTGACTTCATATGCATGTTGGAAGGGGGGAGTTTCTTGCCTTGATGCCTTTTTCTTGATTAGTGCATTTTCAACTAAGGGGGAGAAATTGCAAATCATATACTCCTGGACGTTCAACTAAGGGGAGTTTTCCTAGTTGCTGGCACTTGTCGAGGGGGAGTTTGCTAGTTGTGTTGAGCCTTGTCTCTGTCTTGAGGAACTAGCAAACATTTTCAAAATTGCAAATCATATACTCCTGGACGTTCAACTAAGGGGAGTTTTCCTAGTTGCTTGCACTTGTCGAGGGGGAGTTTGCTAGTTGTGTTGAGCCTTGTCTCTGTCTTGAGGAACTAGCAAACATTTTCAGGGCTTCTCGATCTCGATTGGTTCTCTTTTGGTTTGGAGTCATTCCAATTGGTTCGGAGCATGTTTGGCCGAAAGGATTTGGTATCGAGCTTTCTTTGCTAGTTGTGTTGAGCCTCTGTGCCTCTATCTTGAGGGACTAGCATTTTGCTTCGATATTTTCGATTGGGTTTTGCTAGCGGTGTTGAGCCTGTTCTACCTCTTCTTGAGGGCTAGCTTTGCTTTGCTTGGTCGCGTCGAGCTGTTGCCCATGTCTTTGGGGACCAAGTTGTCTTGCTCTTTCCACTTGACCTTCTTCGGCTTTGCTATGCTTTTGGGTCATTTGGTCGAGTTCTCTCTTCTCCTTCCTCCTTCTTCTCTTTCTACTATGATTTGTGTTGGTAGTTGACAATGCACTCATCAAGGGGGAGATTGCGGATACATGGGTGTATGCCAGGTCTCTGAGTGATGAGTGATTGTCAACTGGAATGATGTGCATGTTCTTTGGCTTGTGTTGTGCAGGTGTCGAGCACGGAGACAGTGATCAAGGGCAATGTGAAGGTCAAGTTGAGAGGGGTCGTGCCGACGGACCAGGTGCGGTGAAGGATGGGCGTGTCGTGCGGCGGACGTGCCATGCCGATGAACCAAGCGGTGAAGGGCAGACGTGAGGCTTGGACTGAGGGACCAGAGTGCCTGAGGATCAGCTGTGGTGGCTGACAGCCTGGGACAGCGACAAGTGAAGACTTGCGGGGCACGGTGTTGCTTGGGTCGAGGACCTGGGGACACGTGTCGGTGGACGGGGTGCACGAGCGGTGCATCCCCTCTACGGCTCCGGTTTGGTGGTTGAGCCACAGAAAAACCACCAGTGGACGGTTTCCAGTTTTGGGCCTCAAAACCTGGGTGCTGAGGGTTTCCGAGTTTGGCCACAAAACTCGGGCTGAGGACGGTTTCCAGGTTTGGGCCTCAAAACCTGGGCGCTGCGGGTTTCTGAGTTTGGGCCACAAAACTCAGGCGATGGACTTGGAGGCAGGTTTCCCGGTTTGGGCCTCAAAACTGGGGGATAGCTGGAAAAAGGCTGGTTTCCCGGTTTGGGCCACAAAACCGGGGGTGCAGAGCGAGGGCGGCACGTGGCGGCAATCAGAAGGTTGCGTGGAGGCAACACGGACGAGTTGTGCGGGCGTGGCCGTCGGATACACCTACCACCGAGTTGGTCCAGAATAACCCTAGGGTTTAGCTGGTTCGCTCTGTAATTAGATTAGAGAGGGTAGAGTAGGAATTAGACTTAGGTTAGAATTAGGATAAGTAGAGGGAGACACCCTCCTCCCTTCATATCTCAGTCATTTTGCTCTTTCGCACTTAGGGTTTCCTGCTCTCCCATCCCCTGCTGTAGCTAGCTGAGATCCGCAGAGAGACTTGCCTCTGTGTACTGTTGATTTGAGGAAGTGAGGCCGTATCCTCACCTTTGCAGTGCAGATCGATGACTTGATTCATGTTTTGATTCGTGTTCTTCGCGTTCTTCGTTTCCTCACGATTTTCCCGTCACTCGATCTCCCTCTCTAGTGCGTCTTTGCGAAATCCGTTTGAATCATTTTGTTCGTATCATTGAGGAGGTCATTTCGACCAAAGGAATTAATCTAACTCCTCATGATCAAATAGATCGGGACGATTTCGTTTTTGTGGCGCTTTTTCCGTTCATCCACCTTCCCTTTTGATTTCCCGGTGATTTGGTTGATTTGAGCGGATGATTTCTTGGGGATAGTCTCCTAACTACCCCGTGATCATCTACTCCAAGTTTGGAAACTTGGGATTTTGAGTTGGATCGGATTTGGACGGATTTGGGAGAAGGGCGACCAAAATCGCCCTCTCTGTTCATCCGCGGACAGTCCGCCGGTGAACCGTGGACAGTCCGCGTGTCGGGGTCGGTCGGACCAGTGGCCTGACTCTGCGCTGTTGGAGCTGTGTTTTTTGAACGGCGGACAGTCCGCCGGTGTTCCTCGCGGACAGTCCGGGAACCATCCAGGGAGCTTTCAGCAGCGTTGCTGTTTTTCATATTCTACTGGCGGACAGTCCGCCACCCAGGCCCGGACAGTCCGGCCTTGGGCGGACAGTCCGGGACTCCAGGTCCGGACAGTCCGGGATCCTGCTGGGTGCCCCGGTTTAGTGCGTTTGCTCTCCCGGCTTGTTCGCTTGGTTTCCGGACTTCTCGTTTGGCCCTGTAGTTGACCAAGGAACCTCTCTTGTTATCTTTGCTACTTGTTAGCATCGGTATTTGGGGACTTCTCGACGTAGCTGTCCATCTACGCTCGGGACTTGGTTTTTGGGGTTGTGTTCGATCCGAAACTTTTGGAGTTTGGTTTGCTTCTTCTTGGTGGTGCTCCGCTGTGATCTTAGGGATCATCCACCCTCTTCCAAGGGTCGTGAGCATCACGGTTTCGGTCGCCGCTTCTCGGGGTTGATTTTGGGACACTTGGCCAAAGTTTCGAGAGAAATTTGATTGGCTCCCATTCACCCCCCCTCTGGTCGCCTTGGTTGTGCTTTCTCGGTCCTTCATGCCCATCTCTGCCACAAACATCATAGTGGTACCTCACCGCTCTCAAAGGGGGTTGTTGGTACTCACGATGGTGGGTGTGGATCACCTTGCCCTTCTGTGGCAACTCCTCCTGGATAGGTGGCATTGTATCCAGCTTGTTCTTTAGGTGGTTGGGTTTGGGATGCCACACTTGGTTCTTGGGTGGAGCTCTCGGAGGTTCCTCAAACACTCCATCCTTGGTGTTAGGCTTGAGAGGCTCTTTGGGTGGAAGCTTGGTAAGTTTGGGAGTAGTGGTGGAATTGGCCTTCTCACTTGGGTTCAGACCACTCGACTCTCCAATCTTCCCAAAAGCAGAAAGATCAACACCCTGAGCAAAACCTACACCAGGACCTCCAGCAGCTCGCTTGAATTGGGAGATCATCATCCCGAGCTGTGGCTCACCACAAGACACCCATGACAAGATGGTCCGAAGGTATGTGTTTTCCTCCTCGGTTTGCATCTTGTCATGCTTCACATTTGCAATCTCCATCTCCAAACCCTCGCACAAAGCGCACCTAGTCACACAAGTGCTACCCGAGCTGGCCTCCTTAAGAGACACAATCTTGGCATTCTTCTCTGCCAACTCGGATTGCAAGACAGGACAAGTCTTGCACGCACCCAACAGCGAAGGTCTAGCCTTCAGCTCATCCACCTCTCCTACCAACGCTACATACTTACTTCTCAAAGTGAAAAGATCAGTCATGTGCGTGGTGCACCCCCACACTCCTCCTCATCGGTAACAACCACGGTGGACTTGACTGAATCAAGCTCCTTCACCGTATCCTCCCACTTCACCCTAAACTCCTTGTGCTCTCTAGCGGCACGCCTAAGCAACTTGTCCTGACTAAGGAGTGCGGCAGTAAGCTTCTCAACCTCGGCAGAGAGATCGTCGTAGGTGAGAGATACCTGGGAGGTGTCGTCATTGTCGTCGTCCCGAGGGGAGTTCACCAGCTCGCCGTCGAGCGCCATGGTGCAGAGGCCGTCGTCGTCGGCGAAGAAGCAGAGGCCGTTCAGCTTGTCCTCGATCCTCTTCTTCTTCTCGGACTCGTCGTCGCTTGAGCAAGCGGAGTCGTCATCCGAGCCGTCGACGTCACTGAGCGTGGTGAAGAACGCACGCTGCTCAGCTTGGGCCTTCTCCAAGTACTTGGCCTTGATGTACTCCTTGTCGAAGCCGCCCCTCCGCTTGTGCCTCGGAGGGACATGCTTGTCCTTGCGCTTGCCGGAGTCGTACTTGTACCCATGGTCCACCTTGCCGAAGGTCTGCTTGTTCTTCTTCGGGCAATTGGCGATGAAGTGGTTGGCGTCGCCGCACTCGTAGCATCCCGAGCGTCCTCCTCCGCGGCGACGGATCATGCGGTTGTTGTGGAACCGCGAGAACCGGTTGGCGAGTAGTGCCAACTCGTCATCCCTCATGAACTCGAGCTGCTCCTCTGTGACAGAAAGAAGAGTGGAAAGTGCAAAGCCTCCAGAGGGGTTAGCAGAAGAGCCAGAAACCAAAGCCATAGACGGGCCAGAAGGATTCTCATAAGAATCCCTCGCCATGGCGTCAATTTCACTGGACTTGAGCTTACTAAAGAGCTCGTCACACGTGAGGGTCTCATAGTTCAGCGATTCAATGATCTCTTGAACCTTGGAATCCCACACCGACCGATCAAGAGTATGCAAAAGCTTCAAAGCTCTCTCATGATCGTCGAAAGGCAACAGCTCCTTGTTCGCCCTCATCCTGTTGACAATGACCTGAAAGCGAGCGAATAAACTTTCGATGCTCTCGCCAGGCATGTGTCGAAAGTTCTCATACTCTCGCTTGAACGACTCGTAGAGTCGGGTTTTGACTTGAGAGGTTCCCTCATGGAAACGCATGATGGTAGCCCAAATCTCCCGAGCCGTAGCGAGGTGAGAAACGCGATCAAACTCACTCATGCTCAAACATGAGAAAAAAGCATTACGGGCTCGGCTATTGGCATCGTGCTCATCGATCTGAAGCTGAGACACACGTGCAGCCAAGACCACGTAATCGGCAGAGATGCAAATATCCCTGATGGAAGCACCCAAACTCTGCAGATAGGCCGACATGCGTATCTTCCAATACGCATAGTTCGTCCCATCGAAAAACGGAGGTTTGCCAACACCGCGATCCATGTCGCCTTCTGCGGATCTGGAACCGGCTAAGGTGGAAGATCCTTAACCTGCTCCGATACCAATCGAAGGACCGAGAAAGCACTAACAAGGCGACCAGAGGGGGGGTGAATGAGAGCTCAAAAATTTCCTCCAGAAACTTTGGCCAAATTTCCCAAAATCAACCCCGAGAAATGGTGACCGAAACCGTGATACTCACGACCCTTGGAAGAGGGTGGATGATCCCTAGGATCACAGCGGAGTACCACAAGAAAGTAGCAAACCAAACTCCAAAAGGTTCCGGCTCGAACACGACCTCAAAAATCAAGTCCCGAACATAGATAGACGGCTACGTAGAGAAATCCCCAACTACCGATGCTAACGAGTAGCAAAGATACCTAGAGAGGTTCCTTGATCAACTACAAGGCCAAACGAGAAGTCCGGAAACCAAGCGAGCAAGCCGGGAGAGCAAACGTACTAAACCGGAGCAAACAGCCAAGTCCCGGACTGTCCGCAGGTACGGTCCCGGACTATCTGCCCAGTGGCGGACTGTCCGGGCTCAGGTCGCGGACTGTCCGCCGGCCAAATGAGCAAAACCGAAGTGCTGTTGCAAGTCCCATGGATAGTCCCGGACTGTCCGCGGCTTTGAACTGCGGACTGTCCACCGTTCAACCAAAAACCAAAACAGCCGAAGGACAGTGCCACTGCTCTGGCTCATCCCCGACGCGCGGACTGTCCGCGCCCTGAGTGGCGGACTGTCCCGGTCACTCAGGGAGGGCGATTTCCAACGCCCTTCCCCCAAATCTTCCCAAATCCGATCCAACTCAAAATCCCACGTTCCCAAAGTTGGAGAAGATGATCACGGGGTAGTTAGGAGACTATCCCCAAGAAATCATCCGCTCAAATCAATTCAAACTCCGGGAAATCAAAAGGGGAGAAGGATGAACCGAAAAGTGCCACGAAAACGAAATCGACCCGATCTACTTGTTTGTAGGGAGATAGATGAATTACTTCGGTGGAAATGATCTCCTTTCAAATACGAACAAGTTGATTCAAACGGATTTCGCAAAGACGCACGGGAGAGAGAGATCGAGTGACGGGAAAATCGCGGAGAAACGAAGAACGCGAAGAACACGAACAAAAATGCGAATCAACATATCGATCTGCAACCGTGTGGCTACCACACGATACAACAGTGAGGATACGGCCTCACTTCCTCAAAATCTCCAGTACACATAGGTATTGTTCTCTGTGGATCTCAGCTAGCAACAGCAGGGGATTGGGAGAGCAGGAAACCCTAGAAGCAAAGAGCAAATGACTGAGATGGGAAGGGAGGAGGGTGTCTCCCTCTACTTATCCTAATTTCTATTCCTACTCTACCCCTCTCTAATTACAGAGCGAACCAGCTAAACCCTAGGGTTATTATGGACCAACTCGGTGGTATGTGTATCCGACGGCCACGCCCGCACAAGTCGTAGCGTTGCCTTGACGCAACCTCCCGATTGCCGCCACATGCCGCCCTCGCTCTGCACCCCCGGTTTTGTGGCCCAAACCGGGAATCCAGCCTTTCTAGGCAACCCCGGTTTTGAGGCGCAAAACGGGAAACCAGCCCACCATCTTCTGAGTTTTGAGGCCAAACTCAGCAAACCCTCAGTGCCCAGGTTTTGAGGCCTAAACCTGGAAACCGTCCTCAGCCCGAGTTGTGAGGACAAACTCAGAAACCATCCGCACCCAGGTTTTGAGGCCCAAACCTGGAAACCGTCAACCCGATGGTTTTTCCCTGGCTCTACCACCAAACCGACATCGTAGAGGGGATGCACCACCCGTGCACCCCGTCCACCAACACATGTCCCCAAGTCCACGACTCAGGCAACACATGACCGCACTTCTTCACTTGTTGTCGTCACAGGCTGCCAGCCACCATAGCTGATCCTCGAGCCTCTGGTCCCTCAGTCCAAGCCTCATGTCCGCCCTTCGCCACTCTCGGTCCATCGGCACGGCACGTCTCTACTTGACCTTCAACTCGTCTTTTATCACTGTATCCGGGCTCGACACCTGCACAACACAAGCCAAAGAACATGGGCATCATCCCAGTTGACAATCACTCATCACTCAAAGACCCGGCATACACCCATGTATCCGCAAATTTCATTTCCGACGGAACGGTGTGGAAAACTCACGCAGGAGGGCCGTTTTACCCAATGATGCACCGAAAAACTCGTTGAATTCTTCGCAACGGACGCACCCAATCATCCCCGTTTGACCCAAAACTCATGTATGGTGCGTTTTTGGCACTTTCATTTCCGACGGAATGGTGCAGAAAAACTCACGCGGGAGGGCCATTTTACACATTAATGCACTGAAAAACTCGCAGTTGAATTTTTCGCAAAAGGACGCACCCAATCATCTACGTTTCACCTAAAACTCATGTTTGGTCGGGTTTTGGCAATTTCATTTCCGACGAAACGGTCCGGAAAAAACTCACGCGGGAGGGCCATTTTACACATTAATGCACTGAAAACTCGTAGTTGAATTTGTTGCAAACAGACGCACTCAATCATCTCCGTTTGGCCTAAAACTCTTGTTTGGTGGGTTTTTGGAACTTTCATTTTTGACAAAACGGTGCGGCAAAACTCGCGCGGTAGGGCCGTTTTACCCAAGGATGCACTGAATAACTCAGTTGAATTTTTTGCAATTACCGCACTCAATCATCTCCGGTTGACACAACACTCATGTTTGTGGGTTTTTGGTACATTCATTTCTGACGGAACGGTGCGACAAAACTCGTGTGGGAGGGCCATTTTACCCAATGATGCACCGAAAAACTCAGTTGAATTTTTTGCAACAGACACACCCAATCATCTCCGGTTGACCCAAAACTTTTGTTTGTGGGTATTTTGCACTTTCATTTCTAACGGAACGATGCGACGAAACTCGTGCGGGAGGGCCGTTTTATCCAATGATGCACCAAAAAATTCAGTTGATTTTTTCGCAACAGACGCACCCAATCATCTCCGGTTGACCCAAAACTCTTGTTTGTGGGTTTTTGGCACTTTCATTTCCGACAGAACGGTGCGGCAAAACTCGCACGATATGGCCGTTTTTTCCACTGATGCACCGAAAAACTCGTTGTTGAATTTTTCCCAACAGACGCACCCAATCATCCCTGTTTGACCCATAACTCTTGTTTGGTGGGTTTTCGAAACATTCATTTCCGACGGAACTGTGTGGAAAAACTCACGCGGGAGGGCCGTATTACCCACTGATCCACCGAAAAACTCGATGTTGAATTTTTCGCAACGGACGCACCCAATCATCCCCGTTTGACCCAAAACTCATGTATGGTGCGTTTTTGGCACTTTCATTAACGACGAAACGGTGCAGAAAAACTCGCGTGGGAGGGCCATTTTACACATTAATGCACTGAAAAACTCGTAGTTTAATTTGTTGCAAACAGACGCACTCAATCGTCTCTGTTTGGCCGAAAAGTCTTGTTTGCTGGGTTTTTGGCACTTTCATTTCCGATGAAACGGTGCGGCAAAACTCACGCGGTAGGGCCATTTTACCCAAGGATGCACTGAATAAATCAGTTGAATTTTTTGCAATGACCGCACTCAATCATCTCCGGTTGACACAACACTCATGTTTGTGGGTTTTTGGTACATTCATTTCTAACGGAACGGTGCGACAAAACTCGTGTGGGAGGGTTGTTTTACCCAATGATGCACCGAAAAACTCAGTTGAATTTTTTGCAACAAACGCACCCAATCATCTCCGGTTGACCCAAAACTTTTGTTTGTGGGTATTTTGCACTTTCATTTCTAAAAAAACGATGCGACAAAACTCGTGCGGGAGGGCCGTTTTATCCAATGATGCACCAAAAAATTCAGTTGATTTTTTCGCAATAGATGCACCCAATCATCTCCGGTTGACCCAAAACTCTTGTTTGTGGGTTTTTGGCACTTTCATTTCCGACACAACGGTGCGGCAAAACTCGCACGGTATGGCCGTTTTTTCACTAATGCACCGAAAAACTAGTTGTTGAATTTTCCCCAACGGACGCACCCAATCATCCCTATTTGACCCATAACTCTTGTTTGGTGGGTTTTCGAAACTTTCATTTCTGACGGAACGATGTGGAAAAACTCACGCGGGAGGGCCGTATTACCCACTGATGCACCGAAAAACTCGATGTTGAATTTTTCGCAACGGACGCACCCAATCATCCCCGTTTGACCCAAAACTCATGTATGGTGCGTTTTTGGCACTTTCATTAACGACGGAACGGTGCAGAAAAACTCGTGCGGGAGGGCCATTTTACACATTAATGCACTGAAAAACTCATAGTTGAATTTGTTGCAAACAGACGCACTCAATCATCTCTGTTTGGCCTAAAACTCTTGTTTGGTGGCTTTTTGGAATTTTCATTTCCGACGAAACGGTGCGGCAAAACTCGGCGGTAGGGCCGTTTTACCCAAGGATGCACTGAATAACTCAGTTGAATTTTTTGCAATGACCGCACTCAATCATCTCCGGTTGACACAACACTCATGTTTGTGGGTTTTTGGTACATTCATTTCTGACGGAACGGTGCGACAAAACTCGTGTGGGAGGGCCATTTTACCCAATGATGCACCGAAAAACTCAGTTGAATTTTTTGCAACAGACGCACCCAATCATCTCCGGTTGACCCAAAACTCTTGTTTGTGGGTATTTTGCACTTTCATTTCTAACGGAACGATGCGACAAAACTCGTGCGGGAGGGCCATTTTATCGAATGATGCACCAAAAAATTCAGTTGATTTTTCGCAACAGACACACCCAATCATCTCCGGTTGACCCAAAACTCTTGTTTGTGGGTTTTTGGCACTTTCATTTCGACAGAACGGTGTGGCAAAACTCGCACGGTATGGCCGTTTTTTCCACTGATGCACCGAAAAACTCGATGTTGAATTTTTCCCAACGGACGCACCCAATCATCCCTGTTTGACCCTTAACTCTTGTTTGGTGGGTTTTTGAAACTTTCATTTCCGACGGAACGGTGTGGAAAAACTCACGCGGGAGGGCCGTTTTACCCACTGATGCACCGAATAACTCAGTTGATTTTTTTTGCAATGACAGCACTCAATCATCCCCGGTTGACCAAAACTCATGTTTGTGGGTTTTTGGCACTTTCATTTCTGACGAAACGGTTCGGAAAAACTCGCGCGGGGGGGGGGGCAATTTTACCCACCGATGCACCAAAACACTCGCAGTTGATTTTTTTGCAAACGGACGCAGTCAATCTTTTCCGTTTGGCCTAAAACTCTTGTTTGGGGGGTTTTTGACACTTTCATTTCTGACGAAACGGAGCGGCAAAACTCGTGCGGTAGAGCCGTTTTACCCAATGATGCACCGAAAAACTCAGTTGAATTTTTCGCAACAGACGCACCCAATCATCTCCGGTTGACCCAAAACTCATGTTTGTGGGTTTTTGGCACTTTCATTTCTGACGGAACGATGTGACAAAACTCGTGCGGGAGGGCCGTTTTACCCAATGATACACCAAAAAACTCAGTTGAATTTTTGGCAACAGACGCACCCAATCGTCTCCGGTTGACCCAAAACTCTTGTTTGTGGGTTTTTGGCACATTCATTTCCGACGGAACGGTGCGACAAAACTCGTGCGGGAGGGCCGTTTTACCCAATGATGCACCAAAAAACTCAGTTGATTTTTTCGTAACAGACGCACCCAATCATCTCCGGTTGACCCAAAACTCTTGTTTGTGGCTTTTTGGCACTTTCATTTCGACAGAACGGTGTGGCAAAACTCGCACGGTATGGCCGTTTTTTCCACTGATGCACCGAAAAACTCAATGTTGAATTTTTCCCAACGGACGCACCCAATCATCCCTGTTTGACCCTTAACTCTTGTTTGGTGGGTTTTTGAAACTTTCATTTCCGACGGAACGGTGTGGAAAAACTCACGCGGGAGGGCCGTTTTACCCACTGATGCACTGAATAACTCAGTTGATTTTTTTGCAATGACAGCACTCAATCATCCCCGGTTGACCAAAACACATGTTTGTGGGTTTGTGGCACTTTCATTTCTGATGAAACAGTTCGGAAAAACTCGCGCGGGAGGGCCATTTCACCCACCGATGCACCAAAAAACTCGGAGTTGATTTTTTTGCAAACGGACGCAGTCAATCATTTCCGTTTGGCCTAAAACTCTTGTTTGGGGGGGGGGGTTTGGCACTTTCATTTTTGACGAAACGGTGCGGGAAAAACTCGCGCGGTAGGGCCGTTTTACCCAATGATGCACCGAATAACTCAGTTGATTTTTTTGCAATGGACGCACTCAATCATCTTCGGTTGACCCAAAACTCATGTTTGTGGGTTTTTGGCACTTTCGTTTCTGACGGAACGGTGCGACAAAACTCGTGCGGGAGGGCTGTTTTACCCAATCATACACCGAAAAACTCAGTTGAATTTTTTGCAACAGATGCACCCAATCATCTCCGGTTGACCCAAAACTCTTGTTTGTGGGTTTTTTGCACTTTCATTTCTGACGGAACGATGCGACAAAACTCGTGCGGGAGGGCCGTTTTACCCAATGATGCACCAAAAAACTCAGTTGATTTTTTCGCAACAGACGCACCCAATCATCTCTGGTTGACCCAAAACTATTATTTGTGGGTTTTTGGCACTTTCATTTCGACAGAACGGTGTGGCAAAACTCGCACGGTATGGCCGTTTTTTCCACTGATGCACCGAAAAACTCAATGTTGAATTTTTCCCAACGGACGCACCCAATCATCCCTGTTTGACCCTTAACTCTTGTTTGGTGGGTTTTTGAAAGTTTCATTTCCGACGGAACGGTGTGGAAAAACTCACGCAGGAGGGCCGTTTTACCCACTGATGCACTGAATAACTCAGTTGATTTTTTTGCAATGACAGCACTCAATCATCCCAGGTTGACCAAAACACATGTTTGTGGGTTTGTGGCACTTTCATTTCTGACGAAACGGTTCAGAAAAACTCGCGCGGGAGGGCCATTTCACCCACCGATGCACCAAAAAACTCGGAGTTGATTTTTTTGCAAACGGACGCAGTCAATCATTTCCGTTTGGCATAAAACTCTTGTTTGGGGGGTTTTGGCACTTTCATTTCTGATGAAACGGTGCGGGAAAAACTCGCGCGGTAGGGCCGTTTTACCCAATGATGCACCGAATAACTCAGTTGATTTTTTTGCAATGGACGCACTCAATCATCTCCGGTTGACCCAAAACTCATGTTTGTGGGTTTTTGGCACTTCCGTTTCTGACGGAACGGTGCGACAAAACTCGTGCGGGAGGGCTGTTTTACCCAATCATACACCAAAAAACTCAGTTGAATTTTTCGCAACAGACGCACCCAATCATCTCCGGTTGACCCAAAACTCTTGTTTGTGGGTTTTTTGCACTTTCATTTCTGACGGAACGATGCGACAAAACTCGTGCGGGAGGGCCGTTTTACCCAATGATGCACCAAAAAACTCAGTTGATTTTTTCGTAACAGACGCACCCAATCATCTCCGGTTGACCCAAAACTCTTGTTTGTGGGTTTTTGGCACTTTCATTTCGACAGAACGGTGTGGCAAAACTCGCACGGTATGGCCGTTTTTTCCACTGATGCACCGAAAAACTCGATGTTGAATTTTTCCCAACGGACGCACCCAATCATCCCTGTTTGACCCTTAACTCTCGTTTGGTGGGTTTTTGAAACTTTCATTTCCGACGGAACGGTGTGGAAAAACTCACGCAGGAGGGCCGTTTTACCCACTGATGCACCGAATAACTCAGTTGATTTTTTTGCAATGACAGCACTCAATCATCCCCGGTTGACCAAAACTCATGTTTGTGGGTTTTTGGCACTTTCATTTCTGACGAAACGGTTCGGAAAAACTCGCGCGGGAGGGCAATTTTACCCACCGATGCACCAAAAAACTCGCAGTTGATTTTTTTGCAAACGGACGCAGTCAATCATTTCCGTTTGGCCTAAAACTCTTGTTTGGGGGGGGGGGGTTTGGCACTTTCATTTCTGACGAAACGGTGTGGGAAAAACTCGCGCGGTAGGGCCGATTTACCCAATGATGCACCGAATAACTCAGTTGATTTTTTTGCAATGGACGCACTCAATCGTCTCCGGTTGACCCAAAACTCATGTTTGTGGGTTTTTGGCACTTTCGTTTCTGACGGAACGGTGCGACAAAACTCGTGCGGGAGGGCTGTTTTACCCAATCACACACCGAAAAACTCAGTTGAATTTTTTGCAACAGATGCACCCAATCATCTTCGGTTGACCCAAAACTCTTGTTTGTGGGTTTTTTGCACTTTCATTTCTGATGGAACGATGCGACAAAACTCGTGCGGGAGGGCCGTTTTACCCAATGATGCACCAAAAAATCAGTTGATTTTTTCGCAACAGACGCACCCAATCATCTCTGGTTGACCCAAAACTCTTGTTTGTGGGTTTTTGGCACTTTTATTTCCGACAGAATGGTGCGACAAAACTCGAACAGTATGGCCGTTTTTTCCACTGATGCACCGAAAAACTCGATGTTGAATTTTTCCCAACGGTCGGACCCAATCATCCCTGTTTGACCCTTAACTCTTGTTTGGTGGGTTTTTGAAACATTCATTTCCGACGGAACGGTGTGGAAAAACTCACGCGGGAGGGCCGTTTTACCCACTGATGTACCGAATAACTCAGTTGATTTTTTTGCAATGACAACACTCAATCATCTCCTGTTGACCGAAACTCTTGTTTGGGGGTTTTTTGGCACTTTCATTTCTGACAAAACGGTGCGGCAAAACTCGCGCGGTAGGACCGTTTTACCCAATGATGCACCGAATAACTCAGTTGATTTTTTTGCAATGGACGCACCCAATCATCTCTGGTTTATCCAAAACACATGTTTGTGGGTTTTTGGCACTTTCATTTCTGACGGAACGGTGCGACAAAACTCGTGCGGGAGGGCCATTTTACCCAATGATGCACCGAAAAACTCAGTTGATTTTTTTGCAACAGACGCACTCAATCATCTCTGGTTGACCCAAAACTCTTGTTTGTGGGTTTTTTGCACTTTCATTTCCGACGGAACGGTGCGACAAAACTCGTGCGGGAGGGCCGTTTTACACGATGATGCACCGAAAACTCAGTTGAATTTTTTGTAACAGACGCACCCAATCATCTCCGGTTGACCCAAATCTCTTGTTTGTGGGTTTTTTGCACTTTCATTTCTGACGGAACGATGCGACAAAACTCGTGCGGGAGGGCCGTTTTACCCAATGATGCACCAAAAAACTCTGTTGATTTTTTCACAACCGACGCACCCAATCATCTCCTGTTGTCCCAAAACTCTTTTTTGTGTGTTTTTGGCACTTTTATTTCCGACAGAACGGTGCGACAAAACTCGCACGGTATGGCCGTTTTTTCCACTGATGCACCGAAAAACTCGCTGTTGAATTTTTCCCAACGGACGCACCCAATCATCCTTGTTTCACCCATAACTCTTGTTTGGTGGGTTTTTGAAACTTTCATTTCCGACGGAACGGTGTGGAAAAACTCATGCGGGAGGGCCGTTTTACCCACTGATGCACCAAAAAACTCGATGTTGAATTTTTCGCAACGGACGCACCCAATCATCCTCGTTTGACCCAAAACTCATGTATCGTGCGTTTTTTGCACTTTCATTTCCGACGGAACGGTGCACAAAAACTCGCGCGGGAGGGCCATTTTACACATTAATGCACTGAAAAACTCGCAGTTGAATTTTTCGCAAAAGGACGCACCCAATCATCTATGTTTCACCTAAAACTCATGTTTGGTGGGGTTTTGGCAATTTCATTTCCGATGAAACGGTTCGGAAAAACTCACGCGGGAGGGCAATTTTACCCACCGATGCACCAAAAAACTCGCAGTTGATTTTTTTGCAAACCGACGCACTCAATCATTTCCGTTTGGCCTAAAACTCTTGTTTGTGGGTTTTTTGCACTTTCATTTCTGACGGAACGATGCGACAAAACTCGTGCGGGAGGGCCGTTTTACCCAATGATGCACCAAAAAACTCAGTTGATTTTTTCGCAACAGACGCACCCAATCATCTCCGGTTGACCCAAAACTCTTGTTTGTGGGTTTTTTGCACTTTCATTTCTGATGGAACGATGCGACAAAACTCGTGCGGGAGGGCCGTTTTACCCAATGATGCACCAAAAAATCAGTTGATTTTTTCGCAACAGACGCACCCAATCATCTCTGGTTGACCCAAAACTCTTGTTTGTGGGTTTTTGGCACTTTTATTTCCGACAGAATGGTGCGACAAAACTCGAACAGTATGGCCGTTTTTTCCACTGATGCACCGAAAAACTCGATGTTGAATTTTTCCCAACGGTCGGACCCAATCATCCCTGTTTGACCCTTAACTCTTGTTTGGTGGGTTTTTGAAACTTTCATTTCCGACGGAACGGTGTGGAAAAACTCACGCGGGAGGGCAATTTTACCCACTGATGTACCGAATAACTCAGTTGATTTTTTTGCAATGACAACACTCAATCATCTCCTGTTGACCGAAACTCTTGTTTGGGGTTTTTTTGGCACTTTCATTTCTGACAAAACGGTGCAGCAAAACTCGCGCGGTAGGGCCGTTTTACCCAATGATGCACCGAATAACTCAGTTGATTTTTTTGCAATGGACGCACCCAATCATCTCTGGTTTATCCAAAACACATGTTTGTGGGTTTTTGGCACTTTCATTTCTGACGGAACGGTGCGACAAAACTCGTGCGGGAGGGCCATTTTACCCAATGATGCACCGAAAAACTCAGTTGATTTTTTTGCAATAGACGCACCCAATCATCTCTGGTTGACCCAAAACTCTTGTTTGTGGGTTTTTTGCACTTTCATTTCCGACGGAACGGTGCGACAAAACTCGTGCGGGAGGGCCGTTTTACACGATGATGCACCGAAAACTCAGTTGAATTTTTTGTAACAGACGCACCCAATCATCTCCGGTTGACCCAAATCTCTTGTTTGTGGGTTTTTTGCACTTTCATTTCTGACGGAACGATGCGACAAAACTCGTGCGGGAGGGCCGTTTTACCCAATGATGCACCAAAAAACTCTGTTGATTTTTTCACAACCGACGCACCCAATCATCTCCTGTTGTCCCAAAACTCTTTTTTGTGTGTTTTTGGCACTTTTATTTCCGACAGAACGGTGCGACAAAACTCGCACGGTATGGCCGTTTTTTCCACTGATGCACCGAAAAACTCGCTGTTGAATTTTTCCCAACGGACGCACCCAATCATCCTTGTTTCACCCATAACTCTTGTTTGGTGGGTTTTTGAAACTTTCATTTCCGACGGAACGGTGTGGAAAAACTCATGCGGGAGGGTCGTTTTACCCACTGATGCACCAAAAAACTCGATGTTGAATTTTTCGCAACGGACGCACCCAATCATCCTCGTTTGACCCAAAACTCATGTATCGTGCGTTTTTGGCACTTTCATTTCCGACGGAACGGTGCACAAAAACTCGCGCGGGAGGGCCATTTTACACATTAATGCACTGAAAAACTCGCAGTTGAATTTTTCGCAAAAGGACGCACCCAATCATCTACGTTTCACCTAAAACTCATGTTTGGTGGGGTTTTGGCAATTTCATTTCCGACGAAACGGTTCGGAAAAACTCGCGCGGGAGGGCAATTTTACCCACCGATGCACCAAAAAACTCGCAGTTGATTTTTTTGCAAACCGACGCACTCAATCATTTCCGTTTGGCCTAAACCTCTTGTTTGTGGGTTTTTTGCACTTTCATTTCTGACGGAACGATGCGACAAAACTCGTGCGGGAGGGCCGTTTTACCCAATGATGCACCAAAAAACTCAGTTGATTTTTTCGCAACAGACGCACCCAATCATCTCCGGTTGACCCAAAACTCTTGTTTGTGGGTTTTTGGCACTTTTATTTCCGACAGAACGGTGCGACAAAACTCGCATGGTATGGCCGTTTTTCCACTGATGCACCGAAAAACTCGATGTTGATTTTTTCCCAACGGACGCACCCAATCATCCCTGTTTGATCCTTAACTCTTGTTTGGTGGGTTTTTGAAACTTTCATTTCCGACGGAACGGTGTGGAAAAACTCACGCGGGAGGGCCGTTTTACCCACTGATGCACCGAATAACTCAGTTGATTTTTTTGCAATGACAGCACTCAATCATCTCCGGTTGACCAAAACTCATGTTTGTGGGTTTTTGGCACTTTCATTTCTGACGAAACGGTTCGGAAAAACTCGCGCGGGAGGGCAATTTTACCCACCGATGCACCAAAAAACTCGCAGTTGATTTTTTTGCAAACAGACGCAGTCAATCATTTCCTTTTGGCCTAAAACTCTTGTTTGGGGGGTTTTTGGCACTTTCATTTCTGACGAAACGGTGCGGCGAAACTCGCGCGGTAGGGCCGTTTTACCCAATGATGCACCGAATAACTCAGTTGATTTTTTTGCAATGGACGCACTCAATCATCTCCGGTTGACCCAAAACTCATGTTTGTGGGTTTTTGGCACTTTCGTTTCTGACGGAACGGTGCGACAAAACTTGTGCGGGAGGGCCGTTTTACCCAATGATACACCGAAAAAATCAGTTCAATTTTTTGCAACAGATGCACCCAATCATCTCTGGTTGACCCAAAACACTTGTTTGTGGCTTTTTTGCACTTTCATTTCTGACGGAACGATGCGACAAAACTCGTGCGGGAGGGCCGTTATACCCAATGATGCACCAAAAAACTCAGTTGATTTTTTCGCAACAGACGCACCCAATCATCTCCGGTTGACCCAAAACTCTTGTTTGTGGCTTTTTGGTACTTTTATTTCCGACAGAACGGTGCGACAAAACTCGCACGGTATGGCCGTTTTTTCCACTAATGCACCGGAAAACTCGATGTTGAATTTTTCCCAACGGACGCACCCAATCATCCCTATTTGATCCTTAACTCTTGTTTGGTGGGTTTTTGAAACTTTCATTTCCGACAGAACGGTGTGGAAAAACTCACGCGGGAGGGCCGTTTTACCCACTGATGCACCGAATAACTCAGTTGATTTTTTTGCAATGACAGCACTCAATCATCTCCGGTTGACCAAAACTCATGTTTGTGGGTTTTTGGCACTTTCATTTCTGACGAAACGGTTCGGAAAAACTCGCGCGGGAGGGCAATATTACCCACCGATGCACCAAAAAACTCGCAGTTGATTTTTTTGCAAATAGACGCAGTCAATCATTTATGTTTGGCCTAACACTCTTGTTTGGGGGGTTTTTGGCACTTTCATTTCTGAGGAAACAGTGCGGCGAAACTCGCGCGGTAGGGCCGTTTTACCCAATGATGCACCGAATAACTCAGTTGATTTTTTTGCAATGGACGCACTCAATCATCTTCGGTTGACCCAAAACTCATGTTTGTGGGTTTTTGGCACTTTCGTTTCTGACGGAACGGTGCAACAAAACTCGCGCGGTGTGACACCCTAGTGTCAAGCACTGCATTAGGTACTACAATTAGCTACTAAAGAAGCATAAGCAATGCATTGCATCATTTCATGTGCATAAGAGTGCTTTTTGCCTTTGTTTAAATTGGTGGATTTTGGATTTCTAATGGACTTGATGATTTAAATGGCTTTCTGTTGTGGCAAATAGTTTTATAAAATGGAGAGCATTGAGTAGAGTGCTTTTCATGTTAGAGTTTTGACTTAGTTCGAATTGGTTTGTCAAAATAAAAATGAGGCAAGCAAAATGTTTTATACTTCAAAAAATTGGCTTTATTCATGTGGAGGATTTAAAAATGGTTTTCAGAAAAAGTGTTCTATATGAAAGTTGTAGAGAAAATTATTTTGAGCAACTTTTAGATTTGGGTCAAAACCTAGTTTGGAGTTTTTGAAACTGTTTTTGAGTGGTCAAACTTTGGAAAATATTTGGAAAAAGAAAAAGGAAATGAATTTTTCCCGGCGCCCTCACTTTCGGCCCATCCGGCCTTTCGGCCCAACCCGACGCGCCGACCCAGCGCTCGCCGCTCGCCCGCGCGCGCGCCCGCCCGCGCACGGCGCGCCGGCCGCCTGACACACCCGCGCCGTACGCCGGCCGGCCTGCCGCTTGGCGCCCCAAACCCTGCGCCAAATCCGCCTCCGTCACTCCCCACTCGATCCTCGCCTCCCCGATCACGCAAGCGATCGCGCTCGCCCACTCCCGCGCCGTCTCGCCTGTCGCGCCCGCCTCGCCGACCGCGCCGCTGCTGCGCCACGTCGCGTCGCCCGTCCCGCCACGACCGCCGGCGCCCCGGCCGAGCCAAAACCCGAGCGCACCCCACTCTCCGCTCTCTCACTCGTCACTTGCACGCTTTTGCTCTCGCTCTCCCCTCTCCTCTCCCGCGAACGCGAGCTGAGGGCACTGCTCGCCCTCGCTGCCGCGCGCCACCGCACAAAACCCCACCGTGTTCCAGCCACCACCGTCCATCGCCGTCCGATTCCTCCCGCACCGAGCTTCGCCTTCGCCTCAGACGCACGGTGCGCACCTCTGCACCACCTGTCAAGCCTTGCTGACGCCAGAGTCCGGAGAGCGCCGCCGCGGACGCCATCGTCACCGCTGAGCCCGCGACGCCGTTCCTCCCCGACCTGAGCGCCACTGCCTCCTTCCTGCCCCCTCGAGCTTCACCGAGCCAAGGCAAGGTGAGAACGCCATCAAGCCTTAATGCTACCGCCTCCCATCTCCCTCTTCTCCCCGGCCGAGCGCCATGGCCGCCGCCGCGGACCTCTCGCGTGGCCAAGCTTCCTCGAAGCTTCCCAAGCCAAGCCGAGCCCTCCGATAGCCTCCCTAGGGCTCGAGTAAGCCTATGCCGGCCTCAATTTCACCGGCGACCGCCGGAAACGGCGTAGCCGTGTGTCGCCGCCTCCGCCACCGCTCGCCGCCGGCACGCTTCGGTTACCCTCAGGCCAAGCCGAGCCCACCGCTGGATGCGCCTCGTCGAGCCGAATCTCTCGAGCCTAGCCTCACCGCCGGCGACCTCACCGTCGATGAGCTTTCGCCGGTCAACACCTTTCCCTGCTTCGCCCTCTCTGACGGGTGGGTCCCGTTGACCAGCGGGCCCCGCGCGTCAGCCGCTCTCTGGCCCATGGACCGGGTTCACGCAGTGGGCCGGGATGAATTCAAATGTTTTTCTTTTTACTTTTATTTTCCAGAGATGCTTGTTATTTTTGTGTAGCTCATTTCATAAGTCCAAATGGAGTACTTTCAGTTTTGCTAGCTTGTTTATGAGTAGATCTATCGTGGAAAAATATGAAAGTATTTTTGGTAATAGTTTATTTTACTGTTTCTATTTATTTCAGTTTATATGCTTTTGTTGAGATAAATGCAAATAAGTGTTTTCTGGTTGAGATAATTCCTGGAAAATTTTGTGGATGTTTGTTATGATGTTTTGTACCTGTGAAAATTATAGGAGGTACTGTTTCTGTAGAAAAAGTTACTGTTATGACTAAAAGTCCTTTTTGGCTAATTTCTTAGAATAAATGTTAAGGTGTTTTATATGTCGAAATAAAATATGGGAAAATTTATACAGTCTCTGTTTATAATGTTCAAGCTAATAAAAATGTAAGCATGATCTGTTATGTGAGGAAATCTGGAGATGCTTTACAAATGTGCTTTTCTGTGTTTTCCTTTGGAAATTCATGTGAGAAATAGTACAATGTTTCTGTTCATGGAACTTTCTTGATAAGCATAAAATGTGAAGTAGAATCTGGGAAAAATATGAAGTTGAGTTTATCTCCCTTTTCCAGAAGGGTTGTAGTTCAAATGGTTTAAATTGAGATAGATTTCTTTATTTTGTGTAGGCTTGTATGTTTATGCTCTGGCCACAAGTTCTCTACAGTAGGATGTGTATGAGTAGAAAAAGCCAGGAAAATTATGAAGTCTGCTGTTTGACACTTTTTGAATGAGGAGCTAGTTCAAATCACCTTTTTCGGGCAGTTTGCTTGTCATTTTTATATCTGCAGTTCTGTATTTTATTTTTGGCTGAAATTTGTTCAAGTGGAGTCCAGCAACTGTTGTTTGCCTTCTGGAATTTTTGTGGATTTTTCTGAGTCCAGAAAAGTGCAGTTGCCGTTCAAACCTAAGTTTCTTTTGAATTATTAAATAAGAAAAAGGTGAATAAATGGATTTTGTTTTATGAATTAAATAAGTATTTACCTCAATGTCAAAAGTGGTTCAACAAGTTGGGTTTGTTGGTTTGCAAGAAATGCTCTTTTCATACCACACATCTTGCACCCGCATTGGAATTATTTATTAATCGTCGCATGCAATAGGATGGACCCCTCCGGAGCCCGACCAGGAGCCAGAGACAAACGCCGAGCAGCAGATCCCGGAGCTCCAGCAAGCCGAGGAAGCCAACCCCGCCTGCGACACTAACTTGCCCGAGTGCCCCTCCCACGAGGCCTCGGTCTTCACCCAAGGCAAGCCCCGGAGCATATTAAGCCTCCTATCTTTTGCAATTAAAATTACTTGAGTCCTTTATATTGTGATGCATTAGGTTAGGAGTTGATTGAATCCTACTTGTTGCATTATCGTTCCTTGATTATTGATTATTAACCGCCTTGTTATCCCGTTACTTATTTATAAATGTAGAATTGCTTAGCCTGCTTAATAAAAGTAGTAGTCAAGGATGTTTCCGTAATACCCTGATGGGTAGTTACCGGATCACGGTTGGCTATATTTGCTATCGTGGAAAAGAACCAGAGTTATAGTGAAATACGGTCAACTGGAAGGCAAGGCACAAGTTTGGAAACTTAGGGCAGTCCGTCCTTTGGATCGTGTAGGTTTGTATCGATGTTGGCCCTCGTTCATTTTTGAACGCGCCCTTTTACTTAGGGATACGTCGGTGCTGTAATCATCGACCCCAAAGCCGGTTAGAAGCTGTTCGGGCCAGTCTCAACCCGTGTCGTGCCCTCTAGTATGGAAATTGCGATCTGCCGCGTGAGGCCATCGCCAGGTTCCAATTGGGCGGTCCGTGCTGTGAGCCGCGACGATTACCACCACGAACAAGCATCGAGCGGTTGCCCAATGCATGGACCCGACGGGGAAAGTGTGGGCTGGTATTAAAGGTCTTTCACCAGCTGGTTTGGAATTCGATTCGAGTCGCCGTCTCCCCCGGTTAGTGGGAAACTATGGCGAGCTTCACCACCGTACATCTCCATGTAATGATTAAAGGTTCAACTAAAATGTGGATAAGTCAACTGGATATGGTTATATTATTGATTGGTAGATTCAAGTGAGTGCTCTAGTACAGGTGAAAAACCTAGAATTAAGGAATAAGTCTAAAAATGACAGCTCATCATGGTCTACTTTGGCTATTGTAAGCACTGCCTCTACCCGGTGGAAGGTGATGAGGAGTAGGCCCAGGGCCGGGTCTTCCAGAAGCTTCCCTTTTTTCTTTTGCTGGTCTGAGACTTCTAGTGGCACATTATCTAAAAAGGGAAGAGTGAGTTGTGTGAATTGGTTATCAAACACTGTTTTATTTGGACCACGTGTGTTGTGGTCGTGTTTCAAACTTATTTAAGCTTCCGCACTTTTAAAATTTGGTTTGTAATAACTCCGTTTTAAATTCGCACTCTGATGTTAAATTCGGTTTCATTTTTCACGGCAATGTCTCTTTACGAATGTAATCCTCGAACGATGCGATCCTGTATGATGAATGGTGAAAGAAATCCTTCGAGATTTCCGGACTACCGGGGTTATATGGGTTCAAGTATGAGTCGAAGTCAGACGGATTTGGCTAAGATAATACTTGAGCTCTTATAATCTGGGCGGTTCCGCCACAGCTGGTATCGGAGCATGGTTCAAGTGATTACCTCCGTGAAGAGCTATTTTCGAACTAAAATGGGTATTTCAAAACTATTTTCAAAATTATTTTCGATTACTAAGTGTGCCCAGTCTCGTCCTTAAGCCCTATGCTAGGATTCAGGTGGCTTAACTGCTAACAGGGTTCAGGGTTTTGCTTCATGCTGGATCTTTATTTGCTGGTCCATTCTCGGGAAAAAGAGAATGCGTCGATCGCGAAAACATGCATAAAATGATTTTGTGCGATATGAGAGCATGACCGTCTAACCGTCGGTCTAGGTGAGAGTTCTTATACCAAGTATGTGCGAGCTCTACGCGAACACGTACGAGGGTATCAATGTTTTCAAGGGTGTTTTCTATGTTGGTGCATGGTATTTAGTGTTGGCTTCTATGTATTTTGCGCATATTGGTCAATACTCAATTGTTTTATCATTGGGAATTTCTTTGGGCTGAAATGAATCTTCTGCACGTACACTAACTATGCGAACGAGTTGAATGTGTAGATAACGCATGAGGGATCATTCTTGCCACCGACTAGAACGTTAGGACTTACGAGTCATGATTAGTGAGTGAGAACGTAAGTACGATCATGCATCATGTTTAAATTCTTGCATTTACATTTCCTCCCCTTAATTAAAAGTTGTCTCTTTTCTATAAAATTTGCCAACTTAATATCCGTCTCACGAGAGTTCGAAACCCTTTTGTTTCTACAGATGGCCCGGACCAAGTTGACTGCTCGCAAGGCCAACGGAGGAAGAGGAGTTCCGCGTCACCGCTTGGCCACCAAGCTGACCCGGAAGACGTTCTTGTCCTACTTCGGCTTGCCAACTATCCTTTGGAGGATTCTGCAGGCCGTGGGCTATGAGGAGGGACAGGAGCCCAGGTACTCGTGGCAAAAGGAGATCTATGGGCAGGATTCTCTGGTTATGGTGCAGATTAAGGTCAAGGCCTTACCTGCTAAGCCCCACTGGACAGTGTGGACAGAGATTACCAGAGGCACTTGTGCCAAGGATGGAGCTAACAGGGCAGCATATCTTGTGTTGAAGGACATCATCGCCCGCTTCCCCGCCGACCTAGCTAGTGCGATGGCAGGGGTGTTTCCACGTGGATCTCATTTTCCCTTGCGCTGGAGATAGACGTTGGAGGCAGTCCTGACAGGAAGCCCGGAGGAGAGGTTCTACAGTGAGACGCCTGCGATGAGCGCCACTGGAGCTCTGCTAGGTGTGTGTGAGAGTTTGGAGCACACTCTTGAGAGCGTGTCCTTCACTCTCACCGCCACCTATCAGAACAAGGGCAGACTCCAGCAGGACATTGACGCTGAGGTTACTCGTCTGCAGGAGAGGATTCAGCAGCTCACTCTGGAGCGTGACGACGCCCGCACCACAGCAGCAGCACAGTCCACTGCCAGGACCGCTGCAGAGCAGATGTACCTGACCACCGCTCTTCAGAGAGATGAGGCCCGCACCGCGCTCGACCAGCTCAGAGAGGGAGCCCACCTGTTGATACAGCAGATCCACGGACAGCAGGCCTACATCGACCAGCTCCACGAGGCTATCCATCAGATGCATCACGCCGCACAGGAGGCCGCCGCCCCAGCAGCTGCCGAGGTTCCCGCTGCCGAGGCCCAGGATCCCCAGGACGGAGAGGTCATTGGTCCCGACGCCCCACCAGAGGAGGATCACGCTGACGAGCCGATGGTCGACGTCGACGCAGAGGACGCCGCATCCGCCGCTGGAGACCCCTGAGCGTTAGCTGTTAGAGATCGTTTTCTTTTGTATAGCTTAAGCTTGCTCGCTAAGTGATGTAACACCCTAAACATGTGCTAGTTTTATGTTTAAATGGTTTATGACATGTAAGCTTTTGGACAATGTCCGGACTTCGATCCGGCATCTTTTATGGAAATCCGTCGTTTGCATGTCTATATTTCGAGCGATTGTTTTGTGATGTTGTATGGAAATGAGTAATTATACTTGGTCGTGTGCTAAATTTTCGAATTATGTACAGCACAGTATTTATTCATGATCGATATGACATCACCTAATGATTGCTTAATAATGGGAGATGCAGATGTCGGCACACACGCGCAGCCAGCGTGGGCAGGGGGCAGGACAGGAGGAGAATCTGCCACCTCCCCCACCGCCGCCGATGATGCCGGAAGCGTTCTTTGGCCAGTTCTTGGGCAGCCAAAGGAATATGGAGGAAATGCAGAGGCACATGGAGGCCACCCTCCGCAATATCGCTAACAACACAGCGCAACAGCACCAACAGCGCCAAGGCCCGGAGCCCAACCAGTACAGCTCCTATCGTGACTTCTTGGACACTCGCCCTCTTGTGTTCAAGGAAGCCACCGAACCGCTTGAGGCTGATGAGTGGCTCAACTCCATCACTCAAAAGTTCCGTCTGCTTCGTCTGACAGAAGAGCTCAAGGCAGAGTACGCCGCCCACATGTTGGAAGGACCCGCAGGTTTATGGTGGGCCCAGTATCGTGCATCCTTGCCTGCAAATGCTCGTGTCACTTGGGATCAGTTCTCCACCGCTATGCGCAACCACTACATCCCTAGTGGTCTGATGGAAATGAAGGTTGCAGAGGTCATGAGGTTGTCTCAAGGAACCAGATCTATGTCCGAGTACCTCCACAACTTCAACAACCTAGCTCGCTACGCCCCAGACTTTGTGGATACTGAGGCCAAGAAGATCGCAAGCTTTAAGCGTGGAATGAGTGCCGCCATGCTTTCCAAGATCGGCAACAGTCACCGCACTACCTTCAGCGACTTCGTCAGTGACTGTCTCAATCAAGAGGCCAATGACATCCGGCTGGCGACAGAGACACGCCGTCGTGCGAGCGAAGGAGGTTCGTCTCAACAGAGGACCCCTTTCGGAGCACGTACCCCGTATCGCCCGCCTGTTACAGGAGCAAGATACCGTCCCCCACAGAGGAAGATCACCACCAGCCGTCCCCGTCCTAGTTATCAGAAGCCCTACACCGCTCCCATGATGCAGAACAAGAACAAAGCCAGAAGTGCAGGAGGTTCCAAGACCCCATATGTGATTGGTCCATGCTATAACTGTGGCCAAACTGGACACTTGTCACGTCAGTGCCCTCGCCCAAAGAAGGAATACACTCAGCCCCCACCTCGTACAGGTCATGTGCATCACACCACCGTGGAAGAAGTGCCAGAAGGAGAGCCTGTCACCGCTGGTATGTTTCTTGTTAATCAATGTCTCGCAGTTGTGCTGTTTGATTCTGGAGCATCGCATTCTTTCATAAGTGAGAACTTTGTTATAAGAAGTAATCTTGAGTTGATAGAGTTAGACCGGGGATATCAGATAAGTTCCGCCGGAGCTGTTCTCTCCGCGCGTAAAATGGCTAAAGGAGTGGAAATGACCTTTGGGGATAAGAAGGCCATAGTGGATCCTATCGTAATTCCTGGTCTAGGTCTGGATGTAATCTTGGGTATGGGTTGGATGAAACTCTGGAAAGTCAACCTTGATGTCGCCACACGAGTAGTTTCTATGGTTAGCCCTCGTAGTGGGTCTACCTTTTGGTTCAGGTTACCTCGAAACCCCCATGAGATCGGAGTGTTGTTCAATATCACGGCAAAGCAGATAGCCGAGATTCCAATAGTATGTGAGTTTCCGGATGTTTTTCCCGATGAGTTGCCTGGACTACCGCCAGATAGGGATGTGGAGTTTGCTATAGAGTTAATCCCCGGAACGGCACCCATATCTCGGAGACCGTATAGAATGCACGCTAAAGAGTTAGCAGAGCTTAAGGTTCAGTTGCAAGAACTTTTGGATAAAGGTTTGATACGCCCTAGTTCGTCACCTTGGGGATGTCCCGCTATCTTTGTGAAGAAGAAGGATAAAACTTTAAGGATGTGCGTGGACTACAGACCGCTTAATGCAGTAACTATAAAGAATAAGTACCCCTTACCTCGAATCGATGTCTTGTTTGATCAGTTGCCAAAAGCAAAAGTGTTCTCCAAGATCGATCTGAGGTCCGGATACCATCAGATTAAGATCAGAAGAGAAGATGTGCCAAAAACAACTTTCTCTACCAGATACGGACTCTATGAGTATTTAGTTATGTCCTTTGGATTGACCAATGCACCGGCACATTTCATGTACCTGATGAATTCGGTCTTCATGCCAGAGTTGGATAAGTTTGTTGTAGTGTTCATTGATAACATCTTGGTGTACTCTAAGAATGAGAAGGACCATGCTGAGCATCTACGAGTCGTTCTGACCCGGCTCAGAGAGCATAAGTTGTATGCTAAGTTCAGCAAGTGTGAGTTTTGGTTGAAGAAGGTACCTTTCCTTGGTCATGTCCTTTCAGAGGAAGGAATCTCTGTGGACCCTTTTAAGGTACAAGAAGTTATGGATTGGCAAGCACCCACTACCGTACATGAAGTACGTAGCTTCTTGGGTTTAGCCGGATACTACCGTCGGTTTATTCCGGATTTTTCGAGAATAGCCAAGCCTATGACCCGTTTAACGCAGAAAAACAAGAAATTCGAATGCACCACAGAGTGTGAAGCAGCTTTTCGCACTCTGCGAACGTTGTTGACGTCCGCACCTGTTCTGGCTCAGCCAAACTTGGAGGAACCTTTTGATGTGTTTTGTGACGCATCTAAGATTGGACTTGGATGTGTACTCATGCAGAATGGAAGAGTTATCGCCTATGCTTCTCGCCAATTGAGACCGCACGAAGAGAATTATCCCACTCATGATTTGGAATTAGCAGCCGTCGTGCATGCACTCAAGATTTGGAGGCATTATCTTATGGGAAATCTATGTCATGTGTACACGGATCATAAAAGTCTGAAATATATCTTCACCCAGCCAGAGTTGAACATGAGGCAGAGAAGGTGGCTAGAGTTAATTAAGGATTACAACCTTGAAGTGCATTACCACCCCGGAAAAGCAAACGTTGTAGCCGATGCCTTGAGTCGCAAGACTCATTGCAACTCCCTACAACCACTTTTGGAAGATAGATTTATCCTTATGCACCCCGTTATGGTGAACAACATCACTCTTCAGTGTACCTTGGAAAGTGACATCATCGAGAGACATAGGACCGATGAAGAGATCTGTCAGATCAAGAAGAGGTTGGAAACCAGTAGTTCTTTGAACTTCCGCACAGATGAGCAGGGAATTCTATGGTATAATCAAAGGTTAGTTGTTCCTAAGGATCCAGAGCTAAAAGAAAGAATTCTGAACGAAGCTCACAATTCAAAGTTATCTATCCACCCAGGAAGCAGTAAGATGTACTAGGATTTGAAAACCAGGTATTGGTGGTCAAAGATGAAGAAAGAAGTCGCAGCCTATGTCGCCAGATGTGATACTTGCTGCAGGATAAAAGCTATACACCTGAGACCTGCCGGATTGTTACAACCGTTATCCATCCCAGAGTGGAAATGGGAAGAAATTAGTATGGATTTCATCACAGGTCTTCCCACTACTCAGAGAGGAAATGATTCTATCTGGGTTATCGTGGATCGGTTATCTAAAGTGGCTCACTTCATACCAGTTAAGACTACGCACCGCCCTCATCAGTATGCAGACTTGTATATTCAGAATATTTTGAGGTTACATGGAATTCCAAAAAGGATTGTTTCTGATAGAGGACCCCAGTTCATAGCACGTTTTTGGGAACAGTTGCACAAGGAACTAGGAACTAAGCTGGTAAGAAATTCCGCCTATCACCCCCAAACTGCACGACAGACGGAGAGAGTAAATCAGATCTTGGAAGATATCCTAAGAGCTTGTGTTCTATCGTCCGGAGAGTCATGGGAGAAATGGTTACCCCTCGCCGAGTTTTCATATAACAACAGCTATCAGGAAAGTATAAAGATGGCACCGTTTGAAGTCTTATATGGACGAAGATGTAGAACCCCAGTAAATTGGGTAGAATCAGGAGATCGAGGATTCTATGGGTCAGATTACGTAAAGGATGCGGAAGAGATTGTGCAAACAGTACAACAGCACATTAAGGTTGCACAATCCAGACAAAAGAGTTATGCCGACACACGGAGAAGCCCCTGGAATTTCAAGTAGGAGACTATGTTTACCTTAAGGTCTCACCCATGAGAAAGGTCCAACGTTTTGGAATTAAGAAGAAGCTAGCACCTCGATATGTGGGACCTTACCGGATCATAGCAAAGAAGGGAGAAGTGGCATACGAAGTACAATTACCCCCAGAAATGAGCACAGTTTTCCCAGTGTTCCACGTATCACAGTTAAAGAAGTGTCTTCGAGTTCCAGAACAAGAAGAAGTTCGGATTCCAGATGTCACGATCAGATCGGATCTGGAGTACTACGAGCAGCCCGAGGAGATTTTGGACACCAAGACCCGAGAGACTCGTAACCGAACGGTGAAGACTTACAAGATTCTTTGGAGCAATCACGGACCCAATGATGCGACTTGGGAAACAGAGGAGTACTTACGCGTAAACTATCCTGCTTTTGTTAAGAAATGGTACGTAACTCAAATCTTGGGACGAAATTTCTTTAAGGGGGAAGGGCTGTGACACCCTAGTGTCAAGCACTGCATTAGGTACTGCAATTAGCTACTAAAGAAGCATAAGCAATGCATTGCATCATTTCATGTGCATAAGAGTGCTTTTTGCCTTTGTTTAAATTGGTGGATTTTGGATTTCTAATGGACTTGATGATTTAAATGGCTTTCTGTTGTGGCAAATAGTTTTATAAAATGGAGAGCATTGAGTAGAGTGCTTTTCATGTTGGAGTTTTGACTTAGTTCGAATTGGTTTGTCAAAATAAAAATGAGGCAAGCAAAATGTTTTATATTTCAAAAAATTGGCTTTATTCATGTGGAGGATTTAAAAATGGTTTTCAGAAAAAGTGTTCTATATGAAAGTTGTAGAGAAAATTATTTTGAGCAACTTTTAGATTTGGGTCAAAACCTAGTTTGGAGTTTTTGAAACTGTTTTTGAGTGGTCAAACTTTGGAAAATATTTGGAAAAAGAAAAAGGAAATGAATTTTTCCCGACGCCCTCACTTTCGGCCCATCCGGCCTTTCGGCCCAACCCGCCGCGCCGGCCCAGCGCTCGCGCGCCCGCCCGCGCACGGCGCGCCGGCCGCCTGACACACCCGCGCCGTACGCCGGCCGGCCTGCCGCGTGGCGCCCCAAACCCTGCGCCAAATCCGCCTCCTCCACTCCTCGCTCGATCCTCGCCTCCCCGACCACGCAAGCGATCGCGCTCGCCCACTCCCGCGCCGTCTCGCCTGTCGCGCCCGCCTCGCCGACCGCGCCGCTGCTGCGCCGCATCGCGTCGCCGGTCCCGCCACGACCGCCGGCGCCCCGGCCGAGCCAAAACCCGAGCGCACCCCTCTCTCCGCTCTCTCACTCGTCACTTGCACGCTTTTGCTCTCGCTCTCCCCTCTCCTCTCCCGCGAACGCGAGCCGAGAGCACTGCTCGCCCTCGCCGCCGCGCGCCACCGCACAAAACCCCACCGTGTTCCAGCCACCACCGTCCATCGCCGTCCGATTCCTCCCGCACCGAGCTTCGCCTTCGCCTCAGACGCACGGTGCGCACCTCTGCACCACCTGTCAAGCCTTGCTGACGCCAGAGTCCGGAGAGCGCCGCCGCGGACGCCATCGTCACCGCTGAGCCCGCGACGCCGTTCCTCCCCGACCTGAGCGCCACTGCCTCCTTCCTGCACCCTCGAGCTTCACCGAGCCAAGGCAAGGTGAGAACGCCATCAAGCCTTAACGCTACCGCCTCCCATCTCTCTCTTCTCCCCGGCCGAGCGCCAAGGCCGCCGCCGCGGACCTCTCGCGTGGCCAAGCTTCCTCGAAGCTTCCCGAGCCAAGCCGAGCCCTTCGATAGCCTCCCTAGGGCTCGAGTAAGCCTATGCCGGCCTCAATTTCACCGGCGACCGCCGGAAACGGCGTAGCCGTGTGTCGCCGCCTCCGCCATCCGCCACCGCTCGCCGCCGGCCCGCTTCGGTCACCCTCTGGCCAAGCCGAGCCCACCGCTGGATGCGCCTCGTCGAGCCGAATCTCTCGAGCCTAGCCTCACCGTCGGCGACCTCACCGTCGATGAGCTTTCGCCGGTGAACACCTTTCCCTGCTTCGCCCTCTCTGACGGGTGGGTCCCGTTGACCAGCGGGCCCCGCGCGTCAGCCGCTCTCTGGCCCATGGACCGGGTTCACGCAGTGGGCCGGGATGAATTCAAATGTTTTTCTTTTTACTTTTATTTTCCAGAGATGCTTGTTATTTTTGTGTAGCTCGTTTCAAAAGTCCAAATGGAGTACTTGCAGTTTTTCTAGCTTGTTTATGAGTAGATCTATCATGGAAAAATATGAAAGTATTTTTGGTAATAGTTTATTTTACTGTTTCTATTTATTTCAGTTTATATGCTTTTGTTGAGATAAATGCAAATAAGTGTTTTCTGGTTGAGATAATTCCTGGAAAATTTTGTGGATGTTTGTTATGATGTTTTGTACCTGTGAAAATTATAGGAGGTACTTTTTATGTAGAAAAAGTTACTGTTATGACTAAAAGTCCTTTTTGGCTGATTTCTTAGAATAAATGTTAAGGTGTTTTATATGTCAAAATAAAATATGGGAAAATTTGTACAGTCTCTGTTTATAATGTCCAAGCTAATAAAAATGTAAGCATGATCTATTATGTGAGAAAATCTGGAGATGCTTTACAAATGTGCTTTTCTGTGTTTTCCTTTGGAAATTCATGTGAGAAATAGTACAATGTTTCTGTTCATGGAACTTTCTTGATAAGCATAAAATGTGAAGTAGAATCTGTGAAAAATATGAAGTTGAGTTTATCACCCTTTTCCAGAAGGGTTGTAGTTCAAATGGTTTAAATTGGGATAGATTTGTTTATTTTGTGTAGGCTTGTATGTTTATGCTCTGGCCACAAGTTCTCTACAGTAGGATGTGTATGAGTAGAAAAAGCCAAGAAAATTATGAAGTCTGCTGTTTGACACTTTTTGAATGAGGAGCTAGTTCAAAGCACCTTTTTTGGGCAGTTTGCTTGTCATTTTTATATCTACAGTTCTGTATTTTATTTTTGGCTGAAATTTGTTCAAGTGGAGTCCAGCAACTGTTGTTTGCCTTCTGGAATTTTCGTGGATTTTTCTGAGTGCAGAAAAGTGCAGCTGCAGTTCAAACCTAAGTTTCTTTTGAATTATTAAATAAGAAAAAGGTGAATAAATGGATTTTGTTTTATGAATTAAATAAGTATTTACCTCAATGTCAAAAGTGGTTCAACAAGTTGGATTTGTTGGTTTGCAAGAAATGCTCTTTTCATACCACACATCTTGCACACGCATTAGAATTATTTATTAATCATCGCATGCAATAGGATCGACCCCTCCGGAGCCCGACCAGGAGCCAGAGACAAACGCCGAGCAGCAGATCCCGGAGCTCCAGCAAGCCGAGGAAGCCGACCCCGCCTGCGACACTAACTTGCCCGAGTGCCCCTCCCACGAGGCCTCGGTCTTCACCCAAGGCAAGCCCCGGAGCATATTAAGCCTCCTATCTTTTGCAATTAAAATTACTTGAGTCCTTTATATTGTGATGCATTAGGTTAGGAGTTGATTGAATCCTACTTGCTGCATTATCGTTCCTTGATTATTGATTATTACCCGCCTTGTTATCCCGTTACTTATTTATAAATGTAGAATTGCTTAGCCTGATTAATAAAAGTAGTAGTCAAGGATGTTTCCGTAATACCCTGATGGGTAGTTACCGGATCACGGTTGGCTATATTTGCTATCGTGGAAAAGAACCTGAGTTATAGTGAAATACGGTCAACTGGAAGGCAAGGCACAAGTTTGGAAACTTGGGGCAGTCCGTCCGTTGGATCGTGTAGGTTTGTATCGATGTTGGCCCTCGTTCATTTTTGAACGCGCCCTTTTACTTAGGGATACGTCGGTGCTGTAATCATTGACCCCAAAGCCGGTTAGAAGCTGTTCGGGCCGGTCTCAACCCGTGTCGTGCCCTCTAGTATGGAAATTGCGATCTGCCGCGTGAGGCCATCGCCAGGTTCCAATTGGGCGGTCCGTGCTGTGAGCCGCGACGATTACCACCACGAACAAGCATCGAGCGGTTGCCCAATGCATGGACCCGACGGGGAAAGTGTGGGCTGATATTAAAGGTCTTTCACCAGCTGGTTTGGAATTCGATTCGAGTCGCCGTCTCCCCCGGTTAGTGGGAAACTATGGCGAGCTTCACCACGATACAACTCCATGTAATGATTAAAGGTTCAACTAAAATGTGGATAAGTCAACTGGATATCGTTATATTATTGATTGGTAGATTCAAGTGAGTGCTCTAGTACAGGTGAAGAACCTAGAATTAAGGAATAAGTCTAAAAATGACAGCTCATCATTATCATTAATTACCTCTTATCGAAAATTAAGCTTTTCGCAACTAAAGATCCCAGCTCCACCTCAAAAACTTTGCATACCCTTGGAGTCTTTATTTTCAGTTGGACGGGTAAGTCTCGCTGAGTACATTCCCGTACTCAGGGTTTATCCCGTTTGTTGCAGATGGCCAGGTCTACTTTGGCTATTGTAAGCACTGCCTCTACCCGGTGGAAGGTGATGAGGAGTAGGCCCACGGCCGGGTCTTCCAGAAGCTTCCCTTTTTTCTTTTGCTGGTCTGAGACTTCTAGTGGCACATTATCTAAAAAGGGAAGAGTGAGTTGTGTAAGTTGGTTATCAAACACTGTTTTATTTGGACCACGTGTGTTGTGGTCGTGTTTCAAACTTATTTAAGCTTCCGCACTTTTAAAATTCGGTTTGTAATAACTCCGTTTTAAATTCGCACTCTGATGTTAAATTCGGTTTCGTTTTTCACGGCAATGTCTCTTTACGAATGTAATCCTCGAACGATGCGATCCTGTATGATGAATGGTGAAAGAAATCCTTCGAGATTTCCGGACTACCGGGGTTATATGGGTTCAAGTATGAGTCGAAGTCAGACGGATTTGGCTAAGATAGCACTTGAGCTCTTATAATCAGGGCGGTTCCGCCACACGCGGTAGGGCCGTTTTACCCAATGATGCACCGAATAACTCAGTTGATTTTTTTTGCAATGGACGCACTAAATCATCTCTGGTTGACCCAAAACTCTTGTTTGTGGGTTTTTGGCACTGTTGTTTCTGACGGAACGGTGCGACAAAACTCGTGCGGGAGGGCCGTTTTACCCAATGATACAACGAAAAACTCAGTTGAATTTTTTGCAACAGATGCACCCAATCATCTCCGGTTGACCCAAAACTCTTGTTTGTGGGTTTTTGCACTTTCATTTCTGACGGAACGATGCGACAAAACTCGTGCGGGAGGGCCGTTTTACCCAATGATGCACCAAAAAACTCTGTTGATTTTTTCGCAATAGACGCACCCAATCATCTCCGGTTGACCCAAAACTCTTGTTTGTGGGTTTTTGGCACTTTTATTTCCGACAGAACGGTGCGACAAAACTCGCACGGTATGGCCATTTTTTCCACTGATGCACCGAAAAACTCGCTGTTGAATTTTTCCCAATGGACGCACCCAATCATCCTTGTTTGACCCATAACTCTTGTTTGGTGGGTTTTTGAAACTTTCATTTCCGACGGAACGGTGTGGAAAAACTCATGCGGGAGGGCAGTTTTACCCACTGATGCACAGAAAAACTCGGTGTTGAATTTTTCGCAACGGACACACCCAATCATCGTCGTTTGACCCAAAACTCATGTATGGTGGGTTTTTGGCACTTTCATTTCCGACAAAACGATGCAGAAAAACTCACGCGGGAGGGCCATTTTACACATTAATGCACTGAAAAACTCATAGTTGAATTTTTCGCAAAAGGACGCACCCAATCATCTACGTTTTACCTAAAACTCATGTTTGGTCGGGTTTTGGCAATTTCATTTCCGACAAAACGGTTCGAAAAAACTCGCGCGGGAGGGCAATTTTACCCACCGATGCACCAAAAAACTCACAGTTGATTTTTTTGCAAACAGACGCACTCATTCATTTCCGTTTGGCCTAAAACTCTTGTTTGGAGGGTTTTTGGCACTTTCATTTCTAACGAAACGGTGCGGCCAAACTCGCGCGGTAGGGCCGTTTTACCCAATGATGCACCGAATAACTCAGTTGATTTTTTTGCAATGGACGCACTCAATCATCTCCGGTTGACCCAAAACTCATGTTTGTGGGTTTTTGGCACTTTCATTTCTGACGGAACGATGCGACAAAACTCGTGCGGGAGGGCCGTTATACCCAATGATATACCGAAAAACTCAGTTGAATTTTTCGCAACAGACGCACCCAATCATCTCCGGTTGACCCAAAACTCTTGTTTGTGGGTTTTTGGCACATTCATTTCCGACGGAACGGTGCGACAAAACTCGTGCGGGAGGGCCGTTTTACCCAATGATGCACTAAAAAACTCTGTTGATTTTTTCATAACAGACGCACCCAATCATCCCCGGTTGACCCAAAACTCTTGTTTGTGGGTTTTTGGCACTTTCATTTCGACAGAACGGTGTGGCAAAACTCGCACGGTATGGCCGTTTTTTCCACTGATGCACCGAAAAACTCGATGTTGAATTTTTCCCAACGGACGCACCCAATCATCCCTGTTTGACCCTTAACTCTTGTTTGGTGGGTTTTTGAAACTTTCATTTCCGACGGAATGGTGTGGAAAAACTCACGCGGGAGGGCCGTTTTACCCACTGATGCACCGAATAACTCAGTTGATTTTTTTGCAATGACAGCACTCAATCATCCCCGGTTGACCAAAACTCATGTTTGTGGGTTTTTGGCACTTTCATTTCTGACGAAATGGTTCGGAAAAACTCGCGCGGGAGGGCAATTTTACCCACCGATGCACCAAAAAACTCGCAGTTGATTTTTTTGCAAATAGACGCAGTCAATCATTTCCGTTTGGCCTAAAACTCTTGTTTGGGGGGGGGGGGTTTGGCACTTTCATTTCTGATGAAACGGTGCGGCGAAACTCGCGCGGTAGGGCCGTTTTACCCAATGATGCACCGAATAACTCAGTTGATTTTTTTGCAATGGACGCACTCAATCATCTCCGGTTGACCCAAAACTCATGTTTGTGGGTTTTTGGCACTTTCGTTTCTGACGGAACGGTGCGACAAAACTCGTGCGGGAGGGCCGTTTTACCCAATGATACACCGAAAAACTCAGTTGAATTTTTTGCAACAGATGCACCCAATCATCTCCGGTTGACCCAAAACTCTTGTTTGTGGGTTTTTTGCACTTTCATTTCTGACGGAACGATGCGACAAAACTCGTGCAGGAGGGCCGTTTTACCCAATGATGCACCAAAAAACTCAGTTGATTTTTTCGCAACAGACGCACCCAATCATCTCCGGTTGACCCAAAACTCTTGTTTGTGGGTTTTTGGCACTTTTATTTCCGACAGAACGGTGCGACAAAACTCGCACGGTATGGCCGTTTTTTCCACTGATGCACCGAAAAACTCGATGTTGAATTTTTCCCAACGGACGCACCCAATCATCCCTGTTTGACCCTTAACTCTTGTTTGGTGGGTTTTTAAAACTTTCATTTCCGACGGAACGGTGTGGAAAAACTCATGCGGGAGGGCCGTTTTACCCACTGATGCACCGAATAACTCAGTTGATTTTTTTTGCTATGACAGCACTCAATCATCTCCGGTTGACCAAAACTCATGTTTGTGGGTTTTTGGCACTTTCATTTCTGACGAAACGGTTCGGAAAAACTCGCGCGGGAGGGCAATTTTATCCACCGATGCACCAAAAAACTCGTAGTTGATTTTTTTGCAAACAGACGCAGTCAATCATTTCCGTTTGGCCTAAAACTCTTGTTTGGGGGTTTTTTGGCGCTTTCATTTCTGACGAAACGGTGCGGCAAAACTCGAGCGGTAGGGCCGTTTTACCCAATGATGCACCGAATAACTCAGTTGATTTTTTTGCAATGGACGCACTCAATCATCTCCGGTTGACCCAAAACTCATGTTTGTGGGTTTTTGGCACTTTTGTTTCTGACGGAACGGTGCGACAAAACTCGTGCGGGAGGGCCGTTTTACCCAATGATACACCGAAAAACTCAGTTGAATTTTTTGCAACAGACGCACCCAATCATCTCCGGTTTACCCAAAACTCTTATTTGTGGGTTTTTTGTACTTTCATTTCTGACGGAACGATGCCACCAAACTCGTGCGGGAGGGCCGTTTTACCCAATGATGCACCAAAAAACTCAGTTGATTTTTTCGCAACAGACGCACCCAATCATCTCCGGTTGACCCAAAACTCTTGTTTGTGGGTTTTTGGCACATTCATTTCCGACGGAACGGTGCGACAAAACTCGTGCGGGAGGGCCGTTTTACCCAATGATGCACCAAAAAACACAGTTGATTTTTTCGTAACAGACGCACCCAATCATCTCCGGTTGACCCAAAACTCTTGTTTGTGGGTTTTTGGCACTTTTATTTCCGACAGAACGGTGCGACAAAACTCGCACGGTATGGCCGTTTTTTTCACTGATGCACCGAAAAACTCGATGTTGAATTTTTCCCAATGGACGCACCCAATCATCCCTGTTTGACCCTTAACTCTTGTTTGGTGGGTTTTTGAAACTTTCATTTCCGACGGAACGGTGTGGAAAAACTCATGCGGGAGGGCCGTTTTACCCACTGATGCACCGAAAAACTCGATGTTGAATTTTTCGCAACGGACGCCCCCAATCATCCTCGTTTGACCCAAAACTCATGTATGGTGCATTTTTGGCACTTTCATTTCCGACGGAACGGTGTGGAAAAACTCACGCGGGAGGGCCGTTTTACCCACTGATGCACCGAATAACTCAGTTGAATTTTTTTGCAATGACAGCACTCAATCATCTCTGGTTGACAAAACTCATGTTTGTGGGTTTTTGGCACTTTCATTTCTGACGAAACGGTTCGGAAAAACTCGCGTGGGAGGGCAATTTTACCCACCGATGCACCAAAAAACTCTCAGTTGATTTTTTTGCAAACAGACGCAGTCAATCATTTCCGTTTGGCCTAAAACTCTTGTTTGGGGGGTTTTGGCACTTTCATTTCTGACGAAACGGTGCGGCAAAACTCGCGCGGTAGGGCCGTTTTACCCAATGATGCCCCGAATAACTCAGTTCATTTTTTTACAATGGACGCACTCAATCATCTCTGGTTGAACCAAAACTCGTGTTTGTGGGTTTTTGGCACATTCATTTCTGACGGAACGGTGCGACAAAACTCGTGCGGGAGGGCCGTTTTACCCAATGATACACCGAAAAACTCAGTTGAATTTTTTGCAACAGACGCACCCAATCATCTCCGGTTGACCCAAAACTCTTGTTTGTGGGTTTTTGGCACTTTCATTTCCGACGGAACGGTGCGACAAAACTCGTGCGGGGGGGCCGTTTTACCCAATGATGCACCAAAAAACTCAGTTGATTTTTTCGTAAAAGACGCACCCAATCATCTCTGGTTGACCCAAAACTCTTGTTTGTGGGTTTTTGGCACTTTCATTTCGATAGAACGGTGCGGCAAAACTCGCACGGTATGGCCGTTTTTTTCACTGATGCACCGAAAAACTCGCTGTTGAATTTTTCCCAACGGACGCACCCCATCATCCCAGTTTGACCCATAACTCTTGTTTGGTGGGTTTTTGAAACTTTCATTTCCGACGGAACGGTGTGGAAAAACTCACGCGGGAGGGCCGTTTTACCCACTGATGCACCGAAAAACTCGATGTTGAATTTTTTGCAACGAACGCACCCAATCATCCCCGTTTGACACAAAACTCATGTATGGTGCGTTTTTGGCACTTTCATTTCCGACGGAACGGTGCACAAAAACTCGCGCGGGAGGGCCATTTTACACATTAATGCACTGAAAAACTCGCAGTTGAATTTTTCGCAAAAGGACGCAACCAGTCATCTACGTTTCACCTAAAACTCATGTTTGGTGGGGTTTTGGCAATTTCATTTCTGACGAAACAATTCAGAAAAACTCGCGCGGGAGGGCAATTTTACCCACCGATGCACCAAAAAACTCGCAGTTGTTTTTTTTGCAAACAGACGCACTCAATCAGTTCCGTTTGGCCTAAAACTCTTGTTTTGGGGGTTTTGGCACTTTCATTTCTAACGAAACGGTGCGGCAAAACTCGTGCGGTAAGGCCATTTTACCCAATGATGCACCGAATAACTCTGTTGATTTTTTTTGCAATGGACGCACTCAATCATCTCCGGTTGACCCAAAACTCATGCTTGTGGGTTTTTGGCACATTCATTTCTGACGGAACGGTGCGACAAAACTCGTGCGGGAGGGCCGTTTTACCCAATGATACACCGAAAATCTCAGTTGAATTTTTTGCAACAGACGCACCCAATCATCTCCGGTTGACCCAAAACTCTTGTTTGTGGGTTTTTGGCACTTTCATTTCCGACGGAACGGTGCGACAAAACTCGTGCGGGAGGGCCGTTTTACCCAATGATGCACCAAAAAACTCAGTTGACTTTTTCATAAAAGACGCACCCAATCATCTCTGGTTGACCCAAAACTCTTGTTTGTCGGTTTTTGGCACTATCATTTCGATAGAACGGTCCGGCAAAACTCGCACGGTATGGCCGTTTTTTTCACTGATGCACCAAAAAACTCACTGTTGAATTTTTCCCAATGGACGCACCCCATCATCCCAGTTTGACCCATAGCTCTTGTTTGGTGGGTTTTTGAAACATTCATTTCCGACGGAACGGTGTGGAAAAACTCACGCGGGAGGGCCGTTTTACCCACTGATGCACCGAAAAACTCGATGTTGAATTTTTCGCAATGAACGCACCCAATCATCCCCGTTTGACACAAAACTCATGTATGGTGCATTTTTGGCACTTTCATTTTCGACGGAACGGTGCACAAAAACTCGCGCGGGAGGGCCATTTTACACATTAATGCAGTGAAAAACTCGCGGTTGAATTTTTCGCAAAAGGACGCACCCAACCATCTACGTTTCACCTAAAACTCATGTTTGGTGGGGTTTTGGCAATTTCATTTCTGACGAAACGGTTCGGAAAAACTCACGCGGGAGGGCAATTTTACCCACCGATGCACAAAAAACTCGCAGTTGTTTTTTTTTGCAAACAGACGCACTCAATCATTTCCGTTTGGCCTAAAACTCTTGTTTGGGGCGTTTTGGCACTTTCATTTCTGACGAAACGGTGCGGCAAAACTCGCGCGGTAGGGCCGTTTTACCCAATGATGCACCGAATAACTCAGTTGATTTTTTTGCAATGGACGCACTCAATCATCTCCGGTTGACCCAGAACTCATGTTTGTGGGTTTTTCGCACTTTCATTTCTGACGGAACGGTGCGACAAAAATCGTGCGGGAGGGCCATTTTACCCAATGATACACCGAAAAACTCAGTTGAATTTTTTGCAACAGATGCACCCAATCATCTCCGGTTGACCCAAAACTCTTGTTTGTGGGTTTTTGGCACTTTCATTTACGACGGAACGGTGCGACAAAACTCGTGCGGGAGGGCCGTTTTACCCAATGATGCACCAAAAAACTCAGTTGATTTTTTCGTAACAGACGCACCCAATCATCTCCGGTTGACCCAAAACTCTTGTTTGTGGGTTTTTGGCACTTTCATTTCGATAGAACGGTGCGGCAAAACTCGCACGGTATGGCCGTTTTTTTCACTGATGCACCGAAAAACTCGCTGTTGAATTTTTCCCAACGGACGCAGCCCATCATCCCTATTTGACCAATAACTCTTGTTTGGTGGGTTTTTGAAACTTTCATTTCCGACGGAACAGTGTGGAAAAACTCACGCGGGAGGGCCGTTTTACCCGCTGATGCACCAAAAAACTCGATGTTGAATTTTTTGCAACGAACGCACCCAATCATCCCCATTTGACACAAAACTCATGTATGGTGCGTTTTTGGCACTTTCATTTCCGACGGAACGGTGCACAAAAACTCGCGCGGGAGGGCCATTTTACACATTAATGCACTGAAAAACTCGCAGTTGAATTTTTCGCAAAAGGACGCAACCAATCATCTACGTTTCACCTAAAACTCATGTTTGGTGGGGTTTTGGCAATTTCATTTCTGACGAAACGGTTCAGAAAAACTCGCGTGGGAGGGCAATTTTACCCACCGATGCACCAAAAAACTCGCAGTTGTTTTTTTTGCAAACAGACGCACTCAATCATTTCCGTTTGGCCTAAAACTCTTGTTTGGGGGGTTTTGGCACTTTCATTTCTAACGAAACGGTGCGGCAAAACTCGTGCGGTAGGGCCGTTTTACCCAATGATGCACCGAATAACTCAGTTGATTTTTTTGCAATGGACGCACTCAATCATCTCCGGTTGACCCAAAACTCATGCTTGTGGGTTTTTGGCACTTTCATTTCTGACGGAACGGTGCGACAAAACTCGTGCGGGAGGGCCGTTTTACCCAATGATACACCGAAAAACTCAGTTGAATTTTTTGCAACAGACGCACCCAATCATCTCCGGTTGACCCAAAATTATTGTTTGTGGGGTTTTGGCACTTTCATTTGCGACGGAACGGTGCGACAAAACTCGTGCGGGAGGGCCGTTTTACCCAATGATGCACCAAAAAACTCAGTTGATTTTTTCGTAAAAGACGCACCCAATCATCTCTGGTTGACCCAAAACTCTTGTTTGTCGGTTTTTGGCACTTTCATTTCGATAGAACGGTGCGGCAAAACTCGCACGGTGTGGCCGTTTTTTCACTGATGCACCGAAAAACTCGCTGTTGAATTTTTTGCAACGAACGCACCCAATCATCCCCGTTTGACACAAAACTCATGTATGGTGCGTTTTTGGCACTTTCATTTCCAACGGAACGGTGCACAAAAACTCGAGCGGGAGGGCCATTTTACACATTAATGCACTGAAAAACTCGCAGTTGAATTTTTCGCAACGAACGCACCCAATCATCCCCGTTTGACACAAAACTCATGTATGGTGCGTTTTTGGCACTTTCATTTCCGACGGAACGGTGCACAAAAACTCGCGCGGGAGGGCCATTTTACACATTAATGCACTGAAAAACTCGTAGTTGAATTTTTCGCAAAAGGACGCACCCAATCATCTATGTTTCACCTAACACTCATGTTTGGTGGGGTTTTGGCAATTTCATTTGTGACGAAACGGTTCGGAAAAACTCGCGCGGGAGGTCAATTTTACCCACCGATGCACCAAAAAACTCGCAGTTGTTTTTTTTTTGCAAACAGACGCACTCAATCATTTCCATTTGGCCTAAAACTCTTGTTTGGGGTGTTTTGGCACTTTCATTTCTGACGAAACGGTGCGGCAAAACTCGCGCGGTAGGGCCGTTTTACCCAATGATGCACCGAATAACTCAGTTGATTTTTTTGCAATGGACGCACTCAATCATCTCCGGTTGACCCAGAACTCAAGTTTGTGGGTTTTTGGCACTTTCATTTCTGACGGAACGGTGCGACAAAAATCGTGCGGGAGGGCCATTTTACCCAATGATACACCGAAAAACTCAGTTGAATTTTTTGCAACAGATGCACCCAATCATCTCCGGTTGACCCAAAACTCTTGTTTGTGGGTTTTTGGCACTTTCATTTGCGACGGAACGGTGCGACAAAACTCGTGCGGGAGGGCCGTTTTTCCCAATGATGCACCGAATAACTCAGTTGATTTTTTTGCAATGGACGCACTCAATCATCTCCGGTTGACCAAAAACTCATGTTTGTGGGTTTTTGGCACTTTCATTTCTGACGGAACGGTGCGACAAAACTCGTGCGGGAGGGCCGTTTTACCCAATGATACACCGAAAAACTCAGTTGAATTTTTTGCAACAGACGCACCCAATCATCTCCGGTTGACCCAAAACTATTGTTTGTGGGCTTTTGGCACTTTCATTTTTGACGGAACGGTGCGACAAAACTCGTACGGGAGGGCCGTTTTACCCAATGATGCACCAAAAAACTCAGTTGATTTTTTCGTAACAGACGCACCCAATCATCTCTAGTTGACCCAAAACTCTTGTTTGTGGGTTTTTGGCACTTTCATTTCGACAGAACGGTGCGGCAAAACTCGCACGGTATGGCCGTTTTTTCCACTGATGCACCGAAAAACTCGCTGTTGAATTTTTCCCAATGGAGGCACCCCATCATCCCTGTTTGGCCCATAACTCTTGTTTGGTGGGTTTTTGAAACTTTCATTTCCGACCGAACGGTGTGGAAAAACTCACGTGGAAGGGGCGTTTTACCCACTGATGCACCGAAAAACTCGATGTTGAATTTTACGCAACTAACGCACCCAATCATCCCCATTTGACACAAAACTCTTGTATGGTGCGTTTTTGGCACTTTCATTTTCGACGGAACGGTGCACAAAAACACGCGCGGGAGGGCCATTTTACACATTAATGCACTAAAAAACTCGCAGTTGAATTTTTCGCAAAAGGACGCACCCAATCATCTACGTTTCTCCTAAAACTCATGTGTGGTGGGGTTTTGGCAATTTCATTTCCGACAAAACGGTTCGGAAAAACTCGCGCGGGAGGGCAATTTTACCCACCGATGCACCAAAAAACTCGCAGTTGATTTTTTTGCAAACAGACGCAGTCAATCATTTCCGTTTGGCCTAAAACTGTTGTTTGGGGGTTTTTTGGCACTTTCATTTCTAACGAAACGGTGCGGCAAAACTCGAGCGGTAGGGCCGTTTTACCCAATGATGCACCAAATAACTCAGTTGATTTTTTTGCAATGGACGCACTCAATCATCTCCGGTTGACCCAAAACTCATGTTTGTGGGTTTTTGGCACTTTTGTTTCTGACGGAACGGTGCGACAAAACTCGTGCGGGAGGGCCGTTTTACCCAATGATACACCGAAAAACTCAGTTGAATTTTTTGCAACAGACGCACCCAATCATCTCCGGTTGACCCAAAACTCTTGTTTGTGGGTTTTTTGCACTTTCATTTCTGACGGAACGATGCCACAAAACTCGTGCGGGAGGGCCGTTTTACCCAATGATGCACCAAAAAACTCAGTTGATTTTTTTGCAACAGACGCACCCAATCATCTCCGGTTGACCCAAAACTCTTATTTGTGGGTTTTTGGCACATTTATTTCCGACAGAACGGTGCGACAAAACTCGCACGGTATGGCCGTTTTTTCCACTGATGCATCGAAAAACTCGATGTTGAATTTTTCCCAACGGACGCACCCAATCATCCCTGTTTGACCCTTAACTCTTGTTTGGTGGGTTTTTGAAACTTTCATTTCCGACGGAACGGTGTGGAAAAACTCACAAGGGAGGGCCGTTTTACCCACTGATGCACCGAATAACTCAGTTGATTTTTTTGCAATGACAGCACTCAATCATCTCCGGTTGAGCAAAACTCATGTTTGTGGGTTTTTGGCACTTTCATTTCTGATGAAACGGTTCGGAAAAACTCACGCGGGAGGCCAATTTTACCAACCGAAGCACCAAAAACTCGCAGTTGATTTTTTTGCAAACAGACGCAGTCAATCATTTCCGTTTGGCCTAAAACTCTTGTTTGGGGGGTTTTGGCGCTTTCATTTCTGACGAAACGGTGCGGCAAAACTCGCGGGCTAGGGCTGTTTTACCCCATGATGCACCGAATAACTCAGTTGATTTTTTTGCAATGGACGCACTCAATCATCTCCGGTTGACCCAAAACTCATGTTTGTGGGTTTTTGGCACTTTTGTTTCTGACGGAACGGTGCGACAAAACTTGTCCGGGAGGGCCGTTTTACCCAATGATACACCGAAAAACTCAGTTGATTTTTTTGCAACATACGCACCCAATCATCTCCGGTTGACCCAAAACTCTTGTTTGTGGGTTTTTGGCACTTTTATTTCCGACAGAACGGTGCGACAAAACTCGCACGGTATGGCCATTTTTTCCACTGATGCACCGAAAAACTCGATGTTGAATTTTTGCCAACGGACGCACCCAATCACCCTGTTTGACCCTTAACTCTTGTTTGGTGGGTTTTTGAAACTTTCATTTCCGACGGAACGGTGTGGAAAAACTCACGCGGGAGGGCCGTTTTACCCACTGATGCACCGAATAACTTAGTTGATTTTTTTGCAATGACATCACTCAATCATCTCCGGTTGTCCAAAACTCATGTTTGTGGGTTTTTGGCACTTTCATTTCTGACGGAATGGTTCGACAAAACTCCTGCGGGAGGGCCGTTTTACCCAATGATGCACCGAAAAACTCAGTTGAATTTTTTGCAACAGACGCACCCAATCATCTCCGGTTGACCCAAAACTCTTGTTTGTGGGTTTTTGGCACTTTCATTTCAGACGGAACGGTGCGACAAAACTCGTGCGGGAGGGCCGTTTTACCCAATGATGCACCAAAAAACTCAGTTGATTTTTTCATAACAGACGCACACAATCATCTCCGGTTGACCCAAAACTCTTGTTTGTGGGTTTTTGGCACTTTCATTTTCGACGGAACGGTGCGACAAAACTCGCACGGTATGGCCATTTTTTCCACTGATGCACCGAAAAACTCGATGTTGAATTTTTCCCAACGGACGCACCCAATCATCCCTGTTTGACCCTTATCTCTTGTTTGGTGGGTTTTTGAAACTTTCATTTCCGACGGAACGGTGTGGAAAAACTCACGCGGGAGGGCCGTTTTACCCACTGATGCACCGAATAACTTAGTTGATTTTTTTGCAATGACATCACTCAATCATCTCCGGTTGACCAAAACTCATGTTTGTGGGTTTTTGGCACTTTCATTTCCGACGGAACGGTGCGACAAAACTCGTGCGGGAGGGCCGTTTTACCCTATGATACACCGAAAAACTCAGTTGAATTTTTTGCAACAGACGCACCCAATCATCTCCGGTTGACCCAAAACTCTTGTTTGTGGGTTTTTTGCACTTTCATTTCTGACGGAACGGTGCCATAAAACTCGTGCGGGAGGGCCGTTTTACCCAATGATGCACCAAAAAACTCAGTTGATTTTTTCGCAACAGACGCACCCAATCATCTCCGGTTGACCCAAAACTCTTATTTGTGGGTTTTTGGCACATTTATTTCCGACAGAACGGTGCGACAAAACTCGCACGGTATGGCCGTTTTTTCCACTGATGCATCGAAAAACTCGATGTTGAATTTTTCCCGACGGACGCACCCAATCATCCCTGTTTGACCCTTAACTCTTGTTTGGTGGGTTTTTGAAACTTTCATTTCCGACGGAACGGTGTGGAAATACTCACAAGGGAGGGCCGTTTTACCCACTGATGCACCGAATAACTCAGTTGATTTTTTTGCAATGACAGCACTCAATCATCTCCGGTTGAGCAAAACTCATGTTTGTGGGTTTTTGGCACTTTCATTTCTGATGAAACGGTTCGGAAAAACTCACGCGGGAGGCCAATTTTACCAACCGAAGCACCAAAAAACTCGCAGTTGATTTTTTTGCAAACAGACGCAGTCAATCATTTCCGTTTGGCCTAAAACTCTTGTTTGGGGGGGTTTTGGCGCTTTCATTTCTGACGAAACGGTGCGGCAAAACTCGCGGGCTAGGGCTGTTTTACCCCATGATGCACCGAATAACTCAGTTGATTTTTTTGCAATGGACGCACTCAATCATCTCCGGTTGACCCAAAACTCATGTTTGTGGGTTTTTGGCACTTTTGTATCTGACGGAACGGTGCGACAAAACTTGTCCGGGAGGGCCGTTTTACCCAATGATACACCGAAAAACTCAGTTGAATTTTTCGCAACAGACGCACCCAATCATCTCCGGTTGACCCAAAACTCTTGTTTGTGGGTTTTTGGCACTTTTATTTCTGACAGAACGGTGCGACAAAACTCGCACGGTATGGCCATTTTTTCCACTGATGTACCAAAAAACTCGATGTTGAATTTTTCCCAACGGACGCACCCAATCATCCCTGTTTGACCCTTATCTCTTGTTTGGTGGGTTTTTGAAACTTTCATTTCCGACGGAACGGTGTGGAAAAACTCACGCGGGAGGGCCGTTTTACCCACTGATGCACCGAATAACTTAGTTGATTTTTTTGCAATGACATCACTCAATCAACTCCGGTTGACCAAAACTCATGTTTGTGGGTTTTTGGCACTTTCATTTCCGACGGAACGGTGCGACAAAACTCGTGCAGGAGGGCCGTTTTACCCAATGATACACCGAAAAACTCAGTTGAATTTTTTGCAACAGACGCACCCAATCATCTCCGGTTGACCCAAAACTCTTGTTTGTGGGTTTTTGGCACTTTCATTTCCGACGGAACGGTGCGACAAAACTCGTGCGGGAGGGCCGTTTTACCCAATGATGCACCAAAAAACTCAGTTGATTTTTTCGTAACAGACGCACCCAACCATCTCCGGTTGACCCAAAACTCTTGTTTGTGGTTTTTTGGCACTTTCATTTCGACAGAACGGTGCGGCAAAACTCGCACGGTATGCCCGTTTTTTCCACTGATGCACCAAAAAACTCGCTGTTAAATTTTTCCCAACGGACGCACCCCATCATCCCTATTTGACCCATAACTCTTGTTTGGTGGGTTTTTGAAACTTTCATTTCCGATGGAACGGTGTGGAAATACTCACGCGGGAGGGCCGTTTTACCCACTGATGCACCGAAAAACTCGATGTTGAATTTTTGGCAACGAACGCACCCAATCATCCCCATTTGACACAAAACTCATGTCTGGTGCGTTTTTGGCACTTTCATTTCCGACGCCCGTTGCACAAAAACTCGCTCGGCAGTGCCCAATTTTACACATTAATGCACGAAAAACTCGCATTTGAATCTTTCCAGAAGGACGCACCCAATCATCTAACGTGTCACCTAAAACCTCATGTTTGGTGGGTTTTTGGCAATTCCATTTCCTTCCCCGACGAAACGGTTCGGAAAAACTTGCGCGGGAGGGCGCAAATTTTACCCATCCGATGCCACCAACAAACCTCGCAGTGATTTTTTGCAAACAGACTCTGTCAATCATTTTCCCGTTTGGCCTAAAACTCTTGTTTGGGGCGGTTTTGGCACTTTCATTTCTGACGAAACGGTGCGGCAAAACTCGCGCGGTGGGGGCCGTTTTACCCAATGATGCACCGAATAACTCCGTTGATTTTTTTTTGCAATGGACGCACTCAATCATCTCCAGTTGACCCAAACTCATGTTTGTGGGTTTTTTGGCACTTTCGTTTCTGACGGACCGGTGCGACAAAACTCGTGCGGGAGGGCCGTTTTAACCCAATGATACACCGAAAAACTCAGTTGAATTTTGGAAACAGATGCACCCAATCATCCTCCCGTTGACCCAAACTCTTGTTTCTGGGTTTTTTGCACTTTCATTTCTGACAGAACTATGCGACAAAACTCGTGCGGGAGGCCGTTTTAACCCAATGATGCACCAAAAAACTCAGTTGATTTTTTTGCAACATACGCACCCATCATCTCCCCGGTTGACCCAAAACTCTTGATTGTGGGTTTTTGGCACTTTTATTTCCGACAGACGGTGCGACAAAACTCGCACGGTATGGCCATTTTTTCCACTGATGCAAACCGAAAAACAGTCGATTTTTAATTTTTCCAACGGACGCAACCCAATCACCCTGTTTGAACCCTTACTCTTGTTTGGTGGTTTTTGAAACTTTCATTTCCGACGGAACGGTGTGGACAAACTCACGCGGGAGGCCGTTTTATACCCACTGATGCACCGAATAACTTAGTTGATTTTTTTGCAATGACATCACTCAATCATCTCCGGTTGTCCAAAACTCATGTTTGTGGGTTTTTTGCACTTTTCATTTCTGACGGATGGTTCGACAAAACTCATGCGGGAGGGCCGTTTTACCCAATGATGCACCGAAAAACTCAGTTGAATTTTTTGCAACAGACGCACCCAATCATCTCCGGTTGACCCAAAACTCTTGTTTGTGGGTTTTTGGCACTTTGATTTCCGACGGAACGGTGCGACAAAACTCGTGCGGGAGGGCCGTTTTACCCAATGATGCACCAAAAACTCAGTTGATTTTTTCGTAACAGACGCACCCAATCATCTCCGGTTGACCCCAAACTCTTGTTTGTGGTTTTTTGGCACTTTCCATTTCGACAGGACGGTGCGGCAAAACTCGCACGGTATGCCCGTTTTTTCCACTGATGCACCGAAAAACTCGCTGTTGAATTTTTCCCAACGGACGAACCCATCATCCCTGTTTGACCCATAACTATTGTTTGGTGGGTTTTTGAAACTTTCATTTCCGACGTAACGGTGTGGAAAAACTCACGCGGGAGGGCCGTTTTACCCACTGATGCACCGAAAAACTCGATGTTGAATTTTTCACAATGAACGCACCCAATCATCCCCGTTTGACACAAAACTCATTATGGTGCGTTTTTTGGCACTTTCATTTCCGACCGACGGTGCACAAAAACTCGCGCGGGAGGGCCATTTTACACATTAATGATCTGAAAAACTCGTAGTTGAATTTTTCGCAAAAGGACGCACCCAATCATCTACGTTCACCTAAAACTCATGTTTGGTGGGGTTTTGGCAATTTCATTTCCGATGAAATGGTTCGGAAAAACTCGCGCGGGAGGGCAATTTTACCCACCGAGGCACCAAAAAACTCGCAGTTGATTTTTTTTGGCAAACAGACGCACTCAATCATTTCCGTTTGGCCTAAAACTCTTGTTTGGGGGGTTTTTGGCACTTTCATTTCTCTGACGAAACGGTGCGGCAAAAACTCCGCGGTAGGGCCGTTTTAACCAATGATGCACCGAATAAATCAGTTGATTTTTTTGCAATGGACGCACTCAATGATCTCCGGTTGACCCAAAACTCATGTTTGTGGGTTTTTGGCACTTTCATTTCTGACGGAACGGTGCGACAAAACTCGTGCGGGAGGGCCGTTTTACCCAATGATACACCAAAAAACTCAGTTCAATTTTTTGCAACAGACGCACCCAATTATTTCCAGTTGACCCAAAACTCTTGTTTGTGGGTTTTTGGCACTTTCATTTCCGACGGAACGGTGCGACAAAAGTCGTGCGGGAGGGCCGTTTTACCCCATGATGCACCAAAAAACACAGTTGATTTTTTCGTAACAGATGCACCCAATCATCTCCGGTTGACCCAAAACTCTTGTTTGTGGGTTTTTGGCACTTTCATTTCGACAGAGCGGTGCGGCAAAACTCGCATGGTATGGCCATTTTTTCCACTGATGCACCGAAAAACTCACTGTTGAATTTTTCCCAACGGACGCACCCCATCATCCCTATTTGACCCATAACTCTTGTTTGGTGGGTTTTTGAAACTTTCATTTCCGACGGAACAGTGTGGAAAAACTCACGCGGGAGGGCCGTTTTACCCACTGATGCACCGAAAAACTCGATGTTGAATTTTTCGCAACGAACGCACCCAATCATCCCCGTTTGACACAAAACTCATGTATGGTGCGTTTTTGGCACTTTCATTTCCGACGGAACGGTGCAGAAAAACTCGCGCGGGAGGGCCCTTTTACACATTAATGCTCTGAAAAACTCGCAGTTGAATTTTTCGCAAAAGGACGCACCCCATCATCTACGTTTCAACTAAAACTCATGTTTGGTGGGGTTTTGGCAATTCCATTTCTGACGAAACGGTTCGGAAAAACTCACTCGCGCGGAGGGCAATTTTACCCACCGGTGCACCAAAAAAAACTCGCAGTTGATTTTTTTGCAAACAGACGCACTCAATCATTTCCGTTTGGCCTAAAACTCTTGTTTGGGGGGGTTTTGGCACTTTCATTTCTGACGAAACGGTGCGGCAAAACTCGCGCGGTAGGGCTGTTTTACCCAATGATGCACCGAATAACTCAGTTGATTTTTTTGCAATGGATGCACTCAATCATCTCCGGTTGACCCAAAACTCATGTTTGTGGGTTTTTGGCACTTTCATTTATGACGGAACGGTGCGACAAAACTCGTGCGGGAGGGCCGTTTTACACAATGATGCACCGAAAAACTCAGTTGAATTTTTTGCAACAGACGCACCCAATCATCTCCGGTTGACCCAAAACTCTTATTTGTGGGTTTTTGGCACTTTCATTTCCGACGGAACGGTGCGTCAAAACTCGTGCGGGAGGGCCGTTTTACACAATGATGCACCAAACAACTCAGTTTATTTTTTCGTAACAGACGCACCCAATCATCTCCGGTTGACCCAAAACTCTTGTTTGTGGGTTTTTCGCACTTTCATTTTGACAGAACGGTGTGGCAAAACTCGCACGGTATGGCCGTTTTTTCCACTGATGCACCGAAAACTCAATGTTGAATTTTTTTCAACGGACGCACCCAATCATCCCTGTTTGACCCTTAACTCTTGTTTGGTGGGTTTTTGAAACTTTCATTTCTGACGGAATAGTGTGGAAAAACTCACGCGGGAGGGCCGTTTTACCCACTGATGCACCGAATAACTCAGTTGATTTTTTTGCAATGACAGCACTCAATCATCTCCGGTTGACCAAAACTCATGTTTGTGGTTTTTGGCACTTTCATTTCTGACGAACGGTGCGACAAAACTCGTGCGGGAGGGCCATTTTACCCAATGATGCACCGAAAAACTAAGTTGAATTTTTTGCAACAGACGCACCCAATCATCTCCGGTTGACCCAAAACTCTTGTTTGCGGGTTTTTTGCACTTTCATTTCCGATGGAACGGTGCGACAAAACTCGTGCGGGAGGGCCGTTTAACACAATGATGCACCAAAAAACTCAGTTGAATTTTTTGCAACAGACGCACCCAATCATCTCCGATTGACCCAAAACTCTGGTTTGTGGGTTTTTGGCACTTTTATTTCCGACAGAACGGTGCGACAAAACTCGCACGGTATGGCCGTTTTCTCCACTGATGCACCGAAAAACTCGCTGTTGAATTTTTCCCAACGGACGCACCCAATCATCCTTGTTTGACCCATAACTCTTGTTTGGTGGGTTTTTGAAACTTTCATTTCCGACGGAACGGTGTGGAAAAACTCACGCGGGAGGGCCGTTTTACCCACTGATGCACCGAAAAATTCGATGTTGAATTTTTTGCAACGGACGCACCCAATCATCCTCGTTTGACTCAAAACTCATGTATGGTGCGTTTTTGGCACTTTCATTTCCGACGGAACGGTGCAGAAAAACTCGCGCGGGAGGGCCAATTTACACATTAATGCCCTGAAAAACTCGCAGTTGAATTTTTCGCAAAAGGACGCACCCAATCATCTATGTTTCACCTAAAACTCATGTTTGGTGGGGTTTTGGCAATTTCATTTCTGACGAAACCGTTCGGAAAAACTCGCGCGGGAGGGCAATTTTACCCACCGATCCTTAGTTGAATTGCATAGTTCGCTCAGAAGTGCCGATACACCAAACCCTTTAAGAAAAAAAACGAGTGCCACGAACCCTGCTCTTTGCTCTGATCATGAATGAGTACTTAGGCAGGAATACTTTAGGCCAGGTGATAGAGAGATTATGCTTTATTTCGATTCTCCATCCATCTTTTGTGCGGGAAGCCATAGAAGGACTTATGGGCTGAGCTTGAGAAAGAGAAAGTCAACCAGGCTGGCAAGCGCTTAAAGCCGCCCCATCTTTATCAAGCCAATCCAAAGGAAGAATGCGCCTAGATCTGAGCGAGACGTTTACGACCAAAAGCATGTCTTAATTCCTTCCCGCCTTGGGGTAGAACTGAACCTATTACCTACTAGCTAAACTGATCATTTACCAACTAGCCAAACTAATACTTACCTATTAGGGCCCCCGCCGCCTATAGAGAGATTATTTCACTTGCCCTATACTCAACTAAAGAAGTGGGTTGCGCATTTGACTTCCTGCTGGCTTACACAAAAAAAAGTTGTTCTAAGAACATTAGACAGAGTCTTCCAAAAAGAAAGACCCTCGCTCATATCAACTAACAGCTTTCATATCAACGTTGTACTTTTATTGACCCTTTACCAGACCAGGCTTTTCCTTGCCTAGCAAACTAAATAAACAGCTTATCTTTCCTAGCTTGATTCCACACTACCAACTTCACCTACGATCGGGCTTCTCTTTCTACGAGAATATGCATTTGAGAAAGAAAAGTGGGCACTCACATCCTAGGGAAGTCTATACTTCGGGATTTCAACCAGTGGAGTCCCGCCTCATGCGCTCACCCTTCAAATAGGGGACACGCCGCCTATCATGCTGTTACGAAACATGGACCAAGCGGTACGAGAAGAAACACAGCTAGCAAATCGCCAGGCAGAAGTAATTCACGCCTTATAGTGGGAGGAACATTAGCCCACTTGGATATTGAATGCTTAGTATCGCCAGGCAGAAGTAACTACTTCAATATCCAAAGTGCTAGCAAATCGACAAGGAAAGCAATTCAACAAAACTCATGCCGCTCCTTAGTTCATCTCTCGGTAGAACAAGGCACCTATGCGGTGGGTTCGACTCCCAAAGGAGCGTACATTTCCAATCGATTTGGTACTTTTCTTGATTCAGAGTTCTTGTTGTCCATTACAGATTCTTTAGCGATGTAAAGCCATCAGGCAGTAGACCGGCAAGGGAACGGCTGTCTCGGTATTCGTTCTTGAACTATGCTCCCCACCCCAAGGGTTAAAGCAACTCGAATCTCTCTCCTTTCCTCAAGGAATCGTTACGAGAAGAAAACTTGGATTGGAAGAAAAGTACTGTACCAACACAGTAGCGGCGTATTTAGCTACCTTAGAACCGTTACTCCACCGAGGAGCCATTTATCCGACGCAAGACTAGCGCAATTCTTTTTTTTCCAATGGCAACTATAAATCCAATCCGACAATAGGTGTCTTCGGCCGATCAATTGGAGCCGAATCCCGTAGAGTAATCCGTTTTCGTAGCAAGGAAGAAGCCCTAAGCTAGGTAGCTGTTCTTGGGATTTCCGTTCTTGGGATTACCGGTGCCCAGGAAAGAATGGATAAAGCAATGCCGGTACTAATTGATCAAACATGATGGTGATCTGCTACCCACCTACTCTAATAGAAGCACTACAGGGGTATCAACTATTGAAAAAAATACTCAAACCAACTATTCAAATGGCAGGCTTTATCTTTTAAAAAGCAGGATTCCAGGAATTGGGAAGAAAAGAAAGAATCAAGGAAAGATCTTTCTCTTGAACTATAACTAGAGGCAGACTTTCTCTCCTTCAATAGGAGAAATGCTGGTCTAGCTTTTACTTCGGCGCCTACTTCCTTGTGAGCAGCCGCTTTTTCTTCTTTCCGTGGAGGAACCTAGTAACTTGGTTTTATTTTCCAACTCCTACTTTATTTGCCGCCTATTCGCTGGCACCAGTGACTTAACCAGTTAAAGCTTCTTTTTTTCATTTCCAGGATCGGCCTACTGAGGACGTAGCGAGATTAGGACTTTTGCCGGATCCTACTTTTTTTCTTAGAAAGCTAGGACCTTTTTAACATAAAAAAGTAAAGGTTAGAGGATAGCCTACCTACATGGAATTGGAAGAGAAATAGGTTTGAACCCCACTTCAAAAAGGGGCCGTCTACACCCCCCACCTCCTTTGCCCTACTTACCCGAGCTTCCGGCTTTGGCGAATCATGAATACATGTTAACCAGAAGAGTCCGACTTGCTAAAGACCTCCTAAGGCAGCTGCAAGAACAGAGGGAGGCTCATCTGCCCCCACAACAGGGATGGAAAGGTATCGATCGATCATGAACTTGCCGAATTTCTTTGACCACTGCCTCGGAGCCCATACAAGCTCTTCTTCAACAACCATATGTGACCTTCTTTTCCCCGAGTTTGAACCCCTCCCCTCGGGTTGCACCATGTAGATCTCCTCCTCCTCGTTGTTGCCGTGGAGAAAGACCGTATTCACGTCTAGTTGAAATAGATGCAAGTCCTCGGCCGCTACTATACCGAGAATCATCCGGATGGTTTTGAGCTTGACTGCTTACCTGAAAGCATGCGGCACTCAACTCAGCTGAAGAATTCACTTCCACCCTCTATAGCTCATAGTCACGGTATCCTCCTATATTCATAAAGAGTCCTCCTACATTCCGAAAGCGACCCTAGCACCTGTTTATCTTTCAACTCTCATATAGACCATTATCAACCCATCCTTCGACTACCCTATGGCCTATCTATAAAAAAGAACAATTATTTATAAATATCAATCAATAAGCAATTGCTTAACCCAATGTTTAGTCCGAATGATCGATATATCATCAATGGATGACGGAAACCGTTTTTTATACTAGTGAGTAACAAGCACTATATCGACCATACTCTCTTGTCCTTACATCCCAGCCATTAAGCACTACATACTATAGCAGTCAACTCACTATTTGCACTCCTTGCATTCCATGAGCTTTTCTTCAATAGTAAGCAGGAAATGCGAATAAGAGAAGGGTAGAAGAAGCGATCTCCGAATTTCATTATTTCACAACGGACGTTAGATAAATCATTTCTTAGGTATGCTACATTCTTTGAAGAAAGAGTAGGTTATTACATTATGTCTAGTTGTTGAACAGGGCCCCACCTTGACTTGCCATCATGGCTACACTCTTTTCATCAAAGCAAGTCTTCTTATCTTAAGAAGACCCCTATCGCTTCTTCTTTGATCAATAAGCACTGGACTTTCCGCCTTGATCGTAGTAGTATGCTGAAGCAGCTCAAGATAAAAGCCCTGTTTCGCCTTGGTCAGATTTCGGTAGTTGGACACGGGATTAGGAAATTCCACCCTTTTCCACCGGCTCCAGGACAAGAGGGTACCGACGAGTATCGGCGACCCTACACGAGAATAGAACCAATAGTTTTGCTTATTTGAATTCTTCCATTATCTATCAAAATAGGAAATCGAAATAGATACGCGAAGTGGTGCCCTTGCTTCTGGATTCAAATCCATAGGGATAGGCAGGAGGGGAGCGAAAAGATAGATACGTTAATGTTTCCACCTACTCTCGAGTATAGCACAGGGCTGAGTTAAGTATAGGGATGATCCACTCGTCGTAAGATCCTGATGGGCCATCACATCCCTTGATGAGTAGATCATTCGTGTCTTACTGGTCAAAGGTAAGTAAGTACCTCTTGATATCAGGAAGTGCAAATAAATAATAGGTCAGTCTTGCTGTCTCAAATAGGGATTGAGTGCCTGTGGAGAAGAGATGGGTTGGTTTGATTGAGGAAAGAATAGGAAAAGAAGGAAGAAGGATAGCATATTGACCGTGCTCTGCGATGTTCGGTGGAAGTCAGCTGGAATCGTACCCAGCAAGGTTCTATTAATTGGTAAACTACTTAGTAGTCAACCCCTGATTATAGGCAAGCCTTGCTCTTGTATATCTATAAAGAAAGGGAGAGGACGGCACATTTGCATCCAACGGAATCGATCATCGTTCCCCCATGAGCAAGACCCAATTCAATATCTTAATAGGAAGAATGTCTTGATCCGCCTCGTATATCTATCATTTGTGTTGATCTGGAATCGAGATTGGAATGCCTTGCTCTGCCTAATCGTGAATAGTATATGCCTCATCCCGCTAGCCAGATCTGTACCGTCTTATTGATCGAAAGCTAGGGATACTTATTTCTTTTCTTGATGATTGAAAAGCTAGTTTGAATTCGTTGATCTGCCAATACCGGTGTATGCCCCATTTCACTGGCCAGCGAGCTTGTGTATTACTTTGCAAATGTAGGGCCGCATATCTCTTTTATTTACTTCTGTTGATGTCTCGCTTAGCGGTTAGTTAAGGATAGCAATGCTATTGTCCATTCCGTCTAGCCGCTATTGTCCAATTATAGTATAGTACAGTGTCAGTTAGGACTGGCCCGCCCTATTTGCTTCCTCGAGAGTGAGAGAAGGAAGTACTAGAGAGGGGCACTATTTCTTCCAAGAAGTGCAAGATGGGAATAACCTATTGATATCGCTGAGTCAAGATAGAAAGGAGCCTTATTTATATCAGCTAGTGCAAGCTAGGTTGTTTGTTTTGGGCACAAAGCCTTGCTCTCCCCCATCAAGGTATATTGTTGGGCGGCTAGTGCTGCAAGCAAGCAATCAGCATTTCGTTCACTTAGTGAATATAGAACTGTGATCGGTGACGCTAAGTCAGCTAGTTATTGTCTCTTCTCCCTATTTATTTTATTAAAGAAAGTCTGTTCCCTAAGGAAGTGAAGGATCGCGGAAGTCTTTAGCTTTAGCCACCACCTATTTTTCATCAAAGCCCTTACCCTTGCTTCTTTCCCTTAAAACTCTTTGGTACACCGCTTTATCGAGACTAGGATTTCTGTCTTACGCCGGGTGAAACCTATACTCTTTGACCTACCCCAACAAGCATTTTTGGCGAATTCTTTTCCTTTCTACTCAAGGAAATTGACAGCTAGGATCCTATCCTATTTGATCGTTCGCTCAGCCTCTGTAGTCCACTCTTTCAATATAGGAAGAGGAAGTAGAGAAAGGATGCAAGCCCAAAGTCTAGGAACTCATTTCCTGCCAAAAAAGCAATCCACTGTGTCGAGGAAGGGAAGAAAGGCTCTGCTTTTGGTATTTATTTATCAAAGAAAGACACATTTAAGCGAGCGTGGCAAGGGACTAAGTTTTTGTTGTCGCGGGATAGTAAAAAGCATTGGCGGATGCTAGCTAGGCATATTTATTAGCTTAGTTTGTTTACAAGTAGGAATTCGAATAGTATTTTAGAGAAAGACCGGAATAGGCAGTCACAGATGTAAGTAGAAGTTTTAGAAGCAGGTAAGGTTTATGCACGACGAGATATGCTAGCTAGTTGGTAGTAGAAGAGGAATAGCTTGTGCTTTTCGCGGGATAGCTTCTAAGTATAGACATTCATAGTAGGCACGAATGGGATAGTTTGAGTTGGTTTCTCGCCAAATAGATTCAAGGATAACTCGATTTGATACTAAGTACGAGAAGGTGCTTAGAACACATACGGGATCAGATAAGGCTAGCAGCTCTAGTATTGGTAATAAATCTTACAAGGGAATACTAGATACACCTGTTGTGGTAAGTCAATTCATTCAGGATGCTCGTAAGTCTCGTGAATCCAATAATAGGGCTTTAGTAGAGGCGCGAAGCGTGGAGATTGATAAATAAAAAGGACACACAGTACCAGACCAAGTAACAAGATCAGCCTTACCGAAACTGGATTTTCCAAAGAAAGAGGGGACAGATCCTGATGAGTGGGTGATTCAATGTAACCATTACTTTTCTCTCTGCCCAGTTCCTGATACAAACAAGACCCATATGGCAGTGTTGCAGTTTAGTGGGAAAGCCAGTTCATGGTAGAGGCTAGAATCTGACCCATGATCACCCCTGATCTAATTGAACTGGTTCAGAGGGTATTCCCAGATGCTAGCGGCCTCACCTCACTGCTGCTGCTGAGGAATGGAAGAGATTGTACCAAGTCCATAATGGTCAAGATTCCACACAGAAGGGTCAAATCAAGGGCCTTAGCTTGGAATCTCCTGACTTACCTGAGCACTATTTTATCACTGCCTGCTTGAGTTGAGGGAAGACATCAAAGACCTTGTCATGGCAATGAAGGCAGTAAGCTTGATGCATTTTATCCAAAGACATGGAAAATTTCTTATCAAAAGAAAAGAAAGAAAAGCAGTTTCAAGCCTAACAACCTTCTGACATACCCTAGCCAGAATAAGGGAATTATGGTCAAGGGAAAAATGAAAGAGCATAAGCCAGAAAATGGAAACTCTCAGAATAGGAATGAAGTATGGGAAGAAATAAGAGCCTTAGGCCTGTGCTTGACATGTGTTGAGCTACCCTGGTCATCAGTGCAAGGTGAAGATGAACACAGTAATAGGTGACAGTGAAGAGAAGGAAGATGAGAGATACGTTCCTTAGAAGTCGTCTTCCACTTTCTTCCAGGAAAGCCTTTCACCGAGCGAGCAGCTAAGCCTATGCCCTCAGACATTGATTGCTATACAAAATTTAGCATAAAGTACTTTAATATTGATTATTATTCTGAGGCTGAGAGAGCAAGTAACTTAATGAAGCAAGACTTCGAAGAAAAGGAGAGAATAAGTGAGCGAGGAACTACTAATGTTTTGAGCAAGCAATTTTGAGTAGTTGATAAAGTATCAAGTAGAGAAGTTCTTCCTAGCTTCTTTCCAGCAAGCAAGAAATGTATTGTTCATACGAAAAGCAAAGTACTTTCTCCAACAGAAGAGGAATTCAGCAATCAAGTCTACTAATACAAGTCTGTAGTTTGAGTAGTTGTTTTTTCAGCCGATTCTCCGAAATTAAGTTCCTCACTTTCAAAAAGTCCTTTTTTCTTTTTCTGATGTAAATTCTGTCTGTCTCCTTTGTCCTTCCTAACGCTAGTCTAGTCTCCTTCGTTCCACTCGTCCTTGCTTTTTTTTTTCTTCCTATCGGTACCTAGGTCAATGGGTTCAGTGGAGAATTGTGTATACAAAGGAGCAAGAAAACGTATGCGCTTTGTTGCTAAAGCGCATACGTTTTCTTGGTTGAGTGAACATCGGAATTCCACGGGGAAGAATTGGAATAGGAATAGGTCAAAGTGCCCATGTTACAGAGGACGCCGTGCCTATTCTTTTCTCATCGAGTTCTAGAGGAATGCAATAATAAAGAAAGATCTTTATTTTCTCTTTCCTTCCTGCTTAGGAAAGTTCGAGTTGCCGGGCCTCAGAGCCAATTCCTTAAGGAAAATCTGGTTTCTTACTTTATTTGTGTGGGGACCCATATTTAATATGTTCAATTAACCTCACACCGGACTTTGTCACTTTGAAGCTATAAGGTATCTCGTACAAATACGCAGGAGTCAGGACTCATCTAACTACTCTTTCAACTATCCCTACTCTTACTTAAACTGTCCCCCTAAGAAGTCATCAAATGGTAACACGATGTCGGGTGTGGCAGGGATCGAAAAAAAGCATTAGCTCATTCGCAGAGAGAGAATGAGAGAAGGTGGATAATGGTTAGGGATGTAAGTACTATAGTTTGGTAGGTTTGAATTGTGTGGCCAGGGGTATTGGTTACGATTCCAGTGGTCTTCAGGCGAGTTGACAAAACTACCCCTATGCGAAAAGAATGAAGCTGATGTTCCAATTTATGAAATGACTTGCTCTTCTCTCGTCCATTGGGATTGAAAAAAACTTCTATTTACTCGATGGTTCCTGTTTCCATGTGATATATTTTTCCTACGGAAACGTTTCCTTTTTTGTTAGAAACCCAGCTCTTTCCTTTCCCTTCCTGACCATGAAACAGGCTAGCGCCTTTTATGAACTCTTATCCAAAATCTCTCATCAATCAAAGTCTGTTCCTTCTACTGCACCTCAAGCACCTCCGGTTCAGGTCTTTTATGATTGTGACCAATTTCCTGGCCCGTTGGAAGGCCAAAGCAGCCCAAGTGATTGATCTCTCCCCAGAAAAGGAACAAGTTCGGATAATGATGAATAACATGAGTAGGCAATACCATGACTATTTCGATTTCCAAGCGATGACCACGCTCTTTGATTGAAGCAGCCACTCGTATTGAAGATGCTATCTACAATGGGACTCATGGATCACAGGTCAAAGAGGCAGATCCAAAAGGAAAGAAGATAGCCCTGGGGGGCAAGAACAGTGAAGTGAATATCTTGTCTGACGGAAAACCAAAGACACTCAGGACTTTCACTCCGTTCGGCATAACTCTCAGCCGCGCCTTGGAAAATAAGCTTAAGAAGCATGCTGTACTTCCTCCTGCCAATATAAACATGATCGAGCCAACATTGTCGAGTTGGTAGTCTCTGACTCCCTCCTTATTACGCCAGCCGGAGAAAAGGGAGAAACCGATGGTAGAGACATGACTGGAATCCAGGAGACTGACGAGATTGAGCCCCCACCTCAAGTTCATATGCTCTGGTGGGATGATTTCAACGATCAATTCCCAACCCCTCCTATTACTCCCTGAAAGCCCAGCAAGTGATGAATCCTTTACCCTTGCTCATATTCTGGAAAATCTTCCCATGTCCTTCATTCAGTATAGGTAAACCATTTAGGGAGAATGGGTTTTTCGGTCTTTCGAACGTGTTTTTTTTCGCTCGTCAAATGTTTACCTATCTTCCGCGGAGAATGGTCGATCGGTTTTCTTCTTTTAAAGAACTTTGTAAATGAATTAAGAAAGACAGAGAGATATTTACTTTTTTCACATCTGTAACTACATTTTCACATTTCTTTTAAAAAGAAGTAGAACTGAATAGCGCAGCTGTTTTGGCTCGCAATAAAGCAAGGGTCCTGATCGAGCAAGACTACGTCCTATCTATCTACCTCTCCAAACACAATATCTTGAGTACCTATGATGGTGACTACATCTGCTGGCATGTGATGTTTGGACATAGAATCGAGTCCTTGTGAATGGGCAAAGCCAGGTGCTCTTATTTTACAACGGTAGGGACGATTACTCCCATTACTGACAAGAAAGACACCAAATTCACCTTTAGGTGCTTCAACTGCGGTATAGGTAGAAGGAGCTGGTACGGAAAACATTCTGTATAAAGTTCGAAATGGTGAATTGAGGTAGAGTAGACCGATGATCCGGTAGTCATTTGGCCGGCTATGGAAAGAAAAAGCTTGCATCTGCTCCCCCTAAACTATAACAGGTCCCATCTCTCTAAACCTAACGTGGTAGTTTCCCATCATAAGGCTTTCCATCTATAGATTGATTGAGCCATTACCCACCAAGGATCCCATTCGTTCAGAACTCAGTTGACTGCTTCTATAGATAAGGCGGAACGTCCTTAGTTCAGCATTCTAGCACATAGTCTCCACGCTACTACAGCGCTTCGCTAACTCGAAGCGCCTCGCTATGAGAATGACGCTTCGCTAACGCTCGGCTAAGTCGTCGAACCCTCGCGCTGACCATTCGCTTTCTCAGTAGCGAAAGCGCTTCTCTTTGCCCCTTAACTTAATCTTAATAAAGTAAAGTAAGTATTTGGAAAAGAAAAGAGATTCTTGGTTTTATTGCTCCCGCTTCCTCATCTGCGCTCGTCAAGCCAACTTTGCTTTTTGGGAGGTGAAAGAGGAAGCGGACATTTCGAAATGACAGCATCGAAGATATCTATATACACAGGAACGCTTATTCCGGACTGCGTTCCGGAAAAAGTAGCCTACTTGACAGAAAGGGCGGGCACTCTCGGCTCGGGGGTAGGCACTCTCGTCTTTCAACCCCACCGTCACTTTTAATTTAGTGGGGCACTGTTTACTTACACAGCCTCTACGAGTTGCAAGTGAATGGGGCCGGTGCGTGTGAACGGAAGGGTTCATCAAGCCATTTAACCCCTAACAAAATAGGAAGAGGGGTACTTGACTAATAGGGGCAATTGCATCGCACCTGACTGTGAGGGACCTCTTGATACCTTATGTTCACTTCCTAACTAGTAGCCGGTTTCCTGTCGCGGAAGCCTTTTCCCAGTGCGCGGAGCCAAGGTGTTAGTGCTTTCTCATGGGGTCAATAATGCTAATCCCTCTTTTTGTGCCGGGAAGAAGATAATAAAAGGCGAAGTTGGTTTCCCAACCTGTTGCTTCTAAAGGCTGCCCTCTCTCGGCTGGATTTTGGTCCAGCCTACTACGAGGATCCCGTATCCCGTACATCGTCTTTCTCCCTCCTGGGTTCCCGTGGTTCCTATGCCGCCGCGTTTCCCGTCCTTTTCTTTTTTAGTGCTTCGACCCGAAGCGATAGCTTGACGCGTTTTCCGTGGATAAGATGGCAGCGCTCCAGCTCACTAAAGAATGGGACGGCAGTGGTCCGCCGGCAAGCTCGTTCTGATCTTGGACGCAGTACATTGGAATCCTGAAGCACCACCACGAACGCTACCGCGCGTGCGCCTGCGGTGCGGTAAGGCACCACCCTGTTGTGCCAGCAGCCAACTCCGGCGTGTCAGCTTAGTTATCCTCATCAAGCCACAACCTTGATGTCTAGCTTCCCAACTGGTAGACGGTTCCCTTTCCCCCGGATCAATGAAGAAGGGAGAAGTCAGTTGATTCTTCCGAAGAACCGGAAGCGAAGCGCTATGCCGGGGCGAGGGGACGGGAAAAGAAACTGCTCCGAAGAAAGATATTGGGTTCCCAATGCTTCTCCACGCCCAACGAGATGCGCCAACCTCGGGATGCTTTACTCCTAACCCCACGACGGTTCCGAGACGGAGCTTAACCTGAGTCTCGGTTAAGAACGGCGATGATCTACGTTTCACACGGCGCACGATTCCATGGATAGTTTCATTCGAGATCGTGATGGAGGACATAGCTTACGATCATCGGCTTTGATCATGCCACTAGGCATTTGATTAGGACATTGCACAATGATCCGAACACTTTGTCGCATCTCTTCGATACGAATACAGTAACGATCATAGCGATCTCCTCTGGTACCTACTGGTACGTCAAGATCCGATTGGTCATGAACATCGTAAGGTGCTGCTCTTCGCGAATCCCAGCATACCCCAGGTTGGGATGGGTAGGCCCACCACTTCACTTTTTCACTTTCACTTAGGCCCGGGCCAAGTCAGTGGGGGGACCCTGTCGGGCTCCTTCCCCCCCAAAACAAACTGTACGTAGGAGTTTCCCTTCATACGGCTCGAATCATTCTCAGATGCCCCGAGAGGCATCTTTCCTTATGATCTGGTGGTTCACACGCGCGCACGAGCACTGCCGCAACAGCAAGGAACTATGACCAATAGAGTCAGACACAGAGCGTCATACTTCTTTATCTTGTGATGGTTGAGGAGTTTCTTTCTCAGAGGGTGCGGGACGCTTGCGGAGTCCGTACCTTCCGTACCACCACAGGTCGTTCTTGGGCAGATCCCGCTCCTAAACATAAGGGAGGGATAGGGGGAAAGGGGCCGGGCCTATCATATAAATAGGGTTGTAGAAAGACCACGTATTTTCATTCGACGTTCCGGGGCGCCCGATTCGATCAACGAATTTGGCGAGCTGATCTGCTTTGATCCAGGAGGAAGCCCAGTCAGCCACCTTTTCGGTGCAGGTCACGTGACCTACAGCTCGGCCTTCACTTTTTGAGACTTCCTCTACCCACATCTCTATGTGCCCGCAGCACTTTCATATGGAGAAAGATGGGCTTACCATGTTCCATCAATAGCACCTAACCTATGCCGATTTTGGCGGACCGTGCTCCACCCCGGTGAACTCATGCGGTTCCGACGTGCCCAGAGGCCAGAGGCGAATCCGTTCACGGTCCGTAGGACCAACACCATTTGAAGGTTGATGGCCCGCCCCGCCTAGAATAGAATCTTTGACTGGGCTTACACACATTCGCTCACTTACGCTGTCCCCCTCAGCTCACCCTAGCCCCGGTACGTCGTCTCCAAGGCTTCACACAAAATCTTCACTGACAACATATGCATGCTTTTGTAGGGTCGGGCAGAACCGTTGTTGCCTGATGGGAACTTCCCCCATATTGCTATCAATGTCTTCATGTCGCACGACCTCTTAACATTACACCACTGAATCCCCAATCCTTTGCTTGCTGTGCAGTGACAGTACCAATATCCACTAATCGTTGTTTCCAGATACGGTTGCCGGTTGACATCTCTTCTAATTCGTCGATACGAGAAGCAAATGTTGTGTGGAGGAATCAATATCTCGACATAAGCCAAGAGGCAGATCTTGTGCCACTCCACCAGGTCGTATGAAACTGGCATGCATCCTGGCTCCCGGGACTCTTTCATAGAATTCCAACAATTTCTCCCGCTCCTCAAAAGCCCAAAGGAACGGAGTTGATGCTCCCACATCCATAGCATGAGTAGTTGAAGCAAGTGAATGATTTGAAATTCGAGTTATTTCACAGAATAACACTCGTATATATTGAGCTCGTAATGGTACCTCACAATTCAAAAGTCTCTCTACGGCTGAAGAATGAGCGTGTTCTTGGGCCATCGTAGAAACATAGATAGGGTCAACGACGGAACGAACAACGAAACTTTACGACAGCTTTTTCGTACACGTTCACTTGCATCACATACACAAGTGCTCTCTGAACCGTGCAATAAGGTCACCCATAACACGGCTCTCCCACTGGAGTTACCTTAGCCCCGGGCCATGCTATTCCATGATATTGGAATAATGGCAGCCTAACTACTTATTATCATCGTCTTGAAAGCTGGGCGCCTTTGAATATGAGTGGGGCTCCTAGTCTAGGCGGCGCCTTCGTGGAGCCAAACCGAAGGAAGAGCAAAGGGCGAGGCCACACCCGGCTTCAAATAGGAGGGGGGCTTAGCTCTGGATCCCGCCTGCTTGCAGAAATGAATGGATCAGAAAGGGGGCTGGGTTCTATTTCCGGGCCGGCAGGAGGTGAAGGCCATAAGAAGAAGAGATGTGCGCCTTCCCGGTAAGGAAGAGGATAAAAAGGTGCTGTCATCTATCTCGACCTGTTTCCCGAGGCGTTGGAAATGAAGACCGGCTCAGAGAATCACTGGCGTGCTTTCTCTCCCCCATCGTTTCGCCAACAAAGAAGTCATCCTTGACTTGACGATTGACCATTCCATCCCTACCGAGCTGCCTCTTCGAAGTATTTACCTCTGCCTTTCTTTTTTTCTCCAAATATAAAAGAAAATAAAGAACCTCGTCTGTGATTTAATCGGCCCTAGGGAGTTTACTCGACCCATTCTCCAGTCTCCCGCACTGCTCAAGTGTGCGACTCCGTATGAGGACCTCCTTCCCTTTTGCTCTGCCCACTCTCCGTTCACACGGTTATCAAAGCGGAGGAAGGGTGGGCAGCAGGTACCACGAGCCCTCTGTCCCACACATCTATCAAGAAGCAAGTGTAGTTCACCGGTTCCACCGAATGCTCCTATCTCTCGGCAAAGATCGTGTGAGTGTGCAGTTATGCTTCGATCGGATTCTTCGCCATGGACACTCTGTTCCCCTTCTTTTCCGGTGCACTCGCTTTATATCTCCGACACACAGGAGGACGTGGTGGGAAGAAAGCAGCCCTAGCCTCTGTCCGGTCGATCATTCCTGGCATCTTGCATTCACGCCTCCGTTTGACTGCCGCTCGGGAATGTAGTTGTAGATACGTGAGTCTTAGTGGGTCGTTGGCTCCACCTCTTATCTCCTTCTACGACATGCTGTAGTCGTCGCCATATTCAATATGTCACTTAGTCATATCTGCCTCGCAGCGGGTCAGCACCCCCGAAAGAAAGGGAGGGAGGACTTCATTCAGTGACTCCGCGATCGCCCTCTGAACGATCAAAATAAGGTAAAGCTTGAAGATAAGTTTGTACTCGATTAATTTCTCAGTCCCTCTAGTCGGGTGGGCGCCGGCCGGCCGGATCCCCCCCTGAACCGTACGTGCGGGTCTCCCCGCATGCGGCTCACGCCATTTGAGGTGGCCCAGCCCAGCATTCATTCGCAAATCCTGTAGTGAAATTGAGACCGCTCGACCAGCAAGAGGATCGCAACGGCTTTCGCGCTAGTGTGCTCAATCCAATCCCTTGCTTGTTCGGAAGCAATGCTAATTCGCGTGTAGGCAGCGCTGTCTGTCTACCGTTGACTGTATCTATTCATTGATACATTGGCTCGCTCCCCCCCCTTTTTCCAAGAATGAATGAGCTGCTCGGACCTTCCATTTCCGTCAAATGACCCGGCTTCCCCTGGCTCTTCCACCGTCCGGGCTCCCTTTCCTCCCTATGCTCCCCCGCGCAGGCCCACCACGCTTCGCGCCTGCGGCGTTTTCGCCAGACGGTCTTTGCCAGTAGTGCCATCCTCCCCGCAGGCTGTCTGTATGGGTGGGTTGTCCCTTGCTGCTACGTTCTGTTAGGCGCTATGAATTACAGGAAATTAAGTGGTTGACTTGGACAGCAGGCGGGTTACACGTTCCACTGTGCCGAGATGTGAGGTGCAGGTGGTGATGATCACCCCGGGGTATGCGCTAGCGCCCTTGACGGGCACTCCAGGACCCGCCTACGCTCGTGAAAACCCAGGTCGGTCCTCCGACCAGATGTGTGGATAACGAGGCCACCTTCACAACCTTCTCCCTTCTATCTTTATCCAAAGTCAGGTAGAGCGGTTCGCTTGAGTTGCTCAACCGTCCCTTTGCCCGGTGCTCATGACGCGCTACTCCACCGTGCTAGCGGCATAGGAGCCTACTCAGCGTCAGCGGCTTCGTGCCGCACTGGAGTGATCCAATATGTGGTTCCGCACGTTCCACCACTTCTCCGTTCATTTCCAATACTGATCGTGAAACACCATGAGCAGCAGGATGTTGAGGTCCGGAATTCGAAGTGAAATTCTTGATTTGCCCGTTCCTAGTCGTCATGGGAAAGAAATCAGAAAGAAATAAGAAAGAGATTATTCCCCTAGAGCTTGTCCAGTACCACCTGTACTAAAAATGCATCTCCGCGCGTCTACCTGGCGCTTTTATTAGCCGCCTTGCATGCAAGCGAAGCGCTATTGGCGGCAAGCTTACTGAGCGATGATTGATGCAGTCAGTCAGTGCCCTCGATTATTCCTGATAGAAGGATCATGGCGCCCCGGAAGCATTCCATCCAGCAGCAGCATCTCCTTCAACCACGCGAGGACAAAACTGATCTACATTCGAGCGTTCACCGCACAGAGGCGATCTCGAACACTACCTATGATAATAAATCCAAAGGAAAGGTCGATAAAATGATTCAATCTGACTTTATCGGTATTCTGGATTGAGTAAAAAAGGGATATATGAAGTTCAAGGCCTTGCCCGTCATGGCCCTATTATGTATAGGCCGTACTAAGCCAATAGCGAATAACAAACTCTTTCCTGCTCCCTCGACCTTAATTCACTCCCATCCTGCCAAGCCTCAGCTGCCAGCGCATTGTATCTAAGCACACTGTGGCAAATTGATACAAGTAGCTAAAGATCTCGCATCCGACATCTCCGGCCGAACGGTTAGGCAACACTAGGGCGCCTGGGTCAAAATTCCGTTTACCAAACAAGATGTCGAGAGGCGAACTCTGTAATTCCCCTCCTGCAAAAGTGATAGCGGCTGTAGCATCCGTGTGGAAGAGGGTAAGCTTTCGGCAACACCTTTTTCAGATTGGAAAGGATGAATACTTGTGTTGGGTCCTGCAGACCAGGATAGCCTCAGATCAAAACCTAAATGTGCCAGGGGTTGATCATAGAAGCCAGGGCAATAAGTATTCAGGAATTTGAGCGCTTATGTAGCTAATAACTCTGCCACCTGAATACTTGATTCATTAAGGTCGTCACCCTATACCCGGAAGTCTCTATCGTTTTCTTTGTCTGTTAAGCTTCACAGGGTTAGGACTCCCTAAATCAAACAGCAATCGCTGTTTATCAACCACTCACGGCGACACCGAGATCTTCGACTTAGCTCCCTCCCACAGGTCATCCCCCCGGGCGGAAGATAACGAAAGGGAGACAAAAAGTCCTAACTAAATCAACACACAATAACCTAAACCTTCTACCCATTCCATCCATCATATCCGTCGAGTCGAGGAGATTCGTTCTTATCTATAGATAAGGCAAGAGAGAACTTATGCCCTCGCGGATGGAGAGGGATTCGAACCCCCGGTATTCCTATCAATACTTCGGTTTTCAAGACCGACTCTTTCAACCGCTCAGACATCCATCCCTGCGCTCGCCCGCCCTATCTATCTGCGCGCTGGCAGGTAGGGGCAACTCTATGTGATTCGCTACGCTTACTTGCGCCCCACCCCGTAAGCTGACTCTATTGCCTAGCACACTTTTCCGGTAGTACGAATCGCTACGCTTCGCTTCTTTCTATATGATAATATGCACCGTCGGTTGCTGCGCTCCCCTGCGGGTAATAGCAAGAGAGTGAAGAACGAACGATCCTCAAAACTAAAAAGTCAGCAGTGAATGAGTCCGACTCGAGTTCGTGAGTCAAAGGCGTGGCAAGAGAGCGAGTTCGACTCGCGAACGATCCGCAAGTGAAGGACCGATCCTTTAACGCCAGTACTGTTGCGAGACTGGTACTTGGCGGCTCACGAGCAACATATAGACTAAGGTTGCCCATCACTCCCTCGCTCCTTTTTGAAGGCCCACCGCTCCCCCTTTCTTTAAGTATCTATCCCGGCTTGCATTTTGGGGCGAGTACTACAGTTCCTCCATAATCACACAGAACGCCCAGCTTCGCAGAGCTGCTCTCTCCCCAGTCCACAGCAAGGTGTGGAATCTGGATCTACTGTGTGTTCTTACTCTATTGGATCAAGTCAGATACTAAGCCTTCTACTACTACTTAGGTTTACTACTTAGGTTAGGAGAAAAAATGCTATATTTCAGAGATTGGACTCTCTTACTGTGTTTTTTCAGGGCTGTTCCCGAGCCAGGTTCCCTGGATCCATTCTGACCTAAATGGATGAATGAAGAAGGGGTGTGACCTTATGGCCAACTATACTAGCTCCCTAGAGGGATAATATAGCTCCTAAAGGATGATTGTTTATGGTATATTACCGTAATTGGAGAATTTGACCTGGTGCTGACTTGCTGCTGTTCTGAGAAGGGGACGGACCTTGCAAAGCTTGACAAGTTTTTTTTAGATTTATCGATCCAATCTGTCTACAGATAGGCGCCTGCTGTGGCAGCAATTAATTAATCTCCGCCTTAGCATACAAGGACCATGGCTCGCAGCGGGTGATTTTCATACTGTCCGTCGAAAATGGGAGGTAGAGTTCCGTTCCTTTTTTAACAGGAGCCCAGCCTTTTTTTTTCTTGACTGTCTGCAGAATGCGAACCTGACCGATCTTCGTTCCTCGGGGCACATACTCTATTGGAGCAATCAATCCGGTGGGGCCAGACGCATCATCGGCAGACTAGATCGAGCCTTAGTTAATCCTGAGTGGATCCAAAAGCTTCATGCTTCCTGTGCGGAATATCTTACGCCGGGCTGCAGTGATCATGCCCCGATCCTCGTCTTATTCCGGCTGTCAGCTCTGGACCAAAGCCATGAAAGTACTTTCGCATGTGGGAATCCCACCCCTATTGATGTAGTGAAGAAAGCTCCCGGTCACGAGAAATCCAATGTTTCTTCAAAAAAGAATAAACTGAAGAACACCAAACTAGCGCTCAAAGCATGGGATAAGCAATCTTTCGGAAAAACTGGAGACAGAGTGAGGATATGCGGAAATAAATGAAATAAATGAATTCTATTCAAGCAAGACTTGATCCAAATGGATCCCCTCAATGCTGAGCTTGTTGATGAAGAAAAAGAGAGCTGAAAGCTGGTACAACAGTTTCTTAGTGAATAGGGGACAAGTATCTTGGCAAGAGTGAATTCAAGAGATTGTAGAGAGGTTTGAGGTCAGAAATGTGGTTGGTGTAGTTGATGAGTTTAATCACTTGAGGCAAAGAGGAAGCCTAGAAGAGTACAAGTCACAATTGGAAGAATTGAGGGCTGCCATGTTGATGTGCAATCCCTATTACGATGACAACCTTTTTCTACAAAGTTTTCTTGGGGGTAAGGGAATGAGTTAAGCCTGTGCTGGGAGTACGGTTTATTGGGTATCTTTTTGGTCACCATAGTGGTGTAAGCCATGCAGCCTTTAAACACCATCTCAAAATACTTGTGCTACGCCTTAGTGTAGGGGTGAGCTAGGGCAAAGAGATGGCAATACTTGGTTAATCTTTCCTCTATTACCAATATTACCCCCTTACCCTCCAATTTAGGTAACCCTGTGAGAAATAAATTCCATTAGCTGCTCATGCCTCCTCATCTGTCTCGCCTGCAAATCCTGCTAACAGCCTAGTCTATTAGGAAACAGCTGATTCAATTGCTTGCTGTTCGAGAAGGGACTAACGGCACTGATTTCGAGTGCTATAACAGAAACAGCCCTTAACGCGCAAATAAAAGCCCTCACAACACTCTTTACCTGCAACTGCTCCCGCTTATGGTAGTAGATAAACAGGTGGTGGACATGTATCTGCAGCCTCTGCTGCTGGTAGATTGACTGTTTTATATGGACTGAGGCTGCAACTGAGGGTAGTGCCTGAGAATGCTACTCTATTCCTGGAATTAGGCAAAACAACCCGGTGGGGTAAAGTCGTCAAGTGGACTATGGTTCACAATAATAGTGACTGACACGAGATGCGATGCCAAGTTAGAAGGTAAAAAGTAAGAATGTTAGAGGGGTGATGCAATGATCCTAGGTGTAGATTGGCTTATCCGCCTGGGGCCACTGAAGGTAGACTGGGGAAAGGGATCTTTAATGAAGGGGTACTTACACCGTTAAAAACATACTCCATACCTAGTTTACATATTATTGCCTAGTGGGAATGATGGAATTCCCAGAAAGCGAACCCTTGTTAAGTAAAGCCGAGTCCTTTGCTACCGGGCATTCACTGCTGGTCACTCCTAAATCTACCTGGTATGGACTGCTAAATCGATTCCTCTTGGCTTTACTACGATATCACCAGATTAGCAAGAAAAGCTTTCCTCCGCAATCAAGCCAAAGAAAGCGCTTTTCCTAAGCTAAGAATGTGGTGCCTAAGAAGGAAATAGCCTTTATTCCTATCTATGACCAAGACTATGAAGAGTAAAAATTCGGATAAGCAGACATAATAAATAGAGTACCAGATATGTTAGATTCGGATCTGTCTATAGTGTGATGTGGCGCTCTTCTCCAATCGAGTACCTCAGTAAGGTAGGA